>JACGTP010000041.1:529335-632998 GCA_023678845.1 Mischocyttarus mexicanus | reverse complement strand
CCCTCCCATTCATCCTGTCGTGAGATGCAACGGCAAAGGCCAGGCATTGCGCCCGTCTTCTAATAATAGAACGCCGATTCCGTCGACATATTCTACACATACTCCCTAATATGCATACGCGTATGCGTATGTGTATGTGTAAGTTGTCGATGCGCCGCGTACCGAAAAAATAAACGCATCTTGCGTGGGGGTGAGAGGTCTGAAGAAGAAGAGGAAGAGGAGAAAGAAGAAGAAGAAGAAGAAGAAGAATGTAAGGCTGCTTTCACGCCGGACACGTTGTTGTAGTCCCATCGAATTTATATGTACATACTAAATGTCTTATTCTTTTTCTTAGAAGTACGAGAAATATTCGTTTCAAGATAATGATGAATGAGCACGATTAAATAATAATAATAATCATCATCACGAATATCAGTACGTTCAATTTTGCTTAATCGAACTAACGATCGACCATTTGGAATAATCGATAAATAATTGTTATGTAAACAACCATGAAGGCGCGACGATTCCAACACCTGTTCGTAATTAAAAGCGTTTGATTGTATAAATATTGAAAGAAAAAAAAGTTTTATTACAAAAATTACTGGAAATTAATATGAAAAATTGTAAGAATTGAGTCGGTAATCAAGAAATGGAATGAATGAATGAATGAAGGAAGGAAGGAAGAGAAGATAAAGAAGAAAAATTAGTTCTCGTAGATAGGGATACCAAAAATTCTCTCACCCACTTTAGGTTATTCCACTCTTTGACTGTGTTTTTGAAAAGAGTAAGAAGAGCTTATCGTTTAAACGCGATCCACATTGCCTGGTTCTCTTGAGCGGGCGAGGACAGTCGGTGCATTGAGCCGGCTTAAATACGACGTTGCGCAGAGACAGAGGCGTGGGACACGGAGAGACTAAAAGAGAGAAAGGGAGAGAGAGAAAGAGAAATGGGGAGGGAAAGGGATAGTGAATAGGAGAAAGAAAGAAAGAAAGAAGAAGAGTACACGTATAAGAGAGAAACAGAGATAAAGAAAAGTGGATAGAAAGAGGAGGAGGAAGAGTGCATGCATAAGAGAGCGAGAGAAAGACGTTGAGGAAGAGGAGGAGGAGGAGGAGAAGAGGTTGGTGTACGCACGCATGCACGAAGAAGTTGGAGAGCGAGCGCGTGTGGCGATTCCGCGGGTCCGTGGCTTTGGTAGCAGCCGAGGGCTCCTCAGTCCGTCTCGCGAACTCGGCGCCGAGGGAATGCGGCTCCTCCTCGGACGGCGCCCTCCCTGCATCAGCAGCCCCTTCTTTTTCTTCTTCCGTGATCTATCTCTCTTAATAAGAACAACATCAACAACAACTATAAGAAGAAAAGAAAAGGAAGAAAAAAGTTAGAGACTAGTTTCTTCTATTCACCATTTTTCATTATATTTCTATCTTCCTCCCTCTGTCCCACACCATAACATACATACATTGTTTGTATTTAGAGAAGAGGATAGTGGATTTAGAATAAGATTGAAAGAAAAGTTGTATACTCTCTTTCTCTCTACCTTACACATACACACACATACATACACATTTTTATCGTCTGTATTCTTTTACACACAATTTCAAACTTAAGAGAGTGAAGAAGAAGAAAAAGAAGAATCTGAAGAGGAAGAGGATGAAGATAGAAAGATAGAAAAATAGATCCTGTGTTCCTCGTTCTTTCTCTCTTGTTAGATGCACATTTGTACTTAGAAAGAGAAGAAAGGTAGTCCAGAAAAGGAAAAAGAAAAAGATTACAAGATAGAAAGAAAGAGAGAGTGTGGTCCGGCGCCTCGATAAAAGCATCATCTCTCCTTCTCTTGTTGTTACTGGTATCATCTCAGGGGAAGGTAGCTGGCTCCAGCACTGTTAGGCTTCTTCCAGCAGCAGTCCGTTCGTCCGTCCGTCCGCACGCGTGCGGGCGCGAACGTGCACGATGCGCGACGCGGTCCCTTCATAAAGGGAATTAGGGGAAATAAGCACATTTTCATTGTATCCTTCTTCCTTATTTTGGAAGAACTCCATCCTCTCCTGATTTCTTTTTAATTTTATTATATCGGTTATTAATTGCATCAAATCGTTATAGAATTGTTTGATTAGTTAACGCGAGTGTTGATTAGAAAAAAAAAAACACTTGAAGAACATTGCATAGGCGCAAAGTAGTGGGAGAGAAAGGATATTTGAAGAAAATGGGTTGCTCTGAAGCAGATGCCGAAGCTGCCAGCTCCAATGCCGTTGATTCGGATGGATCAGTCAGCTGGGAGGATTTCTTCGGTATGTTTACATTTTATTTATCGTTCAATATCTTTTTCTTTCTTTTATTCAAAAGGAAATTTCTTGTATACCTGGACGCATCGATAAATTCTGACACGAGAACGATGCAAATTTTTCAATCTAATCATAGGATTATGTTGTGCATGCATGTATGTAGTGGAAGTATATAGTTAAGTATAATTTAGATAATATTTAGGATGTATCAATAAGAAAATATAATAATTGTAATGAAAAATGTGCAACCAGAAATTGGAAGTTCTTATCGTTTTTTATTAGAATCGATTAGATCCGATTAGGGTTTTATCAATTTAATCTATTGAATCATACGAAATGGTTGACTCAGAATTTTAAGCTGACAATGTATTAGAACATTAATTTTTCTTTTTTTTACTTTTTCTAGATAAGAAATGTTTCCGCGTAGTTCTATTCTAACGTCATTTGAAAATTATTTAAGAAAATGTTAGTAACGATAGTTAACGGAGACTTCCTTGGACTCGCTAAAATATTCTAACGTCGTTATCTTTGAAGTACACGTATGTATTAGTTTTTGCATATCGCGTTAAAAATACCGAACGTTTAGTGCTCGTTTAATATTTCACTTTGCAGGGAGACATATTTTTCTAACGTAATGTTATTGAAAATATTTCAAATAGAAAAAATAACCCTCAACCTTCTCCAAAAAGGAATAATAATTAACGAGTAATTAAAAAAATAAATAAATCTAAAATTTCTTTTCTATCAAAGTTAAAAAATATTTTGTTAAATATAAAAATGCATTAGCAGTAATCGAGTAGTATAAATCTAAGATTCATCTCTCTTTAGAATTCTCTGTCTCCGAGGCATGCACACAGTTTTCTTCTCCGTTTCTCTGCTTGCCACGTGTTGCACGCTCGGTGAACACGTCTAAAAGATCTTTCAAGTATCTTCAACGAGAGAGAATAAAGAAGAAAAAAAGGAAAAAAGATAGATGCATTGATAGATAGATAGATAGATAGATAGATAGATAAAAGTTTATTACATAAAACATCTTTCATTTGAAACGGTCATTAATAACAATGAATGTTAAGAATTTTCTTAAAACAGTAATGCTCAGTTTCAGCGATTTTCAATAGATCTTCTTTTTACCTTTATTTATTTATTTATTTATTTATTTATTTTTCTTTATTTTTCTTTATTTCTATTTAAAGATTTACCCGTGATAAATTATACGAGCAGAGAAAACAAACTTCCGAAAGAAGAAAAGGTACAAACGTTTGCAAGCCTTTTTTTCTTCTGTTAAATATACCTTGATTCTTTGAACTTAAGGGAAAAGAATAGTAAAGAAGAAATGATGGATAGGGTCGGTGGTGATGGGAAACCTACAACGCCTTTTTTTACTCGGAAAGGCGGTATTTCTTCTAAAGAGGATTGATAGACTTCCAGGTCAACGACAAAGGAGGATTATAAAATGAACAAGAAGAGTAGAATTGCTACCTGCTGCTGGGGTGAAGATCTTGCTTTGATATTTTAAACGAAATTATTTCAAGTTAAAGGAATTTTTCTTTTCGGAGTTTGAACGGTATCCTTTGTACAATTTCGTGTCAAATAAATATATTAGAAAATTTCAATATGGGTGGTGAGTCAAGATTTGAATGGGAACCAAAATGGGGAACACAGATTGGGTTAAAATAAATAGACAAATATATATTTGAAAACGAAGTGAGAAAGAATTCGCAAGGAAAGCAAGTAAAAAAGAAAAATCTAATAGGGAATAGCAGAAATAGCAGATCCTTCGGGGGGCTTCTTATCGATTGGCTCATAGAAAATTCTTTGCACGAATATCGGAGGATGTGAAAGAACGATCACACTAATGAGTTTCGTGTAGGTGCTATTCATAGATTTACGCGTACACATTTATGCTTCTAGCGCCGTGATGGCACGTTGAGTTTAAACGGCGTCGACGACGACGACGACGACGACGACGACGACGAAGAAGAAGACGGCAAAGTCCTTTTCTTTTTTGTCCTATTCGCCGACGGTCTCGCAGGTGCCTCTCCGACACCCTAAGAGAATAAATTATGATCGAGCGCCGCTGACAAGATTATCGAACCAACCTCAAAGCTTTTTCCTTTTTCTCTTCCTGAATTCTCCTTCTTCTCCTCCTCCGCCCACCCTGTTCCGCATTTTCACTTCGTGACTTATCTTATTTAATTAAAAATTTCTCAACCATGATAAAGATGATCGTAAACGATAACAAATAATAATAGTAATAATCTTGTTGGAGAAATGAAAAGAAAAGAAATAAAACAATGTCTTAAAACAATGTTTTAAAACAATTACAAATATCGTCTAAGGCTTCCAATTAAACTATCTAAACAATTGATCGATAGCAATCAATCCGTAAGTAATCTCAATGAAATGAATTGTTCGACGAAATAACGGATATCTAAAGCACGATCGATAATGTGTTTCCTAACGGTTTACACACTCGTGCTTCTAAAGTGAAATGAGGAATCGTAAAAGAACTATTTGCTAGGGTTCTATATACGTAAGCAGAGATAACGCTATTATTGCCGCCATTTTGATTATTTTAAAGACCGGCGTTATATATAAATGCGAGTAATTTATCGTCCAAAATATCATAGAGTACTGAATTAATAGGGAAGATATGTTTTATTTGTATTAACAATGAGTTTCTTAAAAGATCGATTTGAAAACTCATGTATATATATATATAGGTATGTAGTAAATAAGATTAAATAAGATATACGCGAGAATGTGATCGTGGCGTATTTCACGCCATGGAAGAGAAAACGCTTGCGAGTTCGTTTCCACCAATATAAAGATACTTGTAGGAGATATGTATAGATAGATACACACACACATACACATGCATACATACATATATAAATATATTTATATATACGGATATGGTATAGATGTAGGATTCGATTCGATTCGTCCGCGTAGTATCTTTCTCTCTTTGCAAGGCACGATTCGTGTGTACTGTGAAAGCGACATTACGCTGTAGCCTTCCCTTATCTCAAAATTATCTCGAACACGCTCTCGACGATTCCTTCATTTTTCCTCTTCTCTTCCCCTTTTTTTTATTTTTTTTGTCATACTTATATATATGTTTAACGATCGCAAAATTTACGTTCCTTCGTGTCGTAAAATGTTAGATTTCGTTGATGATAAAATCACATCGGGTATAGAAAAGGAAAAAAAACTATAAAACAAAGATGAAAGATGTATGAAAAGTGTAGGAAATTTCGTAACACATAAAGTGAATCGTTGGTTTAATTTCGGTTGTTGGAAGGACAGTGATTATGATTAATATTTAACGAGACGGTAAACCTCGCGATGATGAAGGCAACGACTTTGAAGACAAGTGCTGAACTTAAGGATGCTGGGTGCTAAACAAAAAACTCTCTGCCTCTGCCGGATGCAGCTTATGTTAAAGAAGAAGAAGAAGAAGAAGAAGAGAGAGAGAATATTCTGAAGGGGAGACAGAGATCGTCTCGCTTCCGTTCGTCTCTGAGCTTCTCCTATCTGTCTCTTTTCTGTCTCTTTTCTGTTTCTTTTACGTATGCATGTCACGTGAATATATTCCTGCTGCACCCCACACGTTAGTCGGGTGAATGTTTGTCCAAAAATTGAGCAACTCGTACCCGTGTCGTTCGTTTGAATTTCAACAAGAAGAAATATAATTAATTAATTGTTACTGTTAATTGAAGTTTAGATAAGAGTTCCTTATCTAATCATATATATATAGATATTATTTTAAAATATCAAATGGCAATTCTTAGGTTTAGAAAAAAAGAATAAATTCTCATGAACGAGAAAGTTCTTGTTGTGAGAGATATTAAGGATAGAAGATAGGGAGAAGAAATAAGAGAATTCGCAAAAAATTAACAAACAAGAGGAAGAATAAGGATAAAAAGAAGTAGTTACGCGTTGAAGGTTTCAGACACGGGGTGGTAATACGATTTCGAAGGGCCCGGCAAATTACTTTCGAACGAAAATAAGTTGGCGGCGAAGTTATTACTTGTAAGATCGAATGTGCCTACACACCTTTTGTTGCCACCCGTAGAATTGCCTACCCTCTCTCTCTCTCTCTCCTCTCTCTTCTACCTTTCTTCTTTCTTCCTTTGACAGTATGGTCCTCTTTTACTCAGTCAGTCAGTCAGTCAGATACACCGACCACTTGTGTGGCCTCTCTTTTCTTCGTATCGGCTCGCTTCGATCGAATTCTTCGAACGAAATTGCCTTCTTCAACTTCCTGGAGAAAGAAACTAAACTTAAATTGTAATGGATAGTCTCGGTGATATTACCTTTGAGCGGAAACTTTCAGATAAATCAAGAATCTAACCAAATTGACGCTTCTATTCCATCCCCCCTCTCCCATGAAAGAAAAACAAATTTCAAAGAAAGATCAGAAGTAAATATAATACCAAGATCTTTTATTTCAATATTATATACTAACAATAAATGAACACTAGTAGAGATTTTCATAAACCCCCATAGTAGAAATGAAGGGAATAATTTGTATAAGTTTAAGTAGAACAAGCTTAAGTCGAAATTCTCATCGAAATAAATGTGTGGGAACTTAGAATTTAAGAGCGAAGAAGCAAGAAGAAGATAGAATCTTCTTCTTTTTATTTCTCCAACATTCCAGAAATAAAAGGAAGAGAGAGATAGAGAGAGAAAAAATAAATAAAATGAATAAACCTGGTCAGCAGCATTCTGATCGTCCAGAGTTCAGTCTCAAATGTGTCTCCCGTTTGTTCGCGTGGGTTTTAGTAAAGCGTAGGCGTATACCTCGGGCCAGCTGCATTTGTAACTCCCGCCGGTTAAGGTGAAATATATATACAACTAAAACGTGAATAGAAGTAGGGTATATATACTCGTACAGTACATTGCTAGCTGGTGTTTCAGACACGTGAAAGCATCGAGAGCAAGACACAAATGCGAGGAAGGAGGAAGAAAGGGTATATAGAAAGAGTATTCTCTATCCTTTTCTATCTTTTTCTTTACTTCTCTCTCTCTCTCTACTTAGGAACAGGTTGCTTTTGTTGCATTGCCTAGTTGTTGTTGTCGTTGTTGGGTTGTATGGACGAAAATGTGTGCTCGCGTTTGCCTAGGAACACTCTGATCTTCGTTCGACTTGCCGAGAACGCCATTGAACTTGATTTCCCAAGTGTTGTTGCACGTGCGGAAACTTTAAAAGGAAATGAACGAGACTATCGACTATGTATTCCTTCATGTAAGACTTGTGTGTATTATGTATGTACAGTTGAACGTAACATAAAAAACTCGGTTAACATTCTGTCTAAAAAAAAATTCGCGCCAAACGATTTGTTTGGAAAAAAGGAACTTAAATTCTAGTTGAACTGGGTCAACCTGTATAACATGGTTTATGTATTGCACATCTGTTAACGCAGAAAAGAAAATATCCTTTAGTGTTATCGAACTTGGTATATAGTAATCTCTTTGAAAATCACGTTCGTTGCAGTTTACAACATTTAACTTTAAGAATGCACAACTCTTTACACGAAGTATATTATACTCGTATGCATACTTCCTTTTTTCTTATTATTACTTCCATATCTACTTATTGAACTACATAGCATTGCGATAAGATTACGAATATATGTAAGAGAATCTTTATCGATTAGCTAAGGAGAAAATATTATATTTTTTTTTATGTGAAAAAGAAAAGATTACTTGTTTGCTTATTGACGTAATCTGGAACACGAGAAAGAAACAGGAGCAAGACAAGATGTATGTTTTCAAAGAATTCACGTACTTTGGGAAAAAGTTTCTCGTTTGTACCGGGTGATTAATAGCGAATAGTTTCTACATTGGGAATTTATAAAAGAAAAGAACTAGCTTAAAGAGAAGAAAGATCGTTTTTTAAAATAATCTAACTATTGGATCATACTGTATGGAATATCGCAACATAGTAAATGCGAACTTCTGTGACGTAGTCAATGCGAAGGTAGGATGACGAATATGAGAGTCAGGTTATCGTAATCGTTTTGAAAAATGTTATACCAGCGATAACGTTACTTTTTTTCCTTTTTTGTTAAACAATTATAACGCTAGACGATAATAAACGAGTCTAATTATTAAGTATTTACCTTGGTAATTCTTGATCGTCAAACTTCCATGTATTTTTTTCTTTTTTTAACAAATTTGCCAGATCGTGCAAAATTTTGTCTCGTTTATATTATTCTTTTCTCGGGTAGGTTAAAAATTAGAGTTAACGCGAGGAAAGATAAGCGAGTGTACATCCTTTTCCTTTCGTGTTCTCGCGTCGTCATAAATGGCAAAACTCAACAGCGATATCCAACCCCACCATCGTCATTTCGAGGATGTTTATTGGCTTTGTTCTTCATCGTCGTACTGGAGCTCATATCTCGTGTGAACATTTTGATCGTTCGAATCCAAACCCACACACAGTTGTATCTCATTAAATGCTTTTCATCAAAAATCGTACATTATAATAACAAATCGTAAATAATTCGTCGATGTTGAGAAAAACTCTTGGAAGAAATAATTTCTTGTTTTTACATTTATGCATTTTCAGCACATTTTTTACAAATTGCAGTATTTTGTATTGTACATTTTTCACGTACGTATTTTTTACATTTTAAGCATTTTTTCTAATCGCGCGTTCGTTTATACTGTAGGTCACAATTAGTTACATGACGATACAATAACGTTGTATACAAGAAATTCTAAACGAAATTTCAAAAACGATCATTTTACCACGCGTGGTAGGTTTAGTGTTAAAATTAATCCAATGTTTTCAATTTCCTGGAGTATTATGAAATCGCGTGACAAGAAGATGTAATTTAACTCAGGAAAGATGGTGAGCAGTCATTGAACGAACTCTAGTGTCCTAAATCCAACTCCCCTCTCCCTCTTCCGAACTTCTCGATTATAATCAAACCAAAGTTCCACGAAGAAAACGAAGAGAAAGAAGAGAAGAAGAAAGAAGAAAGAACACGCGAGTAAATGTCTCGAGCAAGAGTTCTTCTAGTCGTCTATGCATTTATCGATCGAGAAAGGGGTCAGCACGAACTCCGTTGGAAGGTTTCTAAGTATGTTTCTATCGGTGATTTCCCTATTAGCAATGAGTTACCGGAAGAAAAGTTCCCTAGGATGAAAAAGAAAAGAAAAGAAAAAAAGAAGAAGAAGAAGGAAAAGGAGGAGGACCCCTTAGGAACCTAATCGTGTTTAGAGGGAAAGGACTTGGAGGATCCTTTTTTCCCTCATTAACGAAATCACTTGCTAGAAATCGTGCCTAAAGCGAAAGAAGAAGAAGAAGAAGAAGAAGAAGAAGAAGATGCTTAAAGAGTTTTCGACGAAGATGGAACGTGTAAACGTGTAAAAGGTTTATCTTCGATCCGAGAGCCGGTGCAACACACAACGAAAGAGAGAGAAGGAAATATATATATATATATATATATGTTTGGTGGTGTTACATATAAGGAAATCGTAACGAGTAACGACATTAGGCATCGTTGCTATCACGTACATGGCAGCCAAGAAGTCAGCTTAGACTCCCTCGGATCCGGTTTTCTTCGGCCATATTGGATACACGCGAGTCAATTGTGGAGAGTCTCGAAGAAGTCCACCGTATGTGGCCGGATCGGGATGTACTTTTTTTTGCTGTGCACTTTAAACTCCTCTTCTCTTTCTCTCTCTCTCTCTCTCTCTCCCTCTGTTTAGCAGTGTTTTACTCAGTCGGAACGTTCGTGCCTTACCAGGAATCTCAATGAACCCGGAATTCTCTTGATCGAAGTTGCTTTTCAATTCGTGCACGTGATTGTGGTAAACACTTGACGAGAAGGAACCCCCTTTCGAGTCACGTGATATAGTTGCCCCCCTCTGAACAAATTATCCAGAGACGCGTTTGAAACGATATTAGAAAAAAGGGCTGTAGGATTATTAGTCATAAGGACCACTGTGGTGTGTCTGTAGATTCGGTCTTTCATCTTTGTTACGATCGTTATTGGTTTGTAATCGTTACTACCTAGTTGAATAAAATAAAAAATGTAAAAAGAAAAAATAAATAAAAAAGATACGCGTACGTGAGTTAGCGCGTTATTTCTATTTACTTGAAGCCAGCTACTCGGTCTTGTTGAAAGAACACACCATGGAGACGTTAATATGCATGTCGTTCCTAATATGTAACAGGAGTGTGAACGCACTCGTAAATCGTATTTCTCGTCTCTCTCTTTCTTTTTCTTTTTTTTCTCTCTTTCGTATTCCCTTATGCCGCTTAGGCTCGTTCACGAGTAGGCGAACGAAACGCGTTGCGGTAATCGGTGCAGCCAACGGTAATATCGTTACCAAGCTTTGTGACCAATCCATAGGATTTTCTTAAGCCTGCTTAGGGCCGAAGAAAGAAAAAAATGCATTCGAGCTAAACGAAATCTCCATAACGATAACGAACAACCTTCCTTCACCATCCACTGATTGTACCATGGTGTAAGTAAGTACTTTTTAAGTACTATATCTGGAGCTTAGTTGCAGTTCGTTTCTGCACATTCAAACTCCTCTCTTGAAACTTTTATTTCTCTCTTTTTATTTATTTATTTATTTATTTACAATAGTAAGACTATTCTTAAATTTATATATAGAAGAAAATAATTAATAGTATAATATTTAACGTCGTATTGGTTATTAATAATAATAACAATCTCTATAGATGATCGACGGGGAGGATTTTCGATCAAGAGTCATTGAATAATTCTACGAAATATTCTAAAGTCACGCGTTGTCGTCGTCGTCGTTGTAGATATCGTGTTTTACACATACGCACAATAATTGTTACATACGAGGATTGATTTAGAACCAGTCGTTATAACCCAAGGCAGATTTACCTGTTGCTCTGTTGCGCTGGTACCAATGTGTAAGTATGTGTATTCGAGTTACACGAATCATAATGCATTCTCATCGAAGGGAACACAGTAATTGGCCTGTCGTCGAGTACTTAACTGATTAATTCACTGACCGTGGTACACGCGTGCTATTTTATTATCTAGCTTCGTTTCATTCTTCTTCTTCTTATTTTCTTTCTTATATCAGACAAATAACGATATTAAATAAATAAAATGATACGGAATAGAAACAAAAGATAACGTGTTATATACCAGGTGTAGAAATATAAAGCCGGAATTTTTTTATAGAAATTACTACAATTTGTCGATAAGTTCTCGAGAAATTTGTCAAGAAGATCATCTTTTTTCTAGCTTTCCTGTAAATGGAAATAAATGAAGGATAATAGATAGAAACCAACCGAACATCGTCCTGTAATACTGTTACATAATTGAATTTTCTTCGACTAATTTTCGGTAAGTAGATGTGATATAATAAAAGATATTACACGTTCTTGTGTGTTACATTTTTTTTTACAATCATTTTTTTCTGTTAATTGTTAATCTATTAAGAAAAACTAATGTTGCTATTTTGTTTCAGAGTTTATGATATTTGAAAAACACCCTTTACTGCTACCAAACGCAACGTATAAAGGCAGGACACTTTTTGGTACTTTATCTAGAAATACTTTACAGCTGTGATTTCTCCTAATTCTTTACAGAATGCAGAATAATTGTACTATTGCACTATTATAATATTGTATTGTACTATTGTATTATACTATTATACTATTATATTATATGCGCTATTTATAAGGTATATATTAACTAAAAAAATTTATGTATATGCCAATGTATATTTAAAAAAATGTATACCTGAGATCTAAACAGAATATATATTTAACTTAAAATATAAATCAAAAGTTCTATATATAATTTCTTAAAAAAAAAGATCGTTTTTCTGATAAAAAACTAAAGGTAAAAAAAAAATTTCACGTGCCACCTCTTCGCACGTCTTGTGATCCTGTTACAAATTTAATTTTTCGAGAACAATTTTTGATAAGTCCATAAATCGAATTTTGTATCAGGAGAATATGATATGATAGGAGGTGGCACGATTTCGCGTGAAATGGAGCAGAAAATTTGCTTCATTTGATACTTGACGAGTATATAGATATAATAATATTGTATACGGGAAGAAGAAATTTCTCTCTACGGTGCGTTAGCGGCCGCTTTTGCGATGGAACGTTCATATTACCACGGTTATATCACGACCATGTTTCACGTAGTAATATAAATAGCTCGCGTTACGTTTATCGATGCGCTATTTCCAACTCGGTGTCACTGTCGCCAGAACGAATTGCAAAGAATTAATATTAAAGAAAGTTAACTACTATCTTTATATTCCAATCCTATTTGATTCTACTCTCTCTACTCTCTACTTGTTTTATTTTTTAATTAAATCCTAAACTCGATTCAGAAATTTTTAGACGCTTAGATTAGAGAGGAAAATAATATATTGAGTTGGTTGAAAAAACATATCGGATTTTCCCATCGAATTGTGGCCAAAAATATATTCTTAATTTCATATTTAGAGTTACAGGGAGAGGGTTAGTTTTATTTCATACAAGTTAACGAATCGAAATGATTTCAATAACCAGAATTTCTCTATTCCTCCATTTTTATCAGAAGAACTTTGGAAGTTTCTTTCTGGACAAACGAGTGGCCTGAAATCGTTAGAAATGCATTCGTGTGAGTATATCGTCACGCGCGTGACCGACGACAGTGAACGTTTGTTCTACGCAAAACGTTTATGTTTCCTTTCCCCCTTCCTTTTTACTCACCCTCCTGAGACCAGAATCATTCTTGCTTTCTCCACCGGAACAAACTTGTTTATTTCAGTTTCATACGTACTCTTTCAAACTAATGCATTTCAATTTCTATTCTTTTCATCATCATCATCATCATCATCATCATCATCATCGTCTAACAATTTAACCCCCATAAGATTGAAGCTTCGAGATAGATATATCACTCGCAATTAGATCAATATATATATACCTACTTAAATCTATATCCCCATATATCTTAATAATATAATACCATATACACACACTAAATTCTTTCCTAACCTTTTTCAATGAACTTTTCGATCCTCACCTTTGATCTTACTCGTTGAACTCACTCGATCTTTTCTCTTTTTTTCTTCTTCTTCTTCTTCTCCTCTCTTTGAAACACGTTCCAAATTACATAATCGAACCGAACGCATAAACACAAATGTATAATCACAAACGTGATCGAATTAACTAACGTGTACAAATCTTTATTTCATTTCGTAATAAGTAAAACAAAACAAAAATAGAAAGGAACTGTTCCATCGACAAAACGATTATTTATTTTTTCTTTATTAAATAATTTATTTAAAAAGATAGTAGTAAAGTGTTCAAAAAGAAATTATTGAGATATATTCGTGGGTAGTTAATAAGATCGAGCGGAAGCCGTGCCCTTTAAATCGTTTAGAAAGAGGGGAAGGAACAGGAACCATGAACACTATAAAGGAAAAAAGAGCAAGAGAGATAGAGAGAGAGAGAGAGAGAGAGAGAGAGAGAGAGGGTTAGGGAAGGGAGTAGGAGGAGGGATAAATAGATCTTTTACGTGGGAGATTAAACGACCAATTGCTTCTATCCTTTCGATATGGACGCGCACGTGACACACGCGTCCAACTTCGCTAACTGGATCGATAGATCAGGATCTATACTTCTATCGTACTCTAGAACGTTTCGTAACTTATTTAGCCAATTAACGTATCCATTTTAATTAACCAGTCCATGCATTCGTTTCTCCTTCTATGTCAATTTAATATTTTTCTTGTTTTTATTTTTATATTTTAATAATTATTTAAAGTTTTTCTTATTAGAACATTTTATCGTAGATGATAGGTGAAAAATACGCGTGTGGTCTTCTGTTTTTAATTTTTTCCTTTTTTTTCTTTTGATAAAGAATTTGAATGAATAAAGAGGATTCAAAAGATGACCTTGGTAAGCAAGCATTCGTATGATTTTACAGCCACACATCATGCTCGTTCGTTCCGCTTAGAAATTTGTTAAACGCGAGCATATACCGGAGTGGTAGTAGTATAGCCTTAACCTTGCAAGCACGGATCGTATGTTTAAAACGTAAGAGAGACAAAACAAGCTTTTATACCCGAGGCTGTTTCGTATATCATTCCCTAGTATACTTTCTTATATATATATATACATTCGTCTAATCTCATTCAGTCAGGTACGATGTATTATCATAATTATTAACTATTATCGCGTTAAATCGATCCACCTCTTAAAAAGAGAAATCTAATTAAATCTTTTTTTCTTCCATGTATGTACGTATTAGATTTTATATCTAACGTTGATCTTTACTATTATTTCATTACAATTTCTTTATTTCTTTATTTCTTTTTAATTATCATAATTATCATCAGAGATTTAATAAAACGCATTACGATTATCACCTTTACGGGGAAAAGAAAATTAAATGATATAATTATGTTTGTTTTGTTTTTATTTTATGATTGTCCTTTTTAATATGTTTTATATTAAATAAAGAAATAAATAGATAGATGGTCATTTAGTTAATGATTCAATAAACAATTTATACTTGATGAAAGATTAATGATCGAAAGATCTGAACTCGATTAGTTAGATGGCAAATAAGAATACGCAATTTGCAGGTTGCTAAAAGGGAAAGTAAAATACATTCGTATTACATACATCCACATACACGCACACATATTGTATATATATATATTTATATATTTAAGAAATGTATATATATAAATATGTGCGTGTACATTCGTATATATGCAGTTTATTATGCTCGTTTTGTAAACTTTCTCTTTGACTAAAATACCCGAAGAAAACTTCCGTTATTTGAAAATTCGATCGAGATTATTTTGATTATATTTATATAAACATATTTCAAAAATAATATGTATATGTTGTAAGAGAAGTTTTAAAAGGGTGTCAGTAGGTCTCCACTCTTCAAAGAAAAAACAGATCCCTCGGGATGAAAACACGTTCGAGAATAAACGCACGTTATATTCGTCTGTTAGAAGATACTTTTTCTTCTTCCTGTTTTTTTTCTTCTTTTTTTCTTCTTCATTAGAGAAAACGTTAGATTTTACATGTATTTCTTTCATCTCACAAAAGAAGAGAAAAAGATATTCGGCGAGTAACGAATACACGAATTTACACGAAAGTAAAAACATTTACAAGAGGAAGTGTAACCATATTTTTTTTCTCTTTTCGAAGTATTTCTTCTCTTTTGTACGCGAAAAGAAAATAATCAGGTACAGTCTTTTAAACGATAGTAAATCTTGTAATGTTTTATGTCTGTTCCTAATGTTTTCTTATTCACAGTTTATTCGAACGATCTTTTAGGCAATTAAATATCGATTGAAAACATTAGAATCAATCAAATTTTGTATAAACGATAAAAATCTTTCCTACGCCAAAGGATAATGTCAAGATAGAGGAAGATTTATTGTACGAAAAACATCATTGAAATATTTTCTATATAAAACCCATATACCACCCCAGCATGAATAAATTCTATAGAAAATAAGAAGATAGAATTTCTAACCATAGAATCTCTCGTCTTTCTAATTCCCAAAGAGAAAATGATTTTTGAATAAGTCTTTTTCGATGCTCACGGGACACGTTTACTTCTAAACAAGGAAGCCAGCTTATGCCATTACAGTCTAACGTACATATACATAAATACGAATGTATGTATGTGGTACTCTTGTTTCTATGGGTAGAGATTACTTTTCTATAGATCATTTCTTCCGCGATCATCCTTATAAGAGATTATTTATATATGTTTGTGTGTCTTCTTCGGATAAGGCTTAGAAAATAACGCAAGTTATGTTGCAATTGATTATGTTAAAAAGCAGGATTACGGAATATCTATGCATTTGTATATTTATTTCTTCTAAACTTATGTTGAAATCAATTGATTTGTGTCTATAAAATTGCGATCGAAATTTTTGCAATAAATTCAATCATTGGAGAAAATACGCTAATAACGTATTTATTCTAACGCAATAAAAAACGTGTTATGTAATATATAAAATTGGATAGATATAGTGTTTGCACTTTGCAGATAAGCCGAGACTACGAATCTAAATTGCGAGCAGCTGGTCGCAGATATGACACACTACGCTTAGAGTATCAACAATTTTAGATTAGTGAAGACAGTAGAAGACGTTGTAATTGAAAAATACAAGGGGTGAATTATTTAGAAAAAAGAAAATTAAAAAAGAAAAACTACGACTAGTTTCAGATAGATAAGGAAGAGAAAAATCCGTAATAGAATTAGAAATAAAAAAGAGATGGGATCAAATTGATTTGCCGTATATCTGGATGCAAGTGTGTGTGTGTGTGAACGTAGAAATATAAAATAAATGTATGTATATATTGTGAATGACTTTAAGTGAATAACCGCAAACACACACGCACACATATTTCTATGGATAAGTTAAAAAGCACACGTGGGAGTTGAAATAAATGGTGACTCCGTTGGTGGTGTATCAGTGGCGTAACACCGCGGTAAACAAACTCGATTCTAACGTTCGAGAATCGAGTTAACAACATTAATGTATTTGTTAGAAACCTGTTGAGTTTCCTAAGTTAGTCTATCGATCAATCTATCGATCGGATCCAGCTTATTTTTCGATTTTACAATCGCCCACTTCTCTACATTTACTACCCACTTTTCGTCGATATTCTGTTCCTTTATACACAATCGATAACGTTCGTACACTTAATTAAATCACGCGAAAACGAAAACTGTTCTTTTTTACGAGAATCTACTTACATATTTTATGTATATATTTCATTGGATCGATTGGGAAATAATATATAAATTTAGGTTTGAATCTGTCAGTTATTCGAGGCTGACGTCCCTGTTCTCTGAGCCAGGAATCCTTTTTACGGGGAGTAGGTGGCTAACCTTACTCCTCAACCCTCCTCCTTTATCCGGGCTTGGGACCGGCAACAGTGTCTCTGGGCTATTCAATTCACCCAGAGAACTGCAGGCGGAGTTAATTCTATCTCTATACTGTTTAATTTTCATTTTCTTATTCATTTGATATATCATTTAAAAATATAATAATTAATAGAGTGATTGTTATTCTTATACGAGAGGAGGAACGCGGCAAATGCGAAATGAAGCGAACGTCGTCTGTCCTTGTAGTAGTCGGGATACGGGTTACAGCACTGCGTGATGCAACTTTGTGGGTGCAATGACAGGAAAGCAAGCAAGTAAGCAAGCAAGCTAGCTAGCTAGCAAGCAGGAGCTGCAGCAGCAGCTGATCGTAGTATAGTTGTCGCGAAGAGAGAACTATCGTTTCTCTCGTCGTAGTCCGTTGTGTGTTGCCGTTGCTGTCAGAGACTCGTCGATCTGCGGACTCGTTTCAGACCGGTTCTCTTCTTTCCAAAGAGAAAGAGAGAGAAAAGGGTCGTGGCAAAACGAGACCGCACCCCGTTGGTCCCCGTTGGTTATTTCCGTCCTACACGTGAGAATCTTCCAAACTACGATGATCCAAACTGTATAGATCTCTTTCAGTGTTTCAACATCCCTCAACCCAACCATTTCGTTCGACTATTTTTTACGAAGATTCATTGAAGTAGGATTATACACTTTGGGCGCGGTAATTATTACATTTTTTTCTCCACCGACCCAGTATATTAATCGTCATTATTTCGTTGGTATATCAGCAACGGTGTTGTTCAATTGCCGGGACCCTCGAAATGCAAATCAACTTTTTTTTTGTTTTAAATAAAAATTTAAATAAACGTTCATCGATTTGCAAGTAAATGATAATAAGATAGTAGGCGTCGTCTCAAGGCTTGATATAAAAGTAAAAGAACAAAACTAGCGAGACAATCTTCCGATATTGTTCTCCGTTACATCAGTTATTATTATTACGATCACGAACGCATGTCCTTGTTTAATATTCATAGTTTCTCTCTCTCTTTCTCTCTCTTTCTCACCTTCTTATTTTTTCTCTCTTTTTTTTCATCAACCATAATCCACGTGTGTAATATGCATGGTCGTAATCGTATTATACGTGTAACCCCATGAGTATACTAATCGTATACATTATAATAATATTCAAAGTATTGTTATGCATTACTCTAATTAATTTACAACTCATGGTAATAATCTTGGGAAAAAAAAGAAAACTAGAAAATGGAGAAGAAAAAATTGAAATTGTTTGCTCGGAATTTGAAACTTTATTTTTGGAGATTTTTCAAGTTCGGGTGATACTTATAAACTCTTATCGTTCATGGCGCCTGGTAGGATCATTAATCAGGGATATAGTGATAAGGAAACACCATAGACGATATTTAACTTCGACTATAATTAGTTCACATATACCAGTAATAGTAATTCAGTGCTGTGCAGTAGATATTTCAAGGAATCGACGATTTTTAAAAGATTCATCTCAGAGTAATATTAATAATTAAAAACTTCTATGGTGGAAGATCAATTTATTCTTATAAATTATAATTATGACCATGTGTAGATTTTGTTCATGTTAAAAAAAAGAAAATAAAGAGAAAAGAACAAACGTTAAGGAGAACCGTGTTTTCACGTGTATCTGGAATTTCTCCGAGGCTAAAAAAAATATTAAAAAAGAAAGAGAACGCATTGAAATTTCGTCTGAAGTTTCTCTTTTCTGATTAGAACGAAGTGTTCTTTCGAGAATTTAATTTCGTCATCGGTGTTGAGATGAAGAAAAAAAAAGAAACATACACACACACACACATTTAAGACGAGGAGTGCAGAGATCGCACCTGAAATTTGTAAGAAACTTAAAAGACTTTCTTCCTTCTCTTCCTTTCTTTCTCTTTTTTTTTCTTTTAGTCGTAATACAAGATTGATGATTAGGATTAGATGATTACCAAACTCAAACTACTTTTTCACGCACTCGTAACGAGAGATGAAAATGACAACTTTCACGTATCATAACTGAAATAAAAAAAAAAGAGATAACTTTCTGTGTGTAAAAGTATAATGATTAGGTTGTAGTCTTTCGCAAGTGTGTTTGATCAACGAGAGGCAACAGTGATGTTGAATTACAGAAAATATTACTTTTTTTTACGTCTATTTCATCCTTTAATCAAAAAAATTAATATTTTATTTAATTTGATTTTATAATTTTATTATTTTGTATAGAATTTTTTGATCACTCTTTCTGTCTCTCTCTCTCTCTCTCTCTCTCTTTGGCTTTTTCTATTTCTTATGGTGTACGAAGGTAAAAGATATTAGCTAAGCCAGGTTACAGTGAGTACATATATGGAGGTGAAACAGCTCGGTCACAAAGGACATTCCATTCCATCTTACGTTGGCTGCATTAGCTTTGTCCCGCTACTACTGTGCCTTCTCTCTCTCTCTTTCTCTCTCTTTCCTTCCTTTTCTTTCTCTTTCACTCTCTCACTCTCTCATTTTCTTCTTTTTCGTCTTCTCTCATCTTCTCCTCCTTCTCAGGTCAGAGGCAAAGGGACCTAAGTCCTGGACTAAAATATTCTCGAGCATACTATCCTCTCTGTAAGAGTCCAATCTTCCTTCTCCTCCACCTTCACCTCCTCCTTCTCTTCTTCTTTTTCTTCTGCTTTAAAATTTCAGAGTTTTGAAAAGTGTGCAAAGACAATGTTTGTGATTTAACTTGTTCTTATTTCTCGCCCACTTATCTTTAAATTTTGTAACAAATTTCATTTTCTAATTTCTTTATCTTTCCTTTTTTTTTTTTATAATCGCTCGTTTCAATTTTTCTTTGTACCAGAGATTAGGAATATAATTACAACGAATTCTGATAAATCGACTAACACTAAAATGATCGTAATTAATTAGATTTCTAAATATATTATATATTAGAAATCTAGAGAGATTAAAGAATGTCCAAGTAAAATAATAATATAGGTCCCCGATCGATACGAAATTTAATCTGACACCATGGCGCGAAACCGAAAAGGTTTCTCTTCTCTTCTATCAGGCGTCTGTAATCGTTATCGTTATCTAACATCCGCGGAAGATAAGATAATGCTTACTCGTAAATGTTCGTGAGTAAGTACGCGTCAGGTGAGAGAAAAACGGAGCAGACGGCCTCGTGTAAATGCATCCACACATTCGTAAGCGAACAAATAGTAAACACACGTATATACAGATGACACATAGTATAGAGACACATAAGCTTGTAACACTTACGAAATACGTGAGAGTGCACACGTATGCACATACGCAAAAACGTATACGTATGTAAGGATAAACGTCATAGCTAGTATATAATATAATATTAAACGATTTTGTTAGATTGATTCATTTATAAAGATATTACATAAAAAGAATATTCGTCTTTTTTTTTTACAACCAATGCAAGGTGCAGTCTAAGCATATTTTATTTTGCTTATATCGTTTGTTTATCGATGACTCAATTTGGAAAATCAACTTTACCGTTTCTTCTTCTTCTTCTTTGTCTTCTCTCTCTCTCTCTCTTTCTTTTTTTCAATGTCGTATTACGCAAAACACGATCTCTTCTTTTATTTACCATTTTCTTTATTCTTCGAAGTTACTCAATGGTAACCTTGAAGATTAATTACTCATTGATAGAACCTCGCTCGAATCATTCCGAATTGTTTTTATTTTCTTTCTCTAACTTTAATAATGACGAGAATTCCCTTCAAATCTTTTACGTATGCGAGAATGGTGCTTGGATGTACATGTGTACGTGTGTGTATGTGTTTAAAAAAGGGTAAAGTAAATACGAAAAGAGTGGGAACAGCTGCGTTTGATTCACGCGGCAAACTCGGCGTTTTAATTGCTACAATTGGCTGTCATTGTTCTTAAAGACATGCGTGTACATGTGTCGATAGTTATATGAGTAAAATGTCTGGTTGTAAAGGATAGGGTTAACGTCGTGAGTGTCACCGTCCTCAATACAGTTACTCGAATTTTCCCTCCTTTTTATTTTTCTCTTTCATTATGACATCAAATTGTCTTTATGGTGTTGCTAGACGTTTACAATGTAACCCTTGAATTTTAAATTACCAGGAAAATCCTCGTCAAATTTATCCTGCAAATATGTTTGTAGAAAACATTAAAAATGTATTAAAATTAATTCACCATGGAGGAGGAGGAAGGAGGGAGGAATTCAAAATAAACGAGGAACAAAAGTAATGAAAAGAAATAAGAAAGTTTCTAATAAAGATATCGAAAGAAACTTAATGACGAAGACAACGACGATGTTAATGATAATGACAATGGTAATGACGATAATAATGATAACGATAATGATAATGACGGTCATAGATTTCTCCCTTTTCCAATAAGAAAAAAGAAAAGAAGAATATTAAAAAAAAAGAACAAAAATCTGGTCAAGAGATATCGGAAAGGCAAACATTGGCAACATTTCTTAAGAACATTTAATGAGTATTATTAAAAGAAAAGTATAGTTATGTGTGTGTTTGTGCATGCGTTTGTAGAATGGACCGTACGAGAGTTTGCCATTGAAAATGAAGAATCCGGTTAAATGTTTTTTCTCTCTCTCTCTCTTTCTAATGATCTCACTCACGATCGGTCACAGATTTCTCGTACGATTTTATCGGCTCTAATTCTATATGGCGAAACGTTCAAATATTATCTGCTTATACAATCTATAACGAGTTTTCTGATTAGAAAGTACGAACACAAAACGGGAGTAGTACTACACGCACATAAACGCACGCACACACATAGATACCACACAGGTAGGAGGAACTAGCCCGTTACTACAATCGTTATGGTATTACCCTGCTTGGATAATTATGGGCACGCGACCATAACATACAACCTTTTCTCGTCCCATCATTTAATATCCATTGTAGTTTCACGAATTATAACTATGGTTCGTTAACAATCCTAGCTATGAGAATCAATGATTTACGATAGTAAATGCGAGGACTTTATCACATTGTGTCTTTAAAATTAAGCGATTTAATTTGTCACTTGGTAAAGATCTCGGATGATCTTTTAAAGTCATAGCATTTATATTGTATAAATGTTAAATAGAAATACTTATATATAAATGTGAATATTTACATGAAAACTTTTAAGATGATAAGTTATGGTCAAAATCGATTGGATAAATTGATCATAGTTCAAGTATTAAAGTTTACTTCGTTTTACGAATCGATTCGTCGAAAAGAAAATGAGAGAGAGAGATGGTATAGAGGTTAGTAACTTCTCGGTATTTCATTAAAAACACGGTCATTAAAAGTGACGTACAATTTATTAAAAGGGCCCCCTTTTCTCTGAACATTATGAATAATCGTGATAGCGTTTAATCGACGCTTCACGTTTATATTTCCCATAGATTTCTTCGCGGAATTCGTTCATTCGCATATAATAAATTCGTTCTATAGCGCGTACCATGTCCCTTTTCGATTTCCATAGAATCGATTTGACGATTTATACGATACTTAAACGTATTCCACCATTCGATTCTCTCTCTCTCTCTCTTTTTTTATTTATATCTATATATACTTTTTTTTATTTTATTTGCATGAAAGTGCACCTGCTTTACGAAATGTATTATAACTTTATACATTAATTATGTATAATAAACGTATATGTATACGTGAGTTCGTTGTATTGAAAAGAGAGGAGGACCGGTATTCGAGTAGAGAAAGGGATGGGTGGACCGACTTTTAAAATCGCCAGGTTCAGTCCTTTTTTGGAAACTTCTTGCAGTAGGTAGGATGAAACTTTTATACGAGTCGTCTCATTGGTGTCATTCCTCGATGATCCCCGATGATCGTTTTGCAATTTTTATTTGAAATTAAATAAATTATTTCATTGAATTTATTCAACTTTTTGTTTTGTGGAGTTAATCAATTTGTGCAGTGAGCCTTTGATTATCAAAAGGTGGATTATTCAACGTGAGATTTCTCCAAGAAATCATGCGTCACCTGCCGTTTCTATATCGATTATCGATTCTCCTTCATCTTAGCTCGATTAAATCGCTAACGGAGGAACGAATGAACGATCTGGCACACCTTGGGAGAAGAGTACGTTAACACGAAAACAAGCTTATCGAGTTTATCGACTTGTTTGATCGTCTAACTCTATCGACGCTGTTAAACCAAATGATTCATTTTCTCCTATTTAACCACTAACCATTATTTTCCCCTTACCATTGTATTTCGTCAAACACTTTTGATCAAAATACTACCTAACTTATTTCCAACAACTTCCTTTTTTTTCCTTTCGAGAAAGAGCACATTAAAATAGTCAAATGTTTCTTTCGACAAAAAATCTCTCTCTCTCTCTCTCTCTCTGTCTTTGGCTTTCTAAAAATGATCTATAAAAATAGCACAGATCTTCACCCCCTCAGACTTAAAAATAAATAGAGACAGGTATAATACTTTAATCTATGAGTTCCTAAAACTGATCTATAAAAGAAGTCTAGATCTATCCTAACTTCATAGATCATCGATCCAAAAGGGGACCAACTCAGAAAAAAAAGAGGAAGGGGACGTGTATGTAATACATTAATATTAGGTTGCTGGAGAAATAAATTATCGGATTTTTGGCCACAATTCAATGGGAAATTCAATGAGTTCGTAAAAGTAATCTTTTAGTTGGATTTGGGACACGTGCCCTGTTGGTAGTAGGGGTGATAAAAATATACTGGATGATTTTTCATCGATCGGAGAAGGAACTATAGTAACTGACTATGAGAGAAAGAGAGAGAGAGATCTTCTAACTGGCCAACGATCGATCCCATGGATTGCGAGTAGCGGTCGAGGCGCCGCTCCTCCAAGAAAAACGATCCGCCGAGCCAGACATCCGAGACAGCCGCCTTTCTTTCTCTTAAACCCCCCTTCTACCACCACCACCACCACCACCACCCTACTCTACTCTACCCTCCCTTACCCTTTCCTTGACTCTTTCTTTCTTTCTCAGTTATACTCTTCTTCCAATCGGTCGACGGTCCCCTTTTGTAGCCCCTCTCTTTCTTTCATTCGTTCTTTCTTTTTCTTTCTTTAGAGAGGAGGAGGAGGAGGTGAGAGAGAGAAAGAAGAAAAAGGGTGTGGGGAAGGGCAGAGGGGCACAGGGCGTCTCGTATTGGCGCCATCCTGCTGCCACTGCACGCATTATTCCGTACGCATTTTTATCATATCGATGTGGATGCGTGTGTGTGTATTTGTGTTACTTACTTACATTCTCCACGTTTCACTCTAAATAGGCTTGTTTGATTTCTCATCGAAAGTTCTTCGGAATTTTGAAGGGATTTTTTTTCTTCTTCTTCTTCTTATTCTTATTCTTATTCTTATTCTTTTTTTAAGATAAGCACATACGTGTTCTTGAAACTTTGTAGTTATTTATGGACAAAAATGAATAATACTAGGATATATAACTGATCAAATATAAAATAAGGATATTTTTTAATCATTTTAAATCTTTGTAAAGAGAGGAGAGAGAGAGAAACCAAAAATGTATGAGTTTCGATGTACCCGATTTCACTTTTTCATCTTTTCATTTTCGACCATAAATTTTGATAATGGGATAGTAAAAGTTGAGGAAATAAATAGTAATAAAAAAGAAAAATTGGTTAGAGCGTGTATGCATTCTTAGTTATTATGAACTTATAACATGGGTGTAAAAAGAGAAAGAGAGAGAGAGAGAGAGAGAGAGAGAGACCTTCCAGTGGATTCTAATTTAAGCTTAAGATACGCACGCGATACTTAGAATGCATGTTTCTAAATATATGTGAGAGTCTAAGCGAAAGATTGCTCCTAGCTCGCGTGAACTTCTACGATGACGGAATATAAACTGAAATCCCCCCCTATGAAAAAGAGTGAGAGAGAGAGAAAGAGAAAGAGAGAGAGAACGACATAACGATCGAATTTCTCTTTCCATCAGCTAATAACAGCTTAGGCTCTATCTTAATTACCTAGACGCATATCGCGACTTATTAATTTGAGATCATTTATAAATACGTTTACTTTTTTATATTAAACAACGAGAATTCAGAGCTTATCCTTAACGCTTATTTTCAAACGTAACACGATGTTTTTTTTTTTAAGATAACGAAGGACATTTTTCTTCAACTGTCGATACGAAAAGATGACTGAATCAGTAGTTATAGTATACCAAAGAGAATCCTTTGAAAGAAGGAATGCGAAAAACGAAGGGTCTCGTGTCACGCTAGTGGAAAGGGAAGATTGAAGGAGTAGTCCTGTGGTAGAAGGGGGATATAAATGAGAGGAAGAGGGGGAAAACATCACACAGGATGAACCAAAAATTCCAG
Organism: Mischocyttarus mexicanus; assembly: GCA_023678845.1. Classification (NCBI taxonomy): domain Eukaryota; kingdom Metazoa; phylum Arthropoda; class Insecta; order Hymenoptera; family Vespidae; genus Mischocyttarus; species Mischocyttarus mexicanus. Next base: position 607,508 of record JACGTP010000041.1, on the reverse strand, counting down.
GTCTCTCTCTCTCTTTTCCACTTAATCGCGACCTGTTCTGAGGTATCCTTCATACACATACACACACCTATACAAATATCCATAACGTGCAATCTTCTTTTCAAATATGTACATTCGTTGCATACAAATATATAAATGCATATATTGGAATATACATACTGCAGTATGCAATTTTCTCTCGAATACATTTGTTCTATACAAATATATTTACGTGGGATATTTTCTCAAAGACATTTTTTGTATACAAATAATCTATACATGCATTTATATTTGTTACATGCAATACATTTTTTTTCTTTTTTCAATACATTTCTTTTATCAATACTTCTCTACACAAATGCATGAACTTGTATGTATGCACATGAATTTCTCGTTAAATATATATATATAAATATATACATGGATTCTTATGAAAGCAACGTCCAGTTTCCGATCGACAACGATAATAACAGGACTCTAACTACGGTGTATAAGTATTATATGTATAGAGGTAAAAGCAAAGGAAACATGGATATATCGACTTTATGCTCGTAATTATTCGCGAACTCGAGCGAACTAGTCGCGAGAGAGGATTACTCGTAGAGAACGCGTATTATACGCTAAGCTCTCCGTTACTATATATAGACATTTCTAAGGCATTCTCTCTCTCTCTCTCTATGTATTAGAGAGAGAAGGCTTTGCTACATGAAACTATTCCTTTTCTTAAAAAGAGATAGAGAGAGATAGAAACTATAGAGAATTCTATTTATATTAGAATAATAATATATTTCTCTCTCTCGTACTCTCTTTCTATTTAGAAGTGTAATGCACTATTATGCAACGTTCCTGCATTGAAATTCAATTAATCTAACATAAATTAAACCTTTTGATATACTATTTGGAAACCGAAACTAGGTTAGGGGAAAAATTAAATGAGGGAGAAAGAAAAGATAGAGAAGAATATAGAATGAATTAGTTGATACGATAAAAAAAAATAGAAAGGGAATAAGATATAAAAAGAGCATTAAAAGTATTAGATAGAGGGGGAAAGAAAAAAGAAAAAAAGAGAGAGATAGAACGATAGATAAAAAATTAGAGAAAAGGAGAGAGTGAGAGAGAAAGAGAATTAGAGGAAGAGATAATAACAGTTTGAGCACGTAGAATCACACACACACACACATATATAGTCGTCCATACATCTCATTTGCAAGACGATGATTATTTCTTGCGGCGTTCACGATTTACACGCACGGCATATATTCCTCTCTCTCTCTCTCTCTCTTTCTTTTTTAACACGCGATACGTATAAAACATCTTACGTGCATTCTTTGATGCATTTTCATTCCATGATCGAGAAAGTTTCTAAGCTGTTGTCACGTTCACTGAACCCCTTTCGTCTAGTTTTCGAATGATATCAGACGTACACACTACTACGATCATTCTCTTAGACACTCGTGTAATTGCTATTTACTAGTATGTATTAGACCAGTTATGTTCTTATAATACGTTTGTCTCTGTGTTTATGTTTACGTTTGTAAATGTATGTATGCACAGTAGGTATGTGTGTGTTTACAGGATGGATGAGGAAAGATGGAAAACGAGGACGAGACTTTAACAATTGGCAAATCGTGTTTTTCCGTCATCTTCTATATATAGATCGTCTCGATCATTTATCTAGGTCAAAAAGATTATCTCGAAAATTCATGTTCGTAGTCAATGGTATAAAGAAGCAATCCCACAGTACTATGATTATTATTATTATTATTATTATTATCATTAGGTCGATATTTTTTGAGTTACTTGATGATATAGTTGAATATTTAAAAAACTAGAATAAATAATTAAAAATATATTGTTTTATTTCATCTTTGAATTATAGTTTCTAAATAATAGTCTCTCCCAAATTCTTGATAATAAGAAAGACAAAATAAGACATCGTCGTTGTAGTTTCATAATATACATTTTTTCTCACATTCTTTTAACATACCATAGTCTTTTATCAATTCTAAGTCTAATAATAATCTCTCTTTTTTCAACTATCTATTAAAAAATAAATTAAATAAAAAAAACAAGATTGTCATTATATAGCTTCATTTTATACATTCTTCATATTCCTTTTAGTTTAACTATATACACACTCACATACACACCTTCATAAATTCACATTCTAATTCTAATAATAATCAACGATTTCTATAAATACCAATCAACAACTATCGAGTTTCACCATCGATTCTTTATAACTATTAACCTATCGACTAACAGAAATAAGCTAATAATCAGGGACCATGTTAAAGCTCTCCTTATTCTATCCTAATACATATACATACAGATTACATACACATTTTATATACTATGACTCATGATAGGAAAATCCAAAGAGCATCGAAGATCGAAGCAATGTATAACTAAACACATCCACGATTCCCATGATCAAACATTTATAAGAGGTATGTGTGCATGCGAGTGTATGTGTGTTGAGGATTCCCATCCTCCGGAGCAAGCAGACACGACTCACGCATCGATCTTCCTGTTAGACATTGGCACGCGTGAGATCACGATCGTTTTGCAAATATCATTTCTTTATCGATTCTCAAGTGCGAAAGGTATATGAATAAAAGATGATTATTATAGTGTCGATTCTGGTATACACGGTGATCTCAAAATAATACGAAGAATGTTTTAAAAATGATTTGAACACATTTAATTGATAAACGAAGTTTCATAAAAATATATATATATATTTCCTAGTTTTATTTATATTTTTAAGTACTTCCACGATCCAATTAAACAGGGATTTTAAATATTCTCCAATGCAATGGGAAAAATATAAAAACAATCTCCAATTGCAGAGAATGCATCTGTAGAGAATAACTTTTGCTGATTGTTTTATCCGCTGAAAAGTAATATTAAAATATTATTTGTTTATTCTAATTTGGAGACACTCGGTAGATGGTAGTGGTAATGTTTTAAATATTGAAGAGACACTTCTCGCATCGATCTCTCACGCTTAGGAGAACAGAAACTTCCGTGCTGAGAATAATTGGCACGGTATGCGAGTGAGAGGGCGTTGATCGGTAGAAAGAAAAAAGATGGAAAAAAGGGAGGAAAGAGGAGGAGGAGGAAATAGAAATCATTGCTTGCTCGTGCCAACCATAAGAGAATTTAATGTGGTTACACGCGAGGAAAGAATTAGAGGATGGTCGCGACTCGCTAGTTTAAGATTAAATAAATAACGATGAGTGATTTTTTCTGTTTTGTTTAAAAAAATATCTCGCTTTTGCATTGGTCGGCAAGCAAGGTTTTTGATGGAACCTTCGTAAAAAATAGAATCGTATAGAATATCGTATAGAATAGGTATACATGAAATGTCCGTAGGTTTAGCGTTAAATTAAAAAAAATAAGGATGAATCAAAAAGAGAGGAAAATAAATAGAAAAAAAAAGAGAAAGATGTTTTTACAACATAGGTTTCGACCTCGAATGAATGCGAGTAATGGCAACGAAAGAGAGTCACGTTACTTGTGACAAGTCAGCACCATAACTGCTACTAGTAATACTTCTACTTGCTATACTGTCTCATAAGTATCACCGTACGATTCAATGCTTATCGAGGATTAACGGTCAGGAGTGGAACTCAACAGCAGCAGCAGCAACAACAGGCTAAGAGTGTGAGAAAGGAACGCCATTAGTTGTATCGTATCGGATTACTCTTCTTCTTCTTTCAATGATTATTATCGCGTTTCTGACTGATTTTTTTTAGTGTCAATGACGTTCGAACAAAAAAATAAAATAAAAACGTTTTTCTTCTCTCTTTCAAATCTTGCGTGAAAGTATTTTAGAAAGAATTTGGGTCATTTCTTATATACCCGTAAATACTTATAAATATCGTATATATGAAGGAAGTACTCGGAAGTCGTTGAAATCTCCATTACCCTGATTCAATATGGCGCCTGTTGGAAGAAATCTCTCGTGAAAAATGCATGCTCCTTAACCCTCAGCAATATAAATCACAGGGATTTAACGGGCTTCTGAGATATACTGTTTTTTATTATTATTATTATAAATAGAATTTATTCCTTCTGAAAGGGTCATATAAACAAGAAGAAATACATAAAAGAAATTTGATTGACTTTCATATGAAATCTAACGACGAACTTCGAAAAGGACGTTACACCGAATTTATAATTCATGATTTCGGATTATAATATATACATTTTCTACCATTAATCAAAAATTATACACACACGTAACATTTGAGGCAACACCACCACCTCTTACATTATATTAGAACCTTTCATAATTTCGTTCAATTGTCGATGAACTTACAGCAAAGTTAAAAGCCTTATTAAAGGTTTCAGTAAATGTAATTGGTTTGAAAAATAAATGATTCACAAACTTTTAACTTATCTAAGGATTTATATGGTTCCATTATTTATTACGAAATTAGCTAAATTTTCTTCAAAAGTTTTTTGATGTTCTTTGATATTTCGAATAAGAGTTTCTCTTGTTTGAATTTAAAAATTCCTTGTTAAAAGAATAACGTGGCTGGAAGAAAAGCTTTTATCGTGGTGACTCTCTCGTCGGTGCAACGACGGCTAAAGCACCGAGTGCTCTGGTGAGTCACTCTCAGTGACTGGCTCGTTGTAATTCATTGCGATGATTGAAATTCTCCCTCTCTCTCTCTCTTTTTCTCTTTTATTCTTTCTCTATCTCCCTCTTTTTCTCCCACTCTGTTGGAGAAACGTCAAAGGAGTATGCTTTTAAAGCTAAGACTTTGTTTACACTGAACGAGTTGCTGATATTGTCAAAAGACATTTCTTTTGCTATGATTTCAGATCCATTGATTTGAAATTTGAATTATTTAAAATAATTGTAGGAAATCGATAAAAATCTTTATATACTTAATTATTTATTTCAAGTAAACAAGTTGCAATAAGATTTTTCACATTACATTTGTATCTTAATGAAATGAAATTTTATTCTTTGGACTGAGAAAACTTTGATAAACGTGTATTAAAATGAAAGGAAAAACGATTGCCTAATGAAAATGATGTCTATTAATTTCTAATCAGCCAAGTATCTGGTAATAAAAAAATAAATAATATCGACGAAGCAAGTTTATCGGGATTGGTGGGGGTCGAGTTGTTAGGGAAGATTTTTTAGTTAAATAAAATATACTGGCAGGGTCGAGTAGATCTTTTTCAATCGTCGACGTCGACCTATTTATTGTCAGTAATCAATATATCGATATATATCGACATATCATTACGATATGTACGGTTAACCTTTCCCCTAGAAGGTATTAACAAGATTTGCATAACCTGTATGTGTATACATAAATGCACATGTGTGTATATAGATATAAATGCACGCGTGCATTCATATATTACTCTTTCAATTTACTCGGTCGATAATCGGTATCGAAAAATAAAAATGAACGTTAATGAAAAATTTCTCGTTTGCAGTTGTAAATAATAGAATTTATAGTAACATATATACATACATATGCGTTTAATGAAAAATGAATTGAAATGAAATATAAGTTGAGGTTACTGATAGAAAGTCCAAGATAAGGATATAGATCATACATAATATATTTAGGTATAACATAATCTGTCCACATACAGGATGAATCAAAACTTCCTAGATCTTTTATATCAGACTCGTTAATTAGTATACCTATTTTCTTATAAACAAATTTTATTTTCAATCTCAATCGAAATAATGGAACGAGAGAGAAGTGTGACTAGAAAAGAAAAAGAAAACTATGATAAAAAGTAATTATCGCAAAATCTATTAAATGATTTAGTTGGCGTTCGCGCTTGTTCGATACTTCCTGGAAACGTGATACGAGAGAAACGATTACTCTCGATAGGTTGGACTAACGTTAATAGAGAATTACGAGCGGAAGGATGTAAAACGAGGAGGAGAAATAGAAAAGAATTGTGTAGAGGAAGGAGGAAGAGAAAGACTCTTAGAATTAGAAAAGATAAATGTTAAAAGGTATCCTACTTTTGCTTAATTCCAAGACAAAATTCTAATACAAAATTAAATATAATAATTAGACAAAAATTCTATAAGAAATAATCCCATCTATCTATCTCTCTCTCTCTTTCTCTCTGACTTTCTTACGGGTAAGAATTTATCAATGAGTTTGAATTCTAAGAATCGAGCACTCTAGAACCCAATATTATTAATGGTCCAAGACTAGATATGTCGAATTAACATATTTCAAAATGAAGTACACCTACCCCTGCTTCTGTTACGACAGTTGATTCCACCAGATACGGATAGATAGCAGCTTAATGATTTCTGACACCGATAGAATGTATCTGTCTTATTTCTTCTAGGACACGCGTTTATGTGCTACTAGAAGTAATACATATAGAAAGAGATAATGCGCATAGTGTTCTCTTTCTTTCTTTACTCTCGATCTCTCACACGTCATAAGTAGTAAACAGGCTGCTGCTGCTGCTAAGAAAGAACCGGCACGAAATTTTATCTAGATCTTGTTCACCTCCAACCATATAGATCTCGATCATGTGCGTGTACCATTTCTTTCATCCCTTTTTTTTTTATCTAATTTATTCCTTTTATCCTTGCACAATACGATCAACTACATATTTTTCTTTTTTTGTAATAATTTTCATTTTTTCCATTCGAATTTATAAACCCACCTAAGAGCTTTTTCCCTGCTTAGAAACTTCTCTCTTGTTTAATATATTAAAATAGAAATATATTTTTATATATTATAAAAATATGGAATTTTTATTAATTATTTAAAAAAGAAAAAAATATTTTGTTTTATAATATTATAGTATAAGAAAAATAAACCGATTTGATAGTGAATAGTTGGAAAAGATAGCATTAGTGTCGCTCATTGTGAACGAACTTAAACGAGACTGCCAATAGCCTGCGTTCATTCCTCCACATTCGGATTCGTCCATCCGGAGTGGCACGCTCGTTCCATTCCCATCCTCGGACTCACATTCAGTATCTACCTGTTGCTCGAACAGCAAAGACTATGCAGTTCTCGGGTTTACCTGTTTACTATTAACAGCATAAAACTGAATAACGCGATTGTGGCTTTTTCGAGAGATAATTATTTAATTTGTTTTATTTTTATATAGGATGCGCTTATTATCCGTACCATTACTTTTGAACTTTACAAATAAACGTGTTAAGTTGAAAATAAATAAAAAATAAAAAACTAGAAATGAATTCTAATAAAAATTCTTATTCGATAGTGTTGACAAATCTTTACGTACGATACGATCTTGTGATGTCATCGAATATTTGGTTTCAATGTATTATTCCTCTTGGTGCTTCTTCTTCATGTTCCTGATCGATCCCGCTCGTGATAATTCAAATAAATGCTGAGTTATTCAGAAAGAAGGGGAAAAAAGTATTCGTATCTTTTTGGATCGATTAGAAGAATCGGCCGGAAGATAAGAAGTAAGTATTTTATCTTTCTTGTCAGATTTCTTTTTGCTTTTTTTTTTTCTTTTTATTTCGATTACTCGAGAAGATATTTTGATATTCGTTGATCTGACTAATCGTGAGAATAATCGAGAAAAAGAAAATCGTAATGTTTAAAAATTAAAAGTGAATTTTATAAGACACTATCGCATAATGTGGAACGATTTCTATCTTCCTTGTTTGTATGTGTGTGCGTGTGTGTGTGTGTGTCTGTGTGTTCTTATTCATTGTTCCCACTCGAGTGTAATTTAAGTGGTGAATTAACGTACGATCCTAGTCTATCTCTCGTGTCTTTTTTCTGATATCCAAGTCTTGTAACGATTTAATATTTTACTATGCAATACGAGTCTTTGTAATAGACCAAATTTTTATCTTCCTATAATGATAAAGATAAAAATCGATAAATATTGTATTCGATATGGAATATTATTCGAATTCATTCATTTGGAACAATTAGTAGTTGGCCGATAAGGACAAGTCGTTTGGGTTACGCAACTTTTCTTTTCTCGCATACCTTGAAAATACGAATCATCATCGTAAAGTATCTTTCTCTCTCCATCTCTCTTTTTGTTGATTACGTTAAATATTATGTGATTTTTTTTTGCGTAATACTTAATAAAGTTTATGCAATTCTTCGAGTTGCAGAGAATGGATAAACAAAAAAGAAAAATTAGTATTACCAAAAAGGTAGTAGGAATAAAATTGTATATTGTTAAGTAAAGTAATATAAAATACAACGAATACATAAATATTTTATACTGAAAAATAATGAAGAAACTTATGGGAAACGCGTAGTATACATAATTTTTATTGAAAAATATAATAATAGAAGTAAATAAATAATTTCTACTATAGATAATGCATAGGAGAGTAATTTTCGTGTTAATCTCACATTTGACAAATAATAGGAATAATAGTAATAGTATTGTGATACGATTCTATGAAAAATGATTATGTAAGTTAATGAATGTTCCATTATCTCCGAATGAAAATTGTCCTCGGCAAAGTGATCGCCGCAAGGCTTTCATTAGCTATCATTACACGTCTGGAATACGGATGCATATACGTGCATAGATAAATATATGTGTATATATATATATAGATGATGTATACATGCAAATCAGATTATTATGCGAATATTCAGAGTGTATAGAAAGTCATGAGATTATTAAAGCTTACAAACTCGTCTCTAAGCGTAAATTCCTACGGGGTTGGTAGGGAAGGGAGGGGGTCGTCTTAATAGAGCCGCTTCTCGTTCTCGCGTGGGTTGCATTTGCCGATCTTTGCTCTGAAGGCAAGAAAGAGACAAGAGAAAGAGAGAGAGAGAGAGATAGGAATACCTTGTCGAATGCCAAAGTAGAAGCGTCACGGGTTTAATCGATGTTAACCACTTTATCAAGGTTTCCTGAATTTCTAATGTCTTTCCTTCAAAGATTATCTTATCTAGTTTGATCTATAGCTAAATTATTCGCTTGTCCGATCTATAGAGATCTCTTTCTCCATTGCGATTTACAAACTATCTTGGATGAATTAGAACGTTTTGATATACTATAATTATGTCATATATCGAACGGAACGATATTTTCCCAAGATTAATTAGACAGTGTTTGTTTGTTTGTTATGTGTCATCAATCATCTTACATTTTAAAACATTAAAACATTAAAACATTAGATTCCAAAGTAAAATTACGATTATCTGTATAAAATTATTTTATTATCTCTTTAAAATGGTCTCTCTCCAAAAAGATTATAATCGATTTCGAAATTAGTTAGAAATTTTTGACCCTACCATAAAGGTCCAGACAAAAGAGAACAATGGAGTTCATGAGTAAACCACGATAGAGGAAGAGTCAAAGTTTCTCCTCATGTGGAACCGAATGAAATCATTCTTCCGAGAATGAATCATTGTTCCGTTCAATATTTCTTTCACAATTTACTACGACTCATTCTTAAATATCTTCTAACAGAGCTCTAAATGGGGAACCCATAATAAAAAGAAAAAAAATATATATATATTTTTTCATTTATCTTTTTATGCACCACATTTCAAATACATAAACTCAAATTCTTTTCGAAGTCTATTCTACCTGGTCAGCTTTTAATCACGTTTCTAACAACAACAACAACAACAAGAATCAGAAAAGGTAAAAATATTCTAGAATCGAGTTCATTGTATTCAGTATTTATTCCTTCGTCACGTAATCGTTCAGCAGACGAGGAAGAAGAATAAGAAGAAGAAAAAGTAGGAGAAGGAGGAGGAAATAGAGGAGGAAGAGGAAGAGGGGGAGGACGTAAAGACTAGGTTGGAAGGATGAAAAAGCAGAAAACTAGTAAATGTATATCAGAAGAGGATAGACAGTGAGCGAAAAAAAAATAAAAATAGAATATTCCGATCACGTATATGGCAGAGTAAAGCGACAAGTACAAGGATCACGTTGCTCGAACGTGAGACTCCTTCGCTCTGGAATTTTCCTGGAGTAGCCTTTTGTAAGGCCTCTTATCTTTTACCGGAGATGCACCCGGAAACAAGTAGACTCTAGCAAGCAAGTAAGCTCAAGTGCATTCCAACCTTTGTACGATCCTTTCTCTTTCCTTTTTCTTCTTAGTCATCATCTTCTTCTTCTTCTTCGTTCATGTCTTATTCGTCTTTCGCTTTTTCCAAACAAATTTTCATTTTATCGATGCTAGATAGTTGCCAATCGAGACAAACATGTTTAAAGTTTTAAACTCTGATAAAGCGAAGAAAAAAGAGAAGAATTCAAAAGAGAGCTTTGCTCCGATTGACTTGAAATTTTGATACAACATTTTTGAAATGTTTGGCTATAAAAAAATGCAAAAAAAATCGAAGTGCTTATTCCCCTTTTAAATCAATTGGTCAGAAGGAGAGTGAATAACGGTTATAGTGAACGCACGTTTTCGACGAGGAGAGCACGGGTTATGGTTGTCGTCGTCGTCGTCGTCGTCATCGTCGTGACTCGAGAGAGTCAAGCATAAAATGTCTCTCTCGTTATCGTTTGACTCTTTTCTACGTCCATTGCGCCATTCTACGACGACGTTAGGCACGCGGACCACGGACCTATGTGCACTCAAGCAACCATACTTATACTTTGGATATTCTAAGAGAAAGAGAGTAGTTTCGATCGACAGCCCGATTGTGCATTATTTCGTTTACCGTTGAAATACGAGAGAGTAACCCTCGACTTCCAAATGAGAATGCACTTTTCTTCTTTACTTTACTTTCCTTTCCTTTCCTTTCTTCAAATCTACGATCCTTCTATTTTGATTTGGAGTTGTTTTTCTATTTTAATATACATAGATATTTACGCGAGAGAGAAATTATATTTTGATTTATTTTATGTTAGCTACGGTGAGATAAAATTTATCGGTAAAAAACATTTATAAGTGATTGATGTTATATATTTATAAAAGAAAGGATGGGCTAAAAGATTGATAGATCCTTGGAGAAATTATATCTCGATCCATTAATCGGTATCTTTTATCGATTTTTTATTTATGTCATAGATTTTTGTTTTACTCCTTGACTAAAGATTAATTTTATTTAAAAACATCATCATCATCATCATCATCATCATCATCATCATCATTATTGAGAGATCGGGTTTAATTATAAATGGGAATGACGATAAGATCGATAGATCTTGTTTAGTGATCTTTTATGTCATACATTTTTTAAACTATTACGAAAAATATTTTCTATAAAAACACGATCTAAATAAATTTTTCTTTTAATTCTCGATCGATAAAATGACGCGCGTTTAAGTGTGTGTTCGGAATAGGATGATCTCAGGGGCCACTCTAGAGAACTTAATACCTACTTAGGGTATTTTGTGAGTTTATGACGTGAGCCAGTGAAAAATCTAAAGAATTTACGAGCACTTATAGAATGCTCCACGCCTCTGAGGTGTCCCTTAGAGCAGAATAAGAAGCCCTCGGGTCCTTCTTCGAGGGCACTTGAGAAAACCTTGCCTTGCCTTTTTCGATTCGCCGAAGTACATCATTTGCAAAGGCGTAGAATTCATTTATATTTAGTTATCCTTACTCCCAGTTATTAGGTCGAGTCGTAAGTAATTTCCAATTTTTTTTTATACTATCAGACATTTTATTTTAATTAAATAACAAAATTGTATGCACCACTATGCTCGGTATCGAAACACTGATTGTAAGTATTCGTTAAAACAACGATGATTTTCTGATAAAAATTATATTAATTTATGTATTAGTCAATAAGTTGCATCGGAAGTTACTTATGACATGACCTAATATTATCATATCCTTCATTATTTCATTTTTACTTTAATTTTTAATTATATTCGACAAAGCAGATATTTTTAAACATAATCTACAAATAAATGGTACATCTAATCGTAAAAATCTTCTATTTCAACACTCCTCCTTTGAATTATTGATTTTATTTTTGATTCGATCTTTCTCTATTTCTCGTTTAAATCCTCGTACGAAGAAAAGTAGTTAGAAAGCAAAGCAAAGTAAAGTCAAGCCACGAAAGATCGTGTACTCGAGATTCTTGGCAGATAAAAGGTACGCGAGAGAAAGAAGGGTCTTTCTCATAAAATTCCTCAGCCTCCCTCCTCCCATAAAGACACCTAAGTGTTATTCACTTGCGTAACCTTTCGATTACATAATACCTCCAAGTCGTTGGAGATAATATGCGAGCGAGATTAAAACTCGACTGGCCAATTAATCGATGTAAATTATTGTCTTGCTCGAAGAAGCCGAACGACTGTTGTAAACTCCAAAAAAGGAAGAAAAGAAAAAAAGGAAATGACTATATCGAAGAAGTAAAGTCGTTAATTAGAAATATAATTAAGAAACTACGCGTACAGACAGACAGACAGGCAGACATACACATACAGACACAGGCGTGAATATTTATGTTATATACATTTAGTTTAAGCATATAAGAAAAATATAATATGAAATGAAATAAAAATGATGAAAGGAGAAAATACTATAATGACGTATATATCAGAGGATTGGTAGTATGGCGCCTAGGAAGATAAGACCGTTCGTTTGGAATTCGAGTGCATTGAGAAAGGCTAAATTTATTGTTAGATCTTTCTCCTTCCTTCGGGTCAACGACGGCAAACTGAGATGTAACGGTAAAATTATTGTGAGTCAGACAATGCTACTCGCTACAAGTTGGTAGCAAACAGTTAAGCTTTTTGTGACGTTTTACTACTGTTCGATTTATCAGCCAACTACGCTTATCTAATGTTTTGCATTAGACAGAATGAAAAAAGGAAAGAAAAAAAGAAATGAATCGATCGATCGATCAATCAAAGATCATTCTTTCATAGTAGTAATACTCTCAGTCATTGACGAGTAAACTGGCGCCATGGTCGATGTCGAATGGATGGACCAAAGAAGAAGAAGAGGTGGGGGAACTTGGGGGATTTACGATGAGAGAGTAAAAATAGCCAGGAAGAGAGAAGAAAAAGAGAATAAGATGAAAACGTCGTTCATTGACGAAAAGCAATACGGCCTCGGCTTTGGTCCAACTGAAAGAAAGAGAAAGATGAAGGGGGAGAGAATTCAAGTGGCCACAACCATCGGCCGTTACACCCGCATTTACAAACGCATACGCGTAAAACGTTTATGAAGATATACCAACCAACAGGATGCTTCTCAATTGACCGGGGAAGAAAATATCTTTGTTGAATTTGTAAAATAATACGACAATAATGTCATAGGGAAGAAAAAGTTACATGTGATATTTGTATCAGATACTTTTTTAACTGGACCAAAAATTGTTATTCAAAAAGATTGTTTCCTTATAAATACCATATCCTAAAACGTTTCACAAGCTTGCTAAGAAACTAACACGACGAAAGTTTGGTCCTATTATTAGATTAGCTCCAGCCAAGTGCATCGACTGCACGTTCTAACCAGAATGCTGCTGCATTCAACCTTAGAAATAAGGAAAATAACAGAAAGAGAGATAGAGAGAGAGAGATGAGACATTTATTATAGTCTTCTAAGTCTCCGATATATTATGATCAAGCTATTAAATATAAGAATCTTCCTAAAAAGAATGATATCATCAAAATTCATATAAGAGAGAAATATTGAAGACAAAAATAGATCCAATGGAGAATAATATATTCAATTGATTTAAAAAATAAATCCTATATCAATGATTACACTTATCAAAAAAGATGTATTACGACCACGTGAATAAGTAATCGTGTAACACGCGGAAAACTAGTCCCATAAAACGTAGAAAAGCATAGAAGACTTTGCTATTATACAGATAGAGTTAGCTTCACGTCATTAAATCGTAGCCGGTTTCTTTGCCAGAACATGCCGGTGAAACTAAGTCTCTTAGGTGTATACAACGAACGATACTCACGATACTTAGATATATATGTATGTACATGTACAAGACATACCAACATACGAAAGCGTCCAATTAAATCAAGGCCATCTTGATAACGTAGTTTAAGAAGACTTGATCGAGTAAATGCACGGACATCCGTGTTTGGCGCCTTCGATCTATTTTTTTTCTTCTTTTCTTAAGTTTGTTAATTTTTTTTTGTTTTTTTTTTACATTATCTTCGTTTTTCTAACTTTATTCTTTTTTTTTTCTACGTTGGCATCATCATCAACGCAGCAGCATCCACCTCCTCCGTTTCTTCTTCTTTTTCTTCTTGTTCTGATAGAGTGTAAAATATTGCAACGCATGACCGAGCGTTTAGAACGATACTCGTTGTCGGTTTTGCATCGCTAAATTTGACGTTAGATTTTCTAAATCTATCTCGTAGCTCAAAGAAATATCTATTTAACGATGCATATATATTTCATGTTTTTTGGTTTTTTTTTTAAGACGATCATTGGTATTTTATTAATAATGGGAAAAATTGTCGATGAATTCATATAATATAAGGAAAAGAAATTAAATAAAAATGCGGGAGCGTACGTGTACGTATAAAAAGAAGAAACAAAACTGTATTACTAAAGTTGTAATATATCAAGGAAGATTTAAACACGCGAATAGCCTGAAGATCGAGGCCGTTAACCAGAACGAAGAGAAGAGAAAGAAAGTCATGCGTTGATCGTATGTTACGTTCTGGCATCAGAAATAGATCTACTAGGTGTTTCTTAAATTACACCTTTAATCAATTTAAACAAAAACCAAAAAAAAACACTCATCGTAAATCTGCAAAACGAATTAGTTTATAGGAAACGATCGGACCGTATAAAGCTACCGTTTCACCGTAAGAAGTAGTAAAAGAAGTTATCGATTACAAATATGGCGAACAGTTGATTTAAATTGAAAATAAATCAATCTCTCGATGATAGTACTTTTAACAATTAACACTGAATTAAACCGAGAATGAAGAAGAAAGCAAACGAAAAACTCGCAAATTCTGTTGCAAATGGTAATTGATTTTAGACGGATAAATAATTTAGATAAAAAAGAAAAATAGACAAAAAACTATGTATAGTTTTAGAGGGGAAACAGGACTGGTAAGAAGCTCGTTCACCGTAAGTAGTAAAAGAAAGAAGGTTTTGCTATCGCAAATATGGCGGGTAGAGTAGTACATGTAGAGGGAAAGGATATACGGCGGGAACGTAAGAAGAAACGCATCGATGCAGTCGTTGCCGCCACTGCAATAGCAACTTGCAATAGCAACTTGCAATAGCAACAGCCGCCGCCGCCGCCAAGTTGGAGAACGTTGATTTCACGTCTGCCGCCAAGGAAATTGGAAACCATCATCTTGCTCGTTTGTTTGTCCAACCGACTCCGAGAGCAATCGTTGGCCGCAGACGTGAAGCAGCCAAGCGTGTGCTGATCTGTGTTAGGTGCATATCGAAAGACGATGCAGCAATACGAATTATATATTCAACGGCAATGTTTTAGCGCCGATAAAGGACTCCCGGTGTTAATTGGCCGGTGATCGTATTAGCGATTAAACCTCACTTTTCATCTCTTCCTTTTTCTTATCGAGTATTTGTCTTATCTTTCTTATTATTGGTTTGCCGCTTGATATACGTGGTTTCCTCTAATATCCCAAACATTAAATATTCTAATTAAATTGATTTATTAATTAATTATATAATATATATAAAAGAAGGATTATTTTTGGGTATAATATTTTATAGCAAACTGAACTTAACTTCAAAAACAATATACAAAATAGTTACAGCGTAAAATAAATTGTGTGTGAGAGAGGGAGAGAGAGACAAAAGAAGTCCAGAAAATTGGATTAACCTAAACTGTTCTAAGAAAACTAATATTTAAATGCGCGAATGTGAATAAAAGGTAAAACTAAAAAATGATATTTCAGGTACGAGTACGGACCTGGTGCCACAATTATTGGGCATGTTCGACGAGCTTGCACGTCGTGGAAACGGTTACGATCACGATCACGTAGTCCTATCAGCATCGTGTAATATACCAGCGGCTTTGCAGAAGCGATTGAGCTTGGTACCACACTCCCAACGAGGTTCCATATTCGGTCAGCTTTGCGGCGAGGCAACTAAGAAAGGTAGTAGCGGTAGTAGTGGTAGTGGTAGCAGTAGCAGTAATAGTAATAGTTATCGAGAAAAGAGTGACGAGATGTGTGAGAGAACGGAAGAAACGGATACAACAAGTACGGTAGACGTTGTGGTCACTCAGCATCGAGTAGACAACAACAACGACGATGAAGACGAAGAAGAGGATGAGGAGGTCAAGGTGGAGAAAGAAAAAGATGGAAGTAGATTGTCGATCAACGTTCTCGAGCAAGAAGATAAGAAGAATTCATATATACAAGAAACAAACGCCAATGCCAATGGACTGAATCAACTTAGGTACAAAAGAAGATGTAGAAGTGGAAGACCATTGTCTGGTAGTTCAATAGCCTCTAGTACATCGTCCAGTGGCTGTAGCAATCAGGGAAACACATGTGCAACTAATCCATACTTGGCTTCTGTCGAATCCCTTGCTGACACTTGTGCCAGTTCTCAAGGTACTAATTCTTAATTTTACTGGAACTTCGATAAAACTATTTATAATCTCCGCGCCTGAGTAAATATAATGTATTTATCCTCTCTGTGTTTGTGGTTATTTATTTGCAGGTTCAGGTGATAGCGGAGTTGTTACAGTATCCGAAGCTAGTTGTCGTATTGGTAATGGTACCAATGGTCAAAGAAGAGATAGTGCCGAAGGAAACACGCCCTGCTATCGTCCACGTTATTGCGATCCTCATCGTAATCCTGTAGAAAGAGTACTACTTGAAATCATTGATACCGAAGCAATATATGTTGAACACTTGCGACAAGTCATACAGGTAAGATTGTTGAAGATTTTCTTACAAGGTTTCTCTCGAAGGATTTGTACAAATCTGGATTTGTTTTAATCAGGGCTATCTCATCTTTTGGCGAGACAATCCCACATCTTTCGTACATCAATTACAACTGAGTGATTTATTCAGCAACATCGAGGATATTTTCGAATTCAACAGGTACATCATTTATTGGAAAAACATTACTAATTACTGGAACAATACGAATATTAAATATATGTAATCTTATATTTCAGAGAATTTCTCAAAGAAATCGAAAAATGTTCTTTTGATCCAGTTCGTCTCGCGAACACTTTCATCAAGCACAATTCAGGATTTAAAGTCTATACCGAATACTGTACAAATTATCCCAGGTAAAACGCTGCTAACCAATTTATTACATCGCAAATTTCTAATGGCAAAATTCCAAAGTAACTTAACGATATGCTAAAATTGTAGAACTGTCTCTGTGTTGACCGACTTGATGGGACAAGAGGAGACGGCCAAAGCTTTTAGAGAAAGACAAGCAGCTTTAGATCATGCTTTACCTCTGGGATCATTTTTATTGAAGCCTGTTCAAAGGATTCTCAAGTATCACTTGCTGTTAGAGGTAAAAAATAATAAACAATGAAAAAATCAATCAATAAATCAATCGATTGGACAATCTTGATGAATAATATATTACTAATGAAATTTTCAGAATTTATCTAAAGAATATGGGGCAGGTTGTGACGCTCGAGAAAACGAAGCTGAAGGAAGAAGTGCGATCGAGGATGCACTGGCAGCAATGACTGGCATAGCAAAACACATTAACGCGATGAAGAGAAGACACGAACACGCTGTAAGAGTCCAAGAAATTCAATCGCTTCTTTATGGGTGGTCAGGACCCGATTTAACTACCAGTGGTGAACTTATCGCCGAAGGTCGCTTCAGGATGAGAGGAGCAAAAGCACCGAGACATGCTTTTCTCTTTGACAGGATGTTACTCCTGACAAAAAAGAAGGAGGATGGTTTATTGGTCTACAAAGCTCATATTATGGTCGGTTTTTCTTTTTTGATATCTTTTTTTTTTTAATATAAATAATATGTATTAACCATCAAGCCAATATTTTGGAACATTTCATATTAATATTTAAAATATTATTTCAGTGTTCCAACTTGATGTTGATCGAAAGTATCCCAGGAGAACCATTAAGTTTCCATGTGATACCCTTTGACAATCCAAGGTTGCAATACACATTGCAGGTAAAAATAATATGAGAAAATGTATTAAACGTTAAATGATGAAAATAAAATAAAACAAATTAATATTCTTTCTTTCGTGTGTGTTTTTTTATCAGGCACGCAACCTGGAACAAAAGAGGGAGTGGACATTGCAAATAAAAAGGGTAATCCTTGAGAATTACAATGCTGTTATACCTTCTCACGCGAGACAGCTGTTTCTACAACTTGGTCAGACTCAACACGAAGGTAATGGTTATTAAAAAATATTAGAGACAGATATGATTTTAATTGAAGAGTTAGTACTAATTGAAATTAATTAAACAGACGATTCTCCGACCGACAAAAGTTCGGCGAAAAAGTTGTACTCGGCTCCACCGGAATATTTAGAGAAACGTAAGCAAGAAAGAGAAAGAAGAAGATCAGAAACTGGTATCAGACATAAATTCAAAAAGGGTACAAGAAAATCCGAGTCACCTGCTATCACCGCTGAGGTAAAAATTGATTTCTTTAACATTAACACTTGTAACTCTGAGACAATAAAATAAAATGTAGGCGTTGATTGTTCAGGATTCACCGGCATCTTTACGAAAAAATCCTAGTCACGAGACTGAAGTGCACGACTCGAGGGATCAAAATCTTAACAGGTGTTCCGATGGACGTACTTTGAAAGTTAAGGTATAGATAAGACATAGATTTTTGTCTGAAATAATATCATCAAAATAGTTAATACTTGAATTATTTTTCATAGGATCGTTTCACTGGATGGCGAAGAAAATCAGAGCCAGGATTTCAATCTTACGTTTGTCTGAATCAATCGGACGAAGATCAAAAAGAAGACATGGTTGATATAGGAACAACTCAGGTGGAATCTGATCGTACGATCATTGCTTCCAGCAACGAGGATAGCAAGCCAACGAATTCTCAACAAGTTGAAACCAAAGAGAATAATGAACAACAGACTGCAACGACGCCAGTGGCTCAAACAGTTGAGGAAATAGTTAGTCATATTCTGATGCAGAATCAAGAGTTCCAAAAGTTGTTAGAAAAACAAAGAACTAGTAGCAGCATAAACGTAAGACAACAGCAAAGATTCATCAAGAGAATTTCTGCCGACACTTCGGACGAAAGCGATTGTGAGAATGCAAATTACGTTGGTGGAACATCGAACAATCGTGTCCGTTCGTCCCATCGTGAAAGCCAAAGATTGGTGAGAACAAACAACGCATGGAACTCGTTTTCTTCGTCTAGTGCGCGTGACACACCTCAGCCAACTCTCAGGCTGCTCTATGATAACTTGAAATCTTCGGATAGTAAGACTGGTGTACATGAGACGAGTAGTACAAAGAACAATGTAAATCGAGTACACGAGAAGAGGGCTCTTTTCGAGACTTTTAAAAGACAAAGTATCGTGACTGAGAGTAAAATCATAAAGACTGCTCTGAGAATTCGAGAGAACTCAACATCTACCAACGATGATCCGAATGAAACTACTCCTGTATTAAGTAACGATCAGAATTATTCGGAGAAGGCTAGTGAAGTTCAAGTATGTTCAGAAGAGAAAAATAAAACGGAAGATAATCAACAGGAGAACGTCAAGGAATCTGACGAATCAAAAGGTTTCGGTAACTACGATAATCTTCAACATGTTTGGGAAGGACTGCAAGAGGAACAAGATATTAATGGAAGTGACAGTCCAACCAGGCCGGCTATTTGGTTGACCAAACTATGTGAAGGTTTACCAACTTCTCCGCAAAAGTGTGGATCATTGCCTCGTAGCTTTCAGATCAATCCAAATTCTCCTCAACCTAGCGTGACCAAATCTCGATTTCTTCAAAGGGATGGTAAACCTATGACCGAGAGACCTTTCACGATAGCCTCGGACAAACCTGCCGAGATCAATCTCGAGGATATGGAAAGATACGCTTCGAGTTGTCAACCCGAAGGTAGGATTGCTAAGTTTCCAACATCTGTTTCAACATCAACCTCAACATTTTTCTGCTCGCTCGATGATACCTTGACCGATGCTTACTCTGAAATTCACATGGTTTCACCTACGATCACCAACATTCATCCTGATCACAAAATTTATAGAGCCAATGGTAGTACCATGTTCAAAAATGTATTGTCCAAAGCTGGGAGTCGTTTGCAAGGTCTCAGAAATACTCTCAGCACTGAAACTCTCGAATGTAGCGAAGAGATAGAAAGAACAAAATACTTCCGTTCATTAAGTAATGTCAAATCGAAGAGAAAAGGTAAATCCAAACATTCTAGAGAAACTTCTTCGGATGTTGAGGAACTTGTTGGATGTGTATCAGCTGGTGGAACTTCAGATTATAGGATACCATCGTTGTATTATAAACAAGGAAGTTCTAGTTTGGGTGCTCGTATAGCTCAATCCGATTATGCAGACCCTACCGTTCTTTTTGCTGAAAACAAACGCAATGGTCAACAACAAGCATCCAACGTTCCCGAAGAGACAACGAAAAAAGATGACAATTCGAAAGAATATGAAAGGGATAAGGAAGAAGAAGAAGAAGAAGAAGAAGAGGAAGAAGACGAGGAGGAGTCTTCCAAAGGAGGAGAAACTAATCGTCGAGAAAGCGAAACTGATAGTTTCTACGAAAGATCCTTCGAAATCATTGAAAATTATGTTGACGTTGATGTTGACGAAGTTTTTCGGGACAGTGCAATATTCAGTGATGCCGATGATGTCCTCCTAATGCGTTCAGATTTCAGAGAAGCCGGTACGTCGTCTGGTAATAAACAAAAAGTGGCACCTCCAGTTCCTGCTAAAAAAAGATCGGAATGTTCGTCGACGTCATCTACGATTTCAAGTATTGTTCAAGAAAGTACGATTGGCAGACCCTACGTAGCACAAAAACCTGATTACCTGAAAATCAAGTCAATATTTTTGAAAACGCAGAATAATAGTAGTCCAGAAAGTAAAACTTCATCCGCTAGGTCGTCCTTCGTGAAAAGAGATGTTGAACGAAAGTGCATGATTAGTGACGAAGTTCAAAATGAAGGATCCGATGATACCCCTAGCAATGATAACGATGATGTATCTGCTGGACAAAGTCAGGCTGGTTGGGTTAAAAAAATAGTTTGTCAATTGCAAGGACACGTTGAGACATAATTTAATATGATAAGAATAATCTTTTTCTTGTTTGATTATAAATGAAAAAGACTTGAAGTATAATTTAAAAAAGAATACCTTCTTTTTTATTCCCTGTCTTTCAAAATTCCAAGACGTAATCGACGATCTCTAGTATTGTTTTTTTATTTTAATGAAATTTTATCTCAATTATTTCTTGTTCTTTTATTTTTTTTAAGTTAGGAAAGTCGTTCGATTCGTTTGAAATTTCATGGGTTGATCTCTGTTACGTACGAATGACATATTTCGTGCTTAATTATAATTTTCTTTTTTAGTTTTATTTTATGTATTTTATCGAAAATAAAAACAAGTACTGCCTATTTTTAATTACTTCGCGTAGAAAGTGGTACAATCGTTATAATAATTTAACAAGAGATATAAATGCGACGTTCTTTATTTTTTGTTAATTCTAAAATCTTTAATATTCTAAATTATTTTGTATTATCTAAATCTAATAACGCGATACTCTAATCTTTTCGGATGAAATTAAATTAAATGATGAATGTTTCTCTCTTTCCCGGATATATCAATTATTTTTCTCATTTAATTCTAAGAGAGAACCTGGATCTAAGAACGATTTTTAACGAGTATCAATTCTGTTCTTTGTTCGAAAAAAGATTTAAAAAAAAGAAGAAAATTGTGTTCAACTAGTAAGGTACAACGTAACGTTATCTATTCAAGATCAAAGAAATAATATTGTATCTATGAAGGAAGTAACACTGAAAGTTATTTCGAATATGGTTTCAGGACAGATTATGTTATTTTGTATAAAGCTAAGAATTAAAGAGAGAGAGGACTATACATTGTTGTATCGTAATGTGCTGTTAATGTATATAGTAATATAAATTTTTTGTAAAATTTCAACTGCGATCAGTTCCAATCATTTTTTCAACCTTGTTTGTTTTATCTTTGATCCTTTCATTAGAATCAAGAGAATGAAGAGAAGATAGTGAAGGACCAAGACTTCTATGAGAGAGGCATTATGTGAGAAGCTACCTTTAAAATGGCAATAAATTATAGAACAAAATAATGCATATTTGACTAAAATCGAACAATCCGAGAAACATGTTAAATGAAGTCTTGAAGTTCACGTAAAAGTAAAGGATTTCTTTTTCCCCAAGCTAATATATGTTATATGTAAACATATATTATATTTCAGGTAGGTTTTATTACGAGAATGTCTATGTACAGTAGAGGTTTAGAGCTAGTCGTGCTTAAAAATATAAGTTGTAAATTATACATGATAAATCATAAATTATATTTTCACAATACTGTATTTATATATATAAATTTCTAAAATCAAAGCTTCATAAGTTGAAGATAAAATTCGTTATACACATTATGTACAACTGCAGTAATTGTCGCTTTTAATTACTACTTCTTCCCATTAACGCTCAGTCCTATATAATATATATATATATTTCTTGGAGAGTTGGTTCCTCCTCCTTGTCTCGCAATTCGAATATAAAGAATAAAATAACATTCATTTGTTTCCTATATGATTTAAGGAGTCCTCCTCCTCCTCCTTCTTCTTCTCAACCACTGCTATCGACGTTGCACAAAGACGATTCATATTTATTATAGTTTATAATTATTTGTTATTTATGCATCGCGATTAAATGTTATAATAGTTTAATGTAACAATGAATCTCCTAAATGCAACATCGTTTATCGAAGGATGATGGATGGATCCTCCTTAAAAAAAATCTACTTTCTCTCTTTTTTTTATTTTTTTTTATCGCGTTACATTATCGTACCATACTCTCTTCTCCTAGAATAATTATTCCCATCATGAAAGAATATTCATATCCGTTGCTATATGCATGTGTCACTAAAGCTTTGGTTAACAACATATCGACGAATAAATTTATGTAATATGTGTAATATAGAATTTCTTTATCCTTAATCTCACGAGCTAATGAAGTCCTTGAGATAATACCATTTTTTTTTCTTTTTCTTTTTCTTTCTCGTTTTACACAAAATCACGCTATAATATTATTTATCTGTTTTATCTTTTATAATTACTTTTTCCCCTCTTCGAAGCTGCTTTGCATTATTTAAATATATAGATATATATATATATGTATACACGCACACATATTTTTTTTTTACACACGCGTGTATGTATGCATATACATATATACTTAATCTTTCTTTTTCTTTTTCTTCTTCTTCTATTTCATTTTCTCTAATTTCTTTTCTCAAAATATTCGAATGTCTTTTATACTTTTTAATACATTATTCGTTCGTCTCTTTCTCTCCTTAAAAATTAATACAAATTAGAAGAAAAATTTAAATCGTTATTATCTTCATTTTTTATAAAAAAAGAAATCTATTCTGAGTAAATGTGTACGTAAATAAAAATAAAAATTTGAAAAAAATCAATGTTTCTACATTGTAAACTGTAGAGACAAAGTCACCAATCAATCAATCAATCAATCAATCAATCAATCTGGTCGATGTGAACAGGTACACAATTATCGCTGTAATACCACTACACGAACCTAATTCTTTTTTCTTCTTTTTCTTTCTCTTTTTTTTCTCTACAAATAGATTTAATATAAATCACTATTTTTCGTTAACTATTTTCACTATAAAATGAAATACAATAAATATATATATATATTCAAGTATATACAGATTTTACACTCAAAATTCAATTTTTTGCAAATCAAATTCCTCTTTTGCAAAAGGGTTGAATTTGGAGCGCAATATATATCTGTATTATATATATACATATCAGGACGTTCTAAAACTCGTGGTCGTGAGCAGAATATAGATATGTGTTGATCTGCGTATATATATATATAGATTTATGGACACTTTCTTTCTCATTGTCAATTACAATTAAACGTTTCGTGTCTTATTTGTGTTGGTTTGTTTCTTTAATATACGATTTTCGTTAATCTTTTAAATGGGGGGGAGGGGAGATGAATTATTATTTTTATTTTTGTCTTTTTTTTTCTTTCGTCTTTTCGTTACTTCGTCGTATATCTTCCGGCATTTGGTCTATTTATTATAATTATTATTTTATATGCTCTCGCTCTATTTTTATTTTCTCAGTGAATTATTTAATCGTTGAAATGTTTTTTTTTTAAATCCTAAATGCTCTCGTACACGTACATACAATTAAACTAACAGAAAATGTTACGTTATCTTCTTTACGTTTGGATTAATTTTTTTATTTTCTCTGTGTTTTAATGTATTTTTTTTTTATTGTTACCACGCTATACGCTCGCACGCCGATCATCTATGAACATTTATATATATATATATATTTTTTTTTGTTAAAGATATTATTAAAATTGAGAATTGATATTAGAATCGCGTTAGAAATTATTGTCGTTATAATAATGACACCAAAAACTCGTGTGGACCGACGACACGTTCCTATGAAGAACAAAATTTTACGAGACACACACGTACATAAAGCGTGCTTGTGTGTATGTGTAGGTCTAATTACATTTTTTTTGTATTTTTTCTTGTTTTTGTTTTAGCACGAATATCGTAAAATTTAAAATGCAATTTTGATGGCCTAGAACGATGCAGCACGCATAGAATCTCATCAAACATTTATATTTCATATACATAGATATCTTTTTATTTTTTAATAAATAAAAGCAAAAGTTACGCAATCTCGCGTTCCTTTTTAAGGAAGGAACTTATTTCTTTTTTTCTTTCTTTCGTCGAGCGTACGCGTGCTACATTTTTATTATATTTTTTTTTTGTTACACTTTATTCTTTCGCAATTTTCAATTCTTTTTTTCTTTTTCTTTTTGTCATACTTTTCTTCTTATATTTTTTTTTCTTACGAAATTATTCCTAAATACACAACATATACGTATATCAGTCAATCATTTAATCCGTCGATATAACATAATAATTATTACGATCTGTGCTACAACAATGTCTTATTAACAATGTCCTCAAACTTTCCTTTTATTAAATTCATTTTAATTAATTACGGATCTCTGACGCTTGTACTCTTCGTTAAAGTTAGAAAGAAGATGCATCGTAAAATATTTTTGCATATATTTTTATGTATATAATATGTATGTGTATGTACGTGGTATATGTATTTACGTATGTGTTTTTCTGTTGTTTGTTTATTTGTGTGTATTAAAATGCATAGCATACGACCATAAAACGTATCTAATATATATATATGACTAAACTTTTTTTTATTTAAATACGATTAATAGGGAAGACATTGTTGTATCTATTTTCCTTTTTTAATTCTTCCTATCCTCCTCATCATCATCATCATCATCATCATCATTGTCATCATTGTCCTCGTCATCGTCGTCGTCCTTACCGTCGTTTAATAAAAAATAATAAATGAATTACAGAAAACTTTGATTGAATAATTCGATTTGGTGTTTGATTGCAACACAGCAACGATTATAATACATTACATGATTAATTATCAAACATGTCTTCCCAACAAACGGGTAAGATTGTTTCCTTTCTAATATATATATTTTTTTCTATTTACATTTCGCATTTAAATTCGGCATTCGATTCGCTAAGGCAACGTATGAGAGGAAATAATATAGCAAATTCAAATTCATTTTCAAATCTCTGTCTTGTCATCATTTTTAAATGCAATTATTACGTGCACGCATTTACATTAAATTTCTTTTCCTTTACTTTTTACTTTCGTGAAACAAATCCAACGTCGTGAAGTAATACATGCATATATATTATTACATATATATGTATGTATAATATGTATATGTGTGCATATATTATTTCAGATCACAGCATAGGTGGTGTAAAAGAAATAATCGTATCAACGATGCATAGAAAACAAAGAAAACGTAATAAAAAGGATATAAGAAATACATAATGTATGAGCTTAAAAAAGCGTCGCTATAAATCTCTATAATATACTAACATTATACAATAATAAAATAATTATTATTATTACAATATGATATTTTACAATGAAACATAATTAGGGGGAAAAAGTAATTAATGAATCGTAGCTTTCTTGTTTTTAATTTTTAACAAATTAACGATAATTATACCACCCATGCTCCGCCATGATGAACGAGCGCGAGTATAGGAAGCTTTTATATTTTGCATCTCATCTCACTAATATTATTACAATGATAATAATAATAATAATACTAATACTAATAATAATAATAATAATAATAATAAATTTTGTTGATAATATATAATACTTTCTTCAGTCATCTATATCCTATGTACAGAGCAAAATTTTATATAAAATACCGAAATACTTCAACATTTCCAAGAGAAGTTTTCTTTTTCTTCATCTTCTTCTTCTTCTTCTTTACGCATTCGACAATACTTTTTACACGGCTTCTCCTCTTTTTTGTTTTAATTATTAATTCATTATTGCGCATGCCTGTCTCTATCTCTTTCACTCTCTTTCTATCATAGCTTGTAATTATTAATAATGCATACACCATAATTGGAAAAAAAGAGAAAAAATAGGGGCAGGGGAGAGGTGGAAAAGTGCTAGACTTTATTAACGAAAGATCGTTTATATTCGATCTTTGAAAATTTTCCACGTTAGATCTATCTTATATTTTCGATTTTTCATATAACGCAGATAAATTAAATAATACGTGCACTTAAATATGTTCACGAAAGTGTATGTATGTGTGTGTGTGTGTGTGTGTGTGTGTTGTTATCTTCTATTAATCTCTTATTTGCGCAAGCGATATGCGATTTCAAAAAAAATTAAAAATTAATAAAGCAAAGTAAATAAAACACAATATTATATCGACTTAAAATTATTACGCCAGTTAATACCAACCATGCTCAAAATAAATGATGATCGATACAAATTTATTCATTCCAGCTACCTCCTGATACAATTAACCCTCTATAATCTAATTTAATTCTTTTTTCTTTAAATACCTGTAGGAAATATTTATTCAATATATGAAATTTTTTAAGTATAATTAAATATATTATACTAATTACAAGTATAAATACTTTGTTACAGTGAAACTAAGCGATACATCAGTGTGCGTCAAAATAGCATGGCGTTATAGAGGGTTAAAGTATGTTAAATAAAAAAAAACTAAATAATTATTGTCCATGAATCGTGACAATCAACAAATTGATGAAGTTGATAGTTTAATTGTAATAATTACGCGTTTTAAATTTGTATATTTACTTTGTGCTAGTTGCCTTAAAAATGCTGATCACTTATTCATTCTATTTTTTTTATTTTTTTTTATTTTGTAGAGACCATAGTCTAGTTGTCAATTTAGTCATCTCAAAATTGTGATCTATAGTGTCATTTAAAATCGCGCACTATTACATTTAGTAAACCAATAGTTTTCTAAGCAAAAATCTAGTAAACGTTATAGTGTACGATTTTAAATAACACTCGCGCTGTAAATTTTTATTTTTTATTTAAAAATTAAGCTTCGTTCTTATTCTTCCTATGCAACTCTCTATAATTAAATATCTTCTATTTTTTTCTTGATTCTTCAAATTTAAGTTTAGCAAGTAAGTGAAATGTATAAGATGATTCTTAAACTACGATTTTATACAATGTAATAATATCATGTGTGTTACGTATATTAGTTAGATTTAAATCGACAGTAGACTATACTCGGGCTCTACAAATTCTACAAATTTTGGTTGAACAAATCAGAGTCAATGTAGAATGGGAAGGAAAAAAAAAGTTCATGCAATTAGCTTGACGATAAGTTTTTAAATTACTTTACTTTTGACGAAGTTCTATTAAATCCAGCACTCTTCCTTCTTGCAAAAACATAGTCTCTCCTCTCTTATACAATATACCATAAACGAGAAACTTCATTTCTCCCGGTCTTCAAGCCAATCACAAGAGAATTCATTTAGTAGTTTTTCTTTTCCTAAATATTTTCAAGCGTGATACTTATTAATATCACATTATAATAATTATGAACATAAAATTTATATTTATCTGATCGAATGAATACATTATGTTCATAAATTGTCAATTTTAAAACAATATCCGGCTAACACATTTTTATTATTAATTGTTAAATAATTATCAAATAATATTGATTTCATCTTTAATATTTTTCCTTTTTTTTTTAAATCACATTCCATTTAAGGCTATTTGCAAATATTAAATAATAAACTGTTGATAATATTATCCTGTATAACTATCAACAGAGTATTTTCTCCTAAACTAAAATATATATATATATATATATAAACTGGATCAATTATCTGAACATATATCATTTAAAGATAAAATCATTTCAGATTACTTTCATTAACATTAATTATTTTTTATATAAAATGTCCATCGTTATTATCGTAATTATTACAAATGATAGAGCATTGGATATGATTTTATCCAATGTTTGTATAATAAAATTAGATATTTTCAAAATAGCCCTATGCCTACCAAGCCAAAACTTATACGAAAAGGGGAAGAAGATATTGCGCTCTATATATTATTTCATTTATATAATAATAAAATTTTAATAAAAAGAGGTTTGTACTAATGATTATTTCAATGTTACTTTTAACGTTATATAATTATTGTGTTATTGAAAATAACGTTATATAGTTCCTGCCAGAAAAATATACATATATACTATATGTTGTGTTACTTTTTATTTTTTATTTTTTAGAATCAATGAACTATACCATTTATTACTCGCTTAATATTTCGTATCTAAATCGTTGTATTTTCTTTTCATCTATAATTAGTTAAATTATTTAATTTTATATATATATATATGCGTGTATGTGTGTGTGTGTGTGCTATTGTAAATTACATTGAATAAGAATTATTAGACAAAATTTACAGACGTTAGAGAATATTATTTTTAATATGGCAAGCTTGCTCGTAAGTAGACATTGCATATAATTCTCATAAAATCTTCGAAGAAAAGTATTGTTCTCTTTTTTGAAAAATATAAGCTAACACTTATTTTTCCTCCCTATATTCGTACTTACTCTCTAAATAAATAAATACTATAATTCTTTTTAATTAAATACTAAAAAGAAAAGAAATGTACAGAAAATAAAATAAAAAGAAATATATATGTATATTTATATATATATATATATATAAACATATAAATTCAATCACCGTTTGATATTATAAAAAAAATTATTCTTTTTATAAAAAGAAAGACATGTAAATAATATAAGCTTTGTTTTGTCAGGCAAAAGGGCACATTTGGACTAATATACATACATATATATATATATGTTTTCTTATTGTTTCGTTTTTTAAATTGCGACATGCTTTTTTAATCTAATTTGGTATTTCGTTCAATTATCGACGCTTATTGAAAGAAATACCTAATTTTTAAAAACTGTTTTGGCCAATGTACTAATCTCTACATAACATCAACTATATTCAAAGATAGATAGTATTGAGTAAATTATGTACAAAATTGGTGTACATGTTTCTGTAATTATACTATATCCATCATCTTTCTCGTAACTCTTAATCAGGAGGGGAAACTAATAATAATCTTTTTACCTTACCAATTTATCCAACAATCTTTTTTCGGTTAAATCATTGCATCCGCATATAATCGATGGTGAATCATTAACATTCACTTGCGACATGAGAGGCTTGTTTTTTCCTTATTTACAAGTAAGACAAAAGAGAGTTGTCGTTCAATAACTGGCCTCATGCCCTGCAAGTATATATAAATCTGCTCCTTCAGTCTCTGTTAATGTTCCCGTGTGAACCAAATGACTTTCCAACATTACAACCCTGTCACATAAAGACCATTGATTAATTAAGATGATGACATTTAATTTTAAGATGATTTAATAAATTTTAATTGCTATGTACTTACTTATCTGAACCGAGTAACCTGTAGGTTCTGCTGGGATCACTTATTTCCTGTGTAACTTCGCCATTCTTAAAACTTCTACCTTGCATACCATGTTTATGAAATGCTAATACACTATCCGGTAGACAAACTAATAAAAAATAATAATTAATACAACTATGATGTATGTAAAAATGATTGATTATTATACTTGTTTCATGTAATACTTACTAATTGATTCTATCTGAAAATTGAAATGCAGTTCCGACATCTGTTTCTTGCTTACCCTGAGTTTTCCTTGTAACGTAACAACCTTAACTACATCTAGATGAAAAATATTACGTTGAAAATAATTATATTACAGATAAATTATTTTAATTACTTGTAATATTAATGACTTACTTTCATAACATACAAGTATTGCATCCTTTTCGAGTTGCGTTACATTAATGACATGAAGATTTTCTCTCCTTGGTATCACAGTTGCTAAAATAATATTAATTGTTAGTTTATTTTTAATATATTATTAATACATTATAATCTTAAAAAATGTGAAATAAAGAATCACCTGAACCATCCATATCTTCTAACTCATCACTATGGAACCAGCTTGCTCCGGAATTCATATTAATTAAATCCAATTTTAATTTATTTTGTTGATATGGTTGCTTGACCGATACACACACCATCGGATATTCCATTTCGGGTGTAATAATCATTTCAAACACATTTAAAGGTGACGGAAGAGCACAATCAAAGTGCTTTAAAAGCATAAATTTGTTTAAAGGATCGTACCACTGCATCAAAAATATTCCTGCTGGCATTGCCCCGCAAAGGTACTTGTATCTGTATTAATAATTTGTTTTAAATAGTTGAATATTTATATTATATATTATACATGATCAAAACTCTAACTCACCCGTTGTACGGATTTCTTCCGACGCAACACTTAGTACAACCCTTAGTATCTGGTACTTTAGTAGTGAGTGCAAATTTTCTAGGTACTAATCTCTCTGGTATTTTGTTCATATGCAATGAAAACCTATGAGTCTGTTTGCTTTGCATCGCTAATAAATCATGTCTGTATAATTGAGGTGTTTTCCCTACAAAATATAAACATGTTATTAATTTCAATAGCAATATTTTCGAAAATATAACCAAAGCGATGTTTAATAATCTTTCAGAAAGACAAATAAAAATTTTACCAGACAAAGACATAAGGACATCCTTGATAACATACATCCAAATTGTACGTCTAGGATACAGTTGATCTATTGCAGTTTCATGGAGTTCGTTTAAGTTTAAATTATAAATCCCTTCCTCAGCGGCAATAAGTAAATGTTGGTCTCTTGTATCGGGATGTATCCAACTAGCTGTACAATGTATTCTCAAAGGACAACCATTAAATACCTGTAATGAAAATTATTTATAAAGATAACACATGTGTAACAGCATATATTTTTATATTAAACAAAAAATTAAATTCTACCTTTGAAAAACATGCTCCCATATGAACTTTAGGAGTCGGGGGCAACCCATTACTTATGGGTCTTGGAGGTGTATGCCTTTTTCTGTCCCTTCTTCTCGGTGGAACAGGTGGTGTATCCGATAGGAGATCTGGACTAATATTTTCTCTTTCTCCGTCTCCCGATATTTCATTATCTCCTGAAAAATGTAATTTTATAAATAAAGCAAACTTTTTTATATATCTAAGAGTATATTTCATTTATAGGAACACATAACTATTACCATTAGATTGTGGGGATTCTTCTCTAGGGCCACTATCTGAAAGAGATCTTTGACGTTGACCGTTTACAGCTGTTAAGGAATGGGAACTGTTCACCAAGCCATATAATTCATCCACAGAACTATGACGTCTAGGACTTGCTTGAGACCCTACACAACCAATTATTTCAATATAATAATTTCTTTAGACTAATTCCTAAATTTTAGATTTTTACATGTTTTTCATTTACTTACCGGATACATTATTGTAGTATCCACAATGTACCTCGCACTCGTTCGAAGATTCTCCAAGCGGAAGGGTTGCCCTACAAATACATAATTGTTAATTAATAGTTTTACTATTATTATCATATGAAAAAATAATTCTTGAAAATAAACTAGTGCAATGAATATATTTTCTGTTAATAGGTTGCATATGATATACATTCAATGAAAATATATATTAGTACCTGACACTTCAAATTATTAAACAAGCATTTAACATTTTCAATAAATTTTGCATAAAATAAATATATCATTTGCATAAGAAAAAATAATAATATAATTGTATAAATAAAAAAAATGCAGCAATGTGTTAAGAGCCAAATAAAGCAGTGTGTATTTTGAACATATTTTAGCGACGCTTCATATATAAAAAAACAAAAGGAAAAACTTAAATATATTTAATGAGAAAAATGAGAACTTCTGAAAACACAAATATGAATTTTATGCCAATGATATAAAATACATTTAAAATTCCTACGACCCATGATAAATGTAAACTCATATCGTAACAATGATATTAACATAAATATTTTCTTTTAGTTATACAAATGATTACAAATAATAATTTCCTTAACGATCTTACCCCATTCATTGATCTGATCCACTCAATACCAACTCTATGTTAGTAATTAATGAAATATATAAAAAAAAAAAAAAAAATATGATACGTATGTGTGATATATTTTTCTTCAGACATGATTTTACAAATATTTCTATTTACTTTCGATCAGTTTTAATCGTTGGAATTCCTCTACATTAATATTTATATCTATATAAATAAAAATGTAAGAAACTAGATATGTACGAAAAAATAAAACATTTTACAATAATTTATCATTGTTGGTTTACTTACTGCAGGGAGTATAGCTGATCGCAATGCCCACCAACCATCGACATTGCATTTCCCCTGCACATATGAAACTATGGTCATATACTACAAAATAATTGCAAATACAATAAACACATTTTGTATTTCTGTAAATTTTGTATTTCTTTTATAAAAGTAAAATCAAATGTAGATCTGAATATTTTGCTCGTTTAATTGAATATCTTGACTTTTGCAAATATCTGATCCAATTAGTTACAATTAGATTATAAATCAAATTAGGGATAATTATTTTACATCGTGTGTATATCATTTTGATAAGCACATAACATTTTTACAATAAATATACAAACTTCCACCACCAATATGGTCAATGCCAAGGTTCAAAGCAAAAGCATAAATAATGAAAATTGTCATGCAACTAAACAATCAGAACTATATCTGATGAGAATGAAAATAGAAATTATTTTATAAGTGTAAGTAATATATGAGTCATATTTCGTATGTACAGTATTTCATTAATAAGATCTATCATCGTTTCTTCCATTTAATCCTTTCGTTACAGCATGGGTCGGTCATTCATATGAGGCCTTTGCATTGATAACCCGTATTATATGGATCGATATATATAGTAGCGAAAGGATTAATTAAACTGTCACCAAACATAATGAAAATCTATGTGTGAATATATCTGTAATCTAATCTATCATTAAATATATGATGCACAATTACTAATTAATATATGTATAAGGAAAGAGAAAGTAAGTGCAAGGTGCAAGGTGCAAGGGAAAAGGGTTACCTGCCAATACCTTAGCAACAACTCCTCATCAATGTACTGCAATAGACTCCTGTAGGGAGAAATTATTAAAATTACAAACTGATCAGAAAAATTAATACTACAAAGAATATATAATTTGACTAAATGACAAAACTATAATACATTGTTACGTATACCAGAAAGAAGAGGTAATGATTGCCATGTAATAAATCTAACAATATATATATTACTAATACAAAATAATATTTCCTTGATCAAAAAGAATCTTCTAAACTGTACAACGAATTGTATCTTTCTAATTATTTACATTTTTCATTAAATAATTTAACGTCGTTGTTTCAAAAGAGTGTTGGTAAATGAATAAATGAATAAATAACTCGACGAGTGATATAAGTATGTGATCAAAATATATTATACATGTACAAATGAAATAAAGGTGATTATACTTACTGAAACAAAATTTATAACAGAAATTATTTCTTAAATTGACAATCATCAACATGCAATCAAAATGCAGTATTATACAGCATAAACTATTATCGTACACCATGCATTAGTCATCCACTAATATTAAAAAACTTGTATCCTCGTACTAAACAGTATATTATCAAAAGATTTATATATTTCGTCTCTATATAAAATTATGGATGAAAAACTCATATTTTATATGCGATTAAGAACTTTGCTTATATATGTGTAAGACCATTATTTGTTCATATTATTTGTTCAACGTTTAGTAGTTAATTTAACATCCATCCTATATATTAATATATGAGATCAAAATTTTCAAAAAATAAAACGCTGTAAATATTACTTATTATAAATAATTAATATTTAAAAGCTTATTTATTTTTTATATATAAAAATTTTAATACTCTTATGATAATATTTGTTAATTACATATTCTAACGAAATAAATTTGGAATAATGTCAAATTATGACATAGGTTCACACCAAGCCAATTTTTGTATTTAATATTTTTTTTACCTTAAACTCATATGAAATAACTCTGTGCCAGTTTTGCTTCGACGTGATTGTCTGTTACCTTCTGTAACATTTGCGCCAAGTGTACTAATACAGAATACAAAAATAAATATTGTATCACTTTCGAAAAAATAAAAAAGAAAGAAAATCATATGTAATTGATCCCGTTATTAATTTTTTTGTATCAAAAATAAGTTATGAAATCTAAGAAATAAATAATATTCATCGTTGCTCTTACACAATGCGAAGCATAAGCAAACGTGCTATGTGCAACAATAAACGAATATTAGCATCAGCCACATAGTAGCTAAAATTTCTGTTATATTTAAATAAAATTGCTGTTTTGTTCAATTAATTTCAACACATAAAATGGATGTTAACAAAATTAGGAATGCATGCCTAAATAGATTTTCTACTAATCGAAGTACTTACTCATGAAGATTAGTGGATGTATGTGAAAAACTGTATTTAATAATAAACAAGAGAATATTAAACTATCAAATTTTAATAGAAAAATTTGACATACAATGCAAGAATAACTAAATCAAAAACTCAAACAAAACAGCATTTACCATATTAGTGGAAGTGATTGATAAGCTGTAACCCTTTCCACATCTTGTGACAGTAAATATATTATATATATATATAAATATATATATATATAGATAAATTAAAATATATAATGAAAAAAGAAAGAGAGAAAGAGAGAGAGAGAGAGAGAGAGAGAGAGAGAAAGAGAGAGAGAGAAAAAGAAATATTGCAAGTAACTTACTTTTCTTGTACATCTTCAAAAGCAGTGCCAATTCCGCAATCTGGATGAACATCACAGTTGTGTACAGCCTAAATGAAATCATAAAATTCAATAATAATTTGTAATTATTATGCACATATATAAAAATATATTGTTTTTTTATTAATCATAACTATATGCCAATAATTTACCTTAACATTATTCATAATGTCCATAATATCCCATGCCGGATTAGTATCAACTGAAGGAGTTATAGAATCTCTTTGTAACGTGTTGCCATCCAGGTTAATTAGATCTATAATTTAAATTTATAATAAACGAAGTTATAGTTGATATCAATTAATTTAGTATACTCCTGATAAAAATATTTACCATCACTATCTAATTGTGATATGGGGCTTTTTGGCCTAGGTCTCGCTGTATGCCTCGAAGCAATTCTTTGTGGTACATTAGGTACTGCTCCATCTTCGTCGGCCTCTAAATCAGTAAACATATGACTAGGATTCGATACCTTTTGCAGTAACTCCAAAGCCAATCGTTTATTCATTTCTCCTTGAAAGAATGCATGCTGTAAAAGAAAATAAATTATTTGATATCAATTTAACATAAACATGCATTTAAAGATTACATTTAAAGATAGGATATTAACCTGCAATAATTTTTCTGCAGTTGGCCTTTTTTTAGGGTTTTTAGTTAAAGCAACTTTGACAAAATTATGAAACGTTGGACTCCATTTGTCACGGTCTTTTAATGTTGGAGGTTTGAAACCAGATTTGGACATCAAGAATAAAGCTCTCATTGGATGTAAATCAAACATGGGAGGTTGCAATTCTGCTAATTCTATTGCAGTTATACCACATGCCCAAATATCACACAACTGATTGTACCCACCCTTTCTTTCCACTGCTGCAACCTAATAAGAATGTAAACGAAAGAAAAACAATTACAAAAATTTATATTTTATTGCAATGACTTATTTATTTGTACGTACCTCAGGTGCCATCCAATAAGGTGTACCAATAAAACTTTTCCTTTTATTTATCGTCGCAGTAATTTGAGCTGACACACCAAAATCAGCTAATTTGACATCTCCTGCCTCAGTCAACAATATATTGGCACCCTTAATATCACGATGCATTTTTCCCATAGTATGCAAATAAGCTAATCCCATAAGAGTCTCTCTACACATATACGCTATCTGTATCTCGGATAATGGTCCAGTTACTATAAAACCCAACACACAACTTATAAATTAAAAAAGAAATAAACACTCTACGATTGCTCTCTAAAAAAAATTGAAATAATATTAATACATTGACTGCCACGCAAATTTTACATATTTTAACACTGGTCATGGATGTCCTTCGTGGCAGTCAATACGTCAAAAATGATTTACACTTACTGTGATAAATATCTTGCAATGATCCACCCCCACAGTATTCCATACATATCCACAATTTGTCCCTTCTCAAGTAGCTGCCATAATATGCTATGATATTGGGATGCCTACAATCTTTCATCATCAAGATTTCTTGCTGGATGATAGCGAAATCATCACCTAAAAAAAAAGAAAGTATTTTCAATTAGAAATAATTAATTCATAATTATGCAACTATGTAATAAATATGTTTTATCTTAATTAACGTTAACGCAAATAAAAAATTTTTGAAAGTAAATTTATAGTTTATGAATTAAATAAAAATATGATAGATGAAATTTGCATGCCTCAAGTTCAGGGTAATGTACCCTAATTGGTCTTACCTGGTTCCAATTTGATAACCTTGATGGCAGCAAGATCGTTCATGGATAACCTTTTAGCCTAGAGAAAATATAAAAGAGAATAGGTTAATAAACTGATGGCAATTTCTATAATAATAATTAGAATAAAAACCTTATAAACATCTCCATAAGTTCCACTGCCTATTCGTTGAATGAGCTCGTACTCGTCCTGCGGATTTCTACGACTTATGTCACTGGACAGTGCATTAGCGTTTAATGCCATCATGAACCGCAGGATTTTCGAAGCTAATGCTTAAATGGCGTAATTAATATCTAGAAAATAATGTTATCGTTAAAGTGTAAAAACACATTTGCCCAGTAGAATGTCACTTTAGTCGAAACGTCGCCATTGTTCACAACACCTCTGAGATTGCTTACTATCAAGAGTACTTGAACGACGTTCGATATATCGAAAAGTGACAAATCTCGGAAAGAATACGGCGCGAATTATTTGAATATACTAAAACTATATATGTATATACGTATATATAAAAGAAAAAAAATATATTTACAAAAAACCGTAATTAAAGAATTAAAAATATATATAATTACAAATCCGACAAAGAGAAATGAATATCCAAATGGAAAGGATGATTTTTACATCGTAAAAGAAAAATTTCGCGATTACGTCGAACCTATCGATGCAATTTATACGACTGATAACAATCAAATAGAAAAATGTTTCGTCAAATCGAATGGAAGCACATCATGAGATATCAGAAATTAAATATTAATGACCTTGATTGAAATGATATTGCGAAATACCTAATTGGCAACGATCGTGTGCCAATTAGCATTTGCGTTATTCATTTTTACTAATTATCCAAAAATTCTCTCTCTTTTCCTTTCTACAAATTAAACTGAAACAGTTGGCATATAATCTAATAATAAGATATTTGTGTATACAAAATAATTATTGGCAAGCACATCGTGCCAGATAACATATTTAATTTAACTTTAACACCTTCTAAATATAATAAATACATATTTAAAAATACATATATACGTATCAATTTCTCTCATACTTTCAACGTGCAAATATTCCAAGAAGCGAAAAAATTATTCAATGAAAAAAACAAAAGTCCAATGAGAAATATTTGAGATAAGTATATACATATATGTATCACAATTCGAGATAATAAAAGATACGTAAGAAGAAATATTTGGAATAAGAAACATTGACGGATGGAGTACGACCACGTGTAACACAAATTGACCAAAAAGTGGTGGGGGTAATAACGCGAGAGAGAACGTATTTTTTTATTTATTTACATATATATTGACACTACGAATCATTTTTTAACTAAAAAATTTATTATTAAAATATTACATACACCCTAAAAAGATAGTAAATGACAATGAGCTTGGAAAAAGATATACGTGTTTGAAAACTAGAAAAAATAAAAAAATAAATGATAGAAGGAGGAGTATATCGATTTAAATCGATCGTTTCGGTGTATTAATCGTGTTGACCTTCTTGAATCGAGTACGCCCCTTTTTCCCCTACTTCAATCATCTCCCACCACTTATGCCACCCTTTTGGTCATCGGTATCGGTCATTTGTCTTTCTCTTTCACTCTTTCCCCCTCCCTTTCTCTCTCTCTCTCTCCGTTTGACAGCGCGCGATTAATCGGCGTGCTTTGGCATCGTATTCGTAATTGACACATTCGCGGCATGTTCGACTATGAACTTGTGATTCCCGTTAAATCGTCTCTCCTTTCTGTGTTAATGGTCACGTAGACGCCCCATACGAATAAAAGTCACGATTTCTTTAAAGATAGTTTCAAAGATCAACCGATAATCATTTATCTTTGTCGTCGTCATCATTTCACCAATGTAAAGAAAAAAAAGAAAAAGAAAAGAACTCGTAGAAGGACACGTCAATGGCAGTTTGTTTCTCGATTTATATCGCATAATCTAATTGCAGTTGAACTTTTTCGCGCGAACGATGTTTTCCACAATCTTTCTCCTTTTAATTGTTTTAACGAATTTTTCTAATATCAGGGTGCAAGGTAATTATTTTGGAACTAATGCACGAACGGACGATCAGTGTTTCTGCAAAGTAAGTAAATTATATATTAAAATGAAGTCTATCACTCTCTCTCTCTCTCTCTCTTTTTCTCTGTATATGAATAAATTACTATGAATTCACAATTGTCATTATGACGCACCAAATTCATAACCTTTTACATACATGTAACTATTAGGAACATTTTTACATGATATTGTATATGATCTTTTATCTTTTTAATTTTATTTTATTTTTTTATATGTTTTTCTGTCACGTTTTGCATGTTTTATATTCAATGATATTATTATCATCATCATCATCATCATCATTACAATAATGTTTACTTCAGTTAAAGGGATCAATCGATGATTGTAGCTGTAATGTCGATACAGTGGATTATTTTAACAATATAAAAATATATCCTAGATTGCAAAGTCTTCTATTGAAGGATTACTTCAGATTTTACAAAGTTAATCTGAAGCAGCAATGTCCTTTTTGGGCGGATGACAGTAAATGTGCTATACGTTATTGTCATATACAACCTTGTCATGATGTGAGATATTTCTATTCTACCTGATTTATCATTTCAACACAGTTACAAAAATTCTATTCTATTGTTCGTCATAGGACGATATTCCAGAAGGACTGAAAGGGGAAGTTCCTAGAAATTTACATTTCAACGAAAGCCCTGCTGACAAATATAAATTATCCACGCAATTAGCAAATTGTAATCAAAATGCGAAAGATCATAACATGGAATTGGGTTATCTCAACACTACTATCAGGTAATAGAAATAAATAATTGTCAATATTCAAGATAAATGAGAAAATGTTATTTTTCTTAGTTCGGAAAATTATAAAGAATTTGAACGTTGGCAACAATATGATGATGCTCAAGATAATTTCTGTGTGAAAGAATCAAGCCCTGGCGAATACGTTGATCTTTTGCTTAATCCGGAACGATATACAGGATACAAAGGACCAAGCGCTCATAGAATATGGCGAAGTATTTACATGGAAAATTGTTTTAGGTACGCACTTATGATAATTTTATTTCTTTGATAGAATTTCAATTAGCTTATTATTTCTTTTGTATTTCAGACCTAAAAATTCTCCTCATAATTTTATACAATCGTCTAAAATAAATGGTATGTTTGTCAATCATTTAATATCTATTGAATTTTATATGTAATATTTGTTCTTGAATATCCAGTTAAATTATTTTATGTATCACAGGAATGTGCTTGGAAAAGAGAGTGTTCTATCGTGTTATATCAGGATTGCATGCAAGTATTAATATTCACTTATGTTCAAAATATTTATTATCTTCGGAAGATAGCTTGACTGTTGTATCAGGTGTAAAATGGGGTCCTAATCTAGGAGAATTGCAAAGACGATTTTCTCCTGAAACAACTGGCGATGAAGGACCTAATTGGTTAAAAAATTTATATTTCATATATTTACTTGAACTAAGGGCTTTAGCTAAAGCTGCGCCTTATCTAGAAAGAGAAGAATATTATACTGGCAATGAAGTTGATGATAAAGATACACGTCTAGCTATTAACGACGTTCTACAAATTGTTAAGTTAGTATATTCTAAACATCGTATTTGTTTTTTACAAAATCTATTCAAATAAATCCTATCATTCTGCGTGTATCATTTTAGATCGTTTCCTGAACATTTTAATGAAACAGTCATGTTTTCTGGAGGTGCTCATGCACAGATATTAAAAGAACAATTTAGACAACACTTTAGAAATATTTCTCGCATAATGGATTGCGTTGGATGCGATAAATGTAAACTTTGGGGTAAACTGCAAATACAAGGCTTAGGAACGGCATTAAAAATTCTTTTTTCTGGCAAATTTGATAAATGGGAACCAACGCTACATAATTTTAGTAGAAAACAATTTTTTTTGGAAAGAAGCGAAATCGTAGCTCTTATTAACGGATTTGGAAGGTAAGATTTATAATGCGGTACCTTATATAAAATTGATATACGAATATTTAACGTGTACCGTTTTTTTTAGATTGTCAGAAAGTATATTTGAACTGGATAAATTTCGACAAATGATGAGATAGCATAGCAACAAATAGGTAATGATTTTTCAAATACTACGACAAGACACATCACATTAATTTAATTAGCTTTCCATAGAAATAACTATATATTGTAGGATTTATGAATTGTTATAATTATGTTTCTCATGCTCATATCTTTATTAACATTTAATATGAAATCACAATGAAAATTATTCCAATTTCTATATGTAAATAATTTCACGTTAATTAATCTTATATTGGTAACAAGAAAACGAATGGTTAGAAATACAATTATTACAAAAATTGTAATAATAAATGTATCGTGAAAAAAAGAATACAATTATTTAATTACTCGATATTTCGATACGACAATTTTATCAAAAACAAATATGCATATATATTTATGAAGAGAAGAAGAGATTGTCATTGTAATATTTATTCATAAAATTAATTTCATTACGATTTCATTTTAAACCTTAACTCCGTCTGTGATAAACATCTACTCTGATATATATTTCCATAATAATTTCCTTACAATTTATCTCGATTAATGAATTATTCTGAAAAATCTTTCCCTTACTTATAAAAACAAGTTCTAAGACAATTACGTTAGCAAGTTTTTTATAAAACATACTATTTTCAAATAGTTAATTAAGTTAGACAAAAAAAATGACCAATATTTGTAACAGACGTTTTCATTATTGAAATGGGGAACTAATATAAGACACGCAAGCACCTTCATTGGCTTTGGAAATATATGTACAACTAAAATAATTTATTTTTTAAAATATATTTATATTTATTAAAAACTAATAAATGGTATTATAGTTCTATAAATCTATACAAACATACAGACTTCTTGGAAGTATTATGTATTTACATTTTATACCTTTTTCTTGATCATTTTTATATCTAAGTAATGAACATTTACGATTTATATATGATTATAGATATGTATATTAAGAATATTAGCGCATTATATTATCTTCCTTTTGAAATTGCTTCTGTGTCTTTCAGTAAAGTCAATTATAAAAGTACCTTTAAATGATTATTGTTTCTAACTTATACAACGACTTAATGCGATTATCATTGTGATCCTAGTACATTATTGTATTGGATAATTATTATATAAAATATTAAATTTAACCGAGCTGATGTAAAGAACCTGTAATAAAGCATTACAATTAAAGAGACTAATTACCATTAATATCATTTTCGACAATCTTGAACTACGCTGGCTAGGCAATAGGAATTTCCGAGAGCAGTCCTTTAATTTACTTTCAGCCGATGGATAACAGCACCGTTTCTTACTTTAATCACATATTTTACATATAAATAAATTAATTAATTGACAAATGCTATACAAAATGTATTTTCAAATAAAAAATAAA
This sequence comes from Mischocyttarus mexicanus, assembly GCA_023678845.1. NCBI lineage: Eukaryota > Metazoa > Arthropoda > Insecta > Hymenoptera > Vespidae > Mischocyttarus > Mischocyttarus mexicanus. The sequence continues at coordinate 565,010 of JACGTP010000041.1, read as the reverse complement.
ATACAAACTTTTTTCAATAATATAATAAGTTTATAATTAATTATTTTTCTTTTTACACGCACACACATTTGTTTCCTGATCTGACAAAAGTTGTATGTTTTATATCCTTGTGTTTTAAATTTAAATTTTGATTGTTTACATTCGAAAACAGACGCCTTCGACCACAGCCTTTTTTCCAACTTCAATTGTAGGTAAAACTGACATATGACTCTAAAATAAAACATTTATGTATTATATATAATTATTAACATTTTCTAAAAGGAAAAATATATTCTTTTTTTTTTAATATATTACTATTGATGTTCGTTCATTAGAATTCATATAGCCTATGATCATCGAATTGGTAGAATAACTCCAAAGAAAATCGCCAAGTTTTTCCTGGGGTGAATAACGAATTGCAATAACTCCACCTAATTTTTTTTCGATTCCATCTAAGAATCTAGATTCTAAAAATAATCAATTCTTTTACATTATTAACTTTAGTAAAAAAAAAAGAAAAAGAAATAAGTATATGTTTAATCAAAGTTCCAACCTATAAAATTAATTTTCATAGCTTGATGCAAGCTAGTTGTTGGACAGGATGTATTTACAATTGCTTCCGCTATTGATCTAGCAAGCGTAGTACGAATGAGATGTTCTCCACAACCAGATGTACTTGTACCAACTGAATACTTATCCTTACAAGCCCAAGTACCACATCCCCATACTCCAGCCTAAAAAGAATTAGGCTAAGGGCTAAAATAGTAAAACATGTAATATAATCTCCTGATAAATGAAAGTTGCAAATTTAATGAATTGATTGAGAGAGAGAGAGTGCGCGCGTATCAAAAATTAAATGGTATTATTGAAAATGGATATAAAATTAATAAAATATTAATTATCAATTACATACTTGACCTACTCTTCCTGGGTATTTTAAAATAATACCACCACTAGAACAAGCTGATGCTATATTCCCATTTCTATCTACACATATTGCACCAACAGTATCCATTCGCCTTTTAGCATACTACAAATATAAGGTAAAATCTTTACAATCTTATATAAAATGATTAATTTGTTGTTACAGTATTAGTTATCAATACCTTATGAACTTCATTATCACTATTCTCTACTTGTCTTTTATAATACTTGTATATTTTTTCTGCTTTCTCTACAAATAGAAAAATACGATGAATAAAAAATAATATAATTCATATTGGTATGGTAATATATCGAGTGATTGTGTAATTAAAACTTAGAATAGCGAATATTGTCTTTAATATTTGTTATATGTTTATTAATCAATCACTCACTGTACTTAGTTATTTACACGTACTTGATATTAATTGATCAGGAGATAATATTTGTATACCCATTTCTTGTGCCCATGTATGCGCTCCGTGTCCAACCAAGAAACTAATAAAAAAATAATTAAAATAATTGTAAATGAATATATTGATTAATGATTATGAATACGAGATTTTTTAAATCTACCTCGGTGGAATTCTTCCATATCCAATTTTTTTTGATTGTTGTTCGCATAAACGCTTAGCAAGAAAAACCGGATTTTTTATACCACTAACTGCACCTATTGCACCAAACTGCAAATTAGTACCGTCCATTACACTAGCATCACATTCTACCGTTCCATTAACTGTAAGGTTAGAACCAAATCCAGCATTTGTTAGAGGTGAATCTTCTAATACAATAGTAGCATTGACCACTGCATCTAGCGCACTACCACCAGATTTAATATTTTGGATACCCTAAAATATTTATTTTTATGATTTAGGCATATAAAATAAAATTAGTCTAGGATTAATACAAATTTGTAAATGTAAGATTTAAAAAGAAACTTACTAGTTTACAAGCATCCCGACATAATTTTTGATATTTGTCTTTAGTTGAATCAGAATGCTGTCCAGCACCTATATTAACATAAGAATATAATAAAAAATATTAATTTTTTGTATTAAATCAGAATTCGTTCACTCATTATATAAAAACAATATCAAGTATATAACCTACCAACGTGGACAGCAATAAATCCATGATTAACATTATTCATCGTATAAATCACTGTATCAGTCTTTTTCGTTTTTATTTTTCTAACATATTACGATTTTAATTCAAGTTCACAGACGTAAACAATTTCTACAGATACTCACAAAATCATATAACGAATGTTAAACAAGTTTTATATGTCTACCAACCTAAAAATTTACTACTATTTACATATTTTTTAGTATTGCTTCCGCCATTTATATTCAAATTACAGTTAACCAATCAGAAGCTGAGATTATAGAAAGTGCTCGTTCATTAGTGTATCTTATTTTAGGTACGATATTTAAATTATAATTACAGCCATCACTAATTATAAATATTTAGAAATATAAATTATATATGTATATATATGTAGAACGAATAAAAAAAACATATATAAGATTAGTCTTTTTCATCTTCATTTATATATAATTATATATACATATATGTATATAATATATTGTATATATTATTACATATATATTAAAACTTTTTAAATTGATTTAATTTTGATCACATACACATTTTTTATTTACTATTGCATTTAACATCAAAATTTTGCCTTCGAAGAAACCTTTTTCAATTGTTTCAGAGCACATTTAGCTGCTGTACATTTGGCAATTCTATAATTTCTTCCGATTCCTTTAAATACACCTTTATTAATAACATCCACTGATACTCTCACTCTACGCCCATCAGCCAATTTTTCTGGATTGCCGAACTTGGCTGTTTCAGGTTCCAATTCTAACAATTCTCTAATAGGAGATTTAGGAACATTTATACTGAATAATTCTGGAAAAAAAAGAAAAAATATTGTGAAGTTCGTGTTAACTTTCTTTCTTTCTCTCTCTCTCTCTTTAAAGGAAATATAATAAAATGACTTACCAATTTCTGATTTCATTATTTTATAATAAACGCTCCAGACAGCATCAAGAGACATACCGCTATCCAAATAAATTGCACCAGCTAAAGATTCAAAAACATCACCTAAAGCTTTTGGCACTTCAATATCTTCAGCTTCTTCAAACTCAGATCCTCCAATTAAGTAATACTATTTGTGTGAAAAAATATTGTTTAAAATGATAAATATATATATATAAGTAATATTATATTACAATTAATTTTAATCTTAAGTATTAGAAAAAAATATGTATAAACCTCTTCGCTAATGGAATGTCCATTCGCTTCTTGAATTCTCACAAAGCGATTAATAACGATATTTAAACCAGGAGAGAGATGACGAAAATATTTATGAAATCCACATCTAACGGCCAATGAAGCAAATATTGTGTTATTTACTAATGCTGATCTTAAATCTGTTAAAGCACCCGGTGAATGTTGTCGGGAATCCTCATACAAATGTCTAGTTATTAAATAATCTAAAAAAAAATAATAAAGATATTTATATTATTTCATATATATTTCATATATATTGTTATTAGATACTGTTTCAAATAAATAAATACCTAAAACAGCATCTCCAAGGAATTCTAAACGTTGATAGCAATCTGTTAAATTGTTTATTTGATAAGATGCATGCGTAAATGCTTGTAAGAGATAGCTAGGATTGTGGAACTTATATCCTATACTTTTTTCTAATTCATCATATCCGTCGAGCATCGTTTCTAATTTAGTTTCCAGATTAGGAATGTAAGTATTTAATAAATTTTGCGGTTCTTCTAGTTTCCCATATTTAATCTATTAGATATATAAATGAGAAATATAATTTAAAAAATAAAATTTATTAAAAATTATTTCGTTTCCCCTAAATAGTATACTTACTCGTGTCCAAGTTGTATCACCACGTTCGTTGATTTTTTCCTTATAAGGTGTTGTTCCTGGCTGGAAATCATTTTGCGGTTTATTCATTTGTTCGATGTTAATTTCTTCCGATGGTAAAACATGAATCCCTAACCAAGTCATGAACAAAAGAGCACCTCTTGGACCACATGCAATTAAATACGCACCGATCAATGCTTCTACACAATCAGCGATACTTTTATCTGGAATACTGTGCTGTGTAATTAAATTATATGGCATGTAATATGGCAAATTATCTACTTTTTTTTTCTTTTTCTTATCAGTTTTAGAAAGTTCATTTTTCATAATGACTTCTTCCGTTTCTTTAACTAACTGAGATATTTCAGGTGACTTTGGATGCTTCGTAGTTTGAATGTCAGCTTGGTTCCATTTACCAGGAGATAAATCTGATTCAATTAAAACGTTTTCCAACTCTTTTGGAACATGATAACAAGGTGGCAACCAATTGTCGTGTGGTTCAAATTTTGTAGCTATCATATATTCACCTAATTTTTTTTTTTTTCCTAATCTATACAAATTTAAGTTGCTAACCTGAAAAATATATGAAATATTAATAAAAAATAAAACCAAATTTATATAAACAAATATATATATATATATCAATGTTGAAATAATATTTTACATGTTTCGATCGTAAATGGCTAAGTTTGCCTTCATGAATATTCTCATAGGTACAATATAAATATGTTGTTATTGCATACTTAAGAAAAGAATCACCGATAGTCTCTAAACGTTCTAAATTGATTCCATCATTAGCATTAGACATAGTTAAAGCTTGCAAAATTAAACTAGGACTTGGTCCTGGGTGATCCTTCAATTCTGGTTGAAAATCAAAACTAAAAAGATCATTATCTTTGAAATATGCTTTTTCTACTTTATCTTTCTTCTTAATTGGTGACTCAATGCGATCTTTAATTAATATTTCATTATTAAACCTCTGTACAATATTGTCTATGTAAGTCTTATGTACATAAGATTTTGTTTTAACTTCCTTTCTGTTAACTTCCTTCTCTGGTGAACAGATGGGTTTTCTACTGACTTTAGTTACTTTATTCCAAGCAATAAAAAATTCACTTCTCAGCAATATACTTTGAACTTTGTACGCATCGTCATAAAGTTTCTGAGCATGCTTATTAAGTAAACCTCCATCGCTTCCTTCAACATATACCAAATATTGGTCCATAAATTCATGCTGTTCTTTTTCTAACGCCGCCAACATTTGTTTATTCTTCTCTCGTATAAGTATTTGTTCCGGATCTTCTACAGCTTCAGCTATATTTGGACTCATATAAGAAATTTTTAATCCTTTACTTTCGTACTCGGAAACATCAGAAATGTTAGAAGCGGTATCGCTTATTGAATCGGCTTTCTCTATTAAAGATTGAGATTCATGAAGTATCAACTCCGAAATTTTCCATTTAAATATTTTTGCTATCGATACATAATTTTCTTCGTATAATGAAACAGATTTCATATCATCTGTAACCATGTCATTTGACCAAACACCAATTTCCATTTCATCCTCTTTTGAATCAGCATCATCATCGTTATCGGAAATAGTAGTCTCTTCAATTGTTGTTGCACTATCAGTCTCTTTTGTTTGTACATTTTGGCACTTGCTTGCAGATGTATAAGATTGTTTATCTTTATCAACCTCTTTCGGTTTTTGTAATACTTCTGCCAAACTCCATCCAAAGTTTAAAGGTGGCCATTTAAAATCTATAAAGCAATATTAAATGTTAGATTGACAAAAAAAAAATATTTTTTAATTATATACATACCTGGATCCAAATTAGCTTTTCCTAAATTAATCATTTCTGCAACTTCACAACGTATTTGATCGGCAAGTAATAATGCATTCATTCTATATAAAATACATGGTAAACAAACTGCTTGTCTCCACAAAGAAGCTGGAAATGGATGAATTACGCATAATTCAGGTACTAAAATTTGTTTTTGTTCTAAGTTTTCTCTTTTTGCTCGTTTTGTTTCTTCACTACTTGTCGGCAATGCTACACCTTTACGATTTACATATCTGAAATATGTTTTAAAAAAATTGATTACTTTTTATACAAACGCTCTATATAATAAAATAATGAAGAAAAAAAAATATTATTTACCTGGGAGTTAAAAAATTTAATCTAGCAGACGTGTGGTCTACATCTAATAAAGGTTGATCTAAATTTTGTATTTGTACATTATATTTCTTTAGATAATATTCTTCAAAACTACTGTAATCATCACCAGGAAACGAAGATTTTGGATTTAAATTGGTACAAATTTCAGCAACATAAAAATACTAAAATAATAGAAATATTAATTTAAATGCTTATTTACAATAAATACAATAGGTAATTGATCGGTTAACTACACTGTATTTTTTATATATTTCTTTAGATTGATAACATACCTGTGGTTGATCTTGGCTTCTGTACCATGGCATGATTACAGCATCATTATATTTTGACGGATCAAATATGAATGTCTTTCTTTGTTTTTCAGGTACTTCGGTAGGAAATGTATTTCGATTTTTAAAAATGCAATTTAAAAATGTCCAATCAATATCAATATCGGACTTTTTCTTCGTAACAACTATAATTACAAAGACGTGCAAATTTAGCTTTTAAAACTAATACTACAAACCGAATCAATATACTATTGTTTACAAGATATTGAAAAAAATATTTCATAGACTTACCTAATTTAATCGGTACAATAATATAAGAATCTTCTGAAACATCCATATCAAAGAGCATTAAATATTTTTGCAATCTCAAGACATTTGTGAAAGTGTAATTAAGAAACGTTGCTATTCTTTCTATTTGAGTGGCGTTTAAAACTACTTTCTTCTTAGATAATTTTAAATTAACGTGAACTTCACCGGATCTTGTATAAATAGGAAATGGGCATAACTGAAATAAAATATAGATAATATTTTGAATTAATAATATTTGCATCGAAATTATTACCTGTGGTATTTCTTTAAGCGTGAGAATACCAAAACCTGTAGAGGATTCTTCCGGAGGATATATTTTACGCCCTCTTGTATTTTGTTCTTCTGGTAGAGGACAATTTAGTACCATTTTTATATGATATAGATGTGATGGAACTCCAAGTCTTGGTCTGCAATGTGTTAATACCTTTGCTGTCTGCAATATATAATTTAATTTTTATGTATATTTGATAAGAATTTATCTGAAATTATTAAAGGAATACCTTTTTGTCGTAATATTGCCTACGTTTAGTTGTACCAGGTCGTGCTTCTATCTCATCTAATTCATCTTCATCTGGCAAAGGAGGTAACTCGGCATCTTCGGGTTTAGCTTTAAAATTTTCTTTTCCAATAGGTAATAAATTATTATCTATTTCATTTTTTCTATGCAAATCAATACAAAATTGTAACGCAGCCATACGTTTAGCCATAGCTCTGTTAGGCATTGGATATGACTAAATTGAAATAAATCAATATGCAATTATAAATATATTAAATCAAAATATTTGTTAAGGTATTATTAATAAATCTATACATAAAAATAAATATTACATACCGTAACAACGTATTTTAGTGGTGAATTTATAGGCAATCGTAAACTACATGTATAATAAGTTGAATTTTCTTTCTGTACAGGATTAACAATCCATTCTGGTGTTAATCTTGTGAAAGTATCGCTGGGTAATTTTGCGCAATATCTAGAAAAATAAATGTTCTTAAACATTGTTTTGATAATATTAAAATATAATAAAATAAATCACAGCACAAAAATGAATTACTTGTTTATTAATGAAATAGCTGAATTGAAAGTGACTCTAGATGCACCAGGTGTATCATCCGGCTGATAATGAGGTATCATATCAGCGTACATATCTGCTTCATATTCTTCTTCCTCAGTTGGTTCATAGCTTGTAGTTTTTGATAATAATTTCTATAAAATACATTATATTTAAACTGATATATGTAGATTTAATTATTAATAGATAATATATAAGAAACGGGGTTTCTTCTCATTAATATTTTCAATTTTAAACATAAATATAAATTTAAATATTATATTTTAATTGGTATAAACTTTATACAAAATAAATTAATTTGATTGTTTTTTAAATACCTTTTCTGTGGCATGGAATAGAGAAAGTTTCCAAACACATTTCTTGGATGTTATTTTTGGAACCAATAATATGTGTATTGGATCCAAAGCTTTGGCTTTGGTCTTACATTGCACATAGGATTGATAATCTTTTGGAAAGTCGTATCTCAGTACAAAGTTACATTTTGGAATATCAATACCTTCAAAAATTACATTCATTTTGATATATTTCCTTTAAATGTATTGTCAAAGAAATAATTTAAGTTAATTTAATTAAGATCTAGATACAAACCTTCTTCTAAAATCTTAGTTGATACTAATAAATTACATTCGTGCATTCTAAATTTTTTCAAAACTTCTTCTTGCTTTTTATGTTGCATTTCTTTATTTTTAAAAAAGCCAAATTCATCTGAAGTAGTTTCGATCACATGGAGAGGAGAGAGAAAATTCAAATTTTCGTCGTATATGGATACTTCCTATAAAACATGAAATATCAAAAAAGAAAAAAAAAAAAATAGAAAATTATATTTTATAATATTTTGTTTTTACGTCATTTATCCTTGCGATATAGAACATAGTATTTGTTTTCATAAGCATACATTTAGAAAAGATGATAAAACTTTAGCAGTAAATGCCTTATTCACAAAAATAATTCCACATAGTAAATCAGGATCCACGATTCCACGAAGATATCGTTGCGTTCTATATGCTCTTCTACGGATATCTTCCAACTTTTTTTTTCCTTTAGTAGCTTCATTAGGAACTATTTTTCCATTACGTAAAACGAATGATATATGTTATACAACGTTAAACAATAATATTCAAATAAATCATAAAGTATGTATTTTTACCGGAAGTCCGTATTGTGCTTATAATATCTTTATATTTGGAATAAAACGGAGTGTATATTCTTAATACATCTAAAATTCGATGAACTTTCGGAGTACTAAATTTATATGCCTTATCTTTTCCTTCATAATGTTCAAATTCGTAATGAAAAATAGCCCTGTAATTTGTAATGCAAATCAATTATTTTATTCATCGAGATGATATATAGTGGAATTCAATTAATATATTTTATAATATATATTTTTACCTTATTTTAGTAAAAGTTGTTGACATTAAATTTAATAAAAGGAAACTCCTTTCATAAGGAGTATTGAGTTTTAACTTTTCTGTTAATAATAAAAGAAATAATGCTGCACGATCTGCGCACCATGTTCCAAGAGTTCTTAATATAAACAAAAACTCAGATATCATTTCAAGCGGTTTAATCGTGGGATCAGGTATTTTTTTAATATCCTCGATAAATGCTTCAGCATAAATTTCATATGGATCAAAACGATGGTCTCGTAAAAAATTACTAACATCTAATATACATTGTTCCATTAATATGAACAGTGTATCTCTATCTCCTTTACAATATTCTAATATATATTCTCTAGGTTTAGGACAATACCTATCAGCAAGTATACATAAACATAATAAAATATAGATATATAAATATAGATTATATAAATATTATATATATACGCACGCAAATAATTTATTATTCACAATTTATTAGTTATCTAAATTTCCTTACCTGAGTATTGATATTATATCACTGTTTGATTCAAGTTTACATTTGAAAGCTTTTTCCGCTTTATATATCTCTACTCCAAGTCTTCCTGGCTCTAGTGTTAAATTATATAAAGGTACGGATATACCAATTATCCTAGGACTGTTTATACCAAATGTACATTTTCTCACGATAGCACCAATGGTCTTATCTTTCATGAATTTGTGGCAGTTATCAATTATGAAAAGACATACATCATAACCAGTGATTATTCCTTTTTTAAATAACGACAAGCATACTTTAGGAGATCCTACTAATACCTACAATTAAAATATATTATAATTATATAGTTACATAGAAATAAATAAACTTTAAATGACTTATGATTTAATAATATATTTTTCTTATTACTTTGAATAGAATACGCTGACACCATTTGGCTGGAAAAACCTCAGACTATCAAAATAATAAAATCTGTACAGAAATCTATAACTTACTGGGTATTTTGGGACTTCTTCTTTTAGATTTGAACATTCATTACAGTACAATGCTTTGATATCTGTAAACTGATTGATATATGTAGTTCGTAGGATACATCTTTCATTATCTAATATCGTATAAATTATGTGTTTTTTCTTAGTCCCAGCAGAGCTAGAATAAAAAAAGCTTAAATTATCTATTTTGAATTTTATGTGGTTTCAATCTAATAAATATTTTCTCTCTCTATCTCTCTGAAGCATTTAATTAATCATTTGAAGCACTTTACCTTCTGTTATTCGTAGCATATTCTTGCACTAATTTTAAAGCAATAAAAGTTTGATCATAATTACTTTCCAAGCAAAAGATAATATTACTTTCTTTACCCTCATAAAAGATCTCTACCTAAATATTAAAAAAAAAAAAGGAATACAAAATAACTCTTCTTATATACACATATTATAATTTGATAAAATACATTGCATTACACATCATAGATAAGAAAATATTTAAGTAAAACTTACTTGATACTCTCTAGGAGTAAAGGATTTTATATGAATTGGATCATTTAGTGGAAATGCCATGGAATCTAATGTTATTTTCTTCAATATTAGTAGAAAATCTTTTACATCAGTAGTTAATTTTTAGTATGAAATTTTAAATTAGGCTAGGATCAAGGATATGATAAAAATATAGAAAAAACATACACAGCTTCTTGAAGTATACTATTGCAATGAACACTCACTGAATATAAAAATGCTCATCCCCCCCTATTAATTTAAAGCATGTACGACTTTAACGACACGTACGAACAAAATATGAACTATAAGTGCAATAGGGGAACCAAAGAGGGGAAGAGTACTCCCACCATGTGGTTATTGTGTCAAATATATACACAAACTTGTTAGATTATTATAATAACTGTTGTTTATATATATAATTATTAATTTCTTTTATTATAGAAAAAAAAGAAAACAACGATAATACAAAGATGACCAAAATTCTACGTATATTTAACAGAATGCTTATTAATCATAGGTTGACTAATATATTGATGAAACAAAATCTTAGATCTGTGATAAATTTAACAAAATATTATTACTCGTCTGAAAATTTTTCTGATATTAAGAACAAGAAGAAATCAGCTTTGTATCGTCAATTGTATTCTAAAATAATGACTTGCGGACCATTGTCTGTGGCAGAATATATGAAAGAAATTTTAACTCATCCTAATGTCGGTTATTACATGACAAAAGATGTTTTTGGTGTTAAAGGAGATTTCATAACTTCTCCAGAAATATCTCAACTGTTTGGAGAAGTGTGTAATTTAAATTAAATTATTTCTTTTCCCCTCTTAATATTCATTATTATTAAATTATGTAATATTTTGTAGATATTAGCTGTTTGGATTATTAACGAATGGATTAAGATTTCTAAAGATCCTTTTCAGCTTGTCGAGTTAGGTCCTGGGAAGGGAACACTGATACAAGATGTTTTACGGGTACATATTTGTTAGTTATAATCTTATAAAATAATTCTTATTATTAATTAATAAATGTTATATTTTATAGGTATTTAAACAGTTAAAATTTCTAAATAAAATATCTATACATTTAGTAGAAATCAGTCCGGCTTTATCTAAAATTCAAGCAGAAAATTTATGTACACGTATAGAAGAAACTAATCCTACTGATTTTAAGACACAAACTAAAGAAAATTCTATAGGTCATTATAAAAAAGGTATTACAGAAGACGGTATAGAAGTATATTGGTATTATTCGGTTACAGATATTCCTAAAAAATTCAGTATATTTCTTGCACATGAATTTTTTGATGCACTACCAATACATAAGTTTCAGGTACTTTAAATGTAGAAATATAAAAAGTCTATTACTATTTTGTTCCTACTTGCATAGATTCACTGCATATGGTTGTAATTAAATTTTAGAAAACGGATCAAGGTTGGAGCGAAGTCTTAGTGGACGTGATTCCAGGAATAGAGGAAGAGAAATTTCGTTACGTATTATCTAAAGGGTCGACTCCTGCAGCTAAAGTTTATATATCTGTATATTTTTATTTATATATATGTATATATATATATTTAAAATTAAACTTATATATATACATATGAATTATATGAAGCCAATTATATTTCAGGAGGATGAATTAAGAGATCACGTTGAAATAAGCCCTCAAAGTCTAGTCATAATAGATTATATATCATCATTTTTGATGGAATGTGGAGGTTTTGCTTTAATTATTGATTATGGTCACATGGCTGATAAAACAGATACCTTCCGTGCTTTCCAAAAGCACAAATTGCACGATCCCTTATTAAATCCAGGTTCAGCTGATTTAACTGCGGATGTTGATTTTTCATTGATACAAAAGATTGCACTAAAAGATAATAAAGTAATATCTTTTGGTCCAATAAGTCAAAGAACATTTTTGAAAAATCTTGGAATCGATTTAAGATTAGAAATAATTTTAAAAAACTCAACTGATATTCAAAAGGAACATATATTGTCAGGATATCACATGATAATGGATGCTGATAAAATGGGAGAACGTTTTAAAGTATTGTCGTTATTTCCATACGTCTTAAGTAAATACATAGACAAATGGAAAGTTGATGGATTTAAATAAGAAAATAAAAATTAGTATTATCAAAATTAAGAGCCAATTCTTTTGACCATTAGATTTCCCTCCTGTAATAATGCAACTTTTTCCTTTGAAGATTTTTAATACGACTGTAAATAATTATTGGGTTGCCTGGAAAGTTTGTGCTGTGTGATTTCTAACTAGATATAAATATATATTTTTGTAAAAATAATATATAAATAAAGTAGATATATACAAATTACATTAATTAATTAAAAATAATATATTTATTTTATATAAATTATCACTCCAACTTGAAGTAATCCTGTCAACCTTAAGCCAGCGTTTTACTACACTAATTGGCAGTACTGCTATTAGAAGTTCAAAATTTTCCGGGCAACTCATATATTTTTATAAAATTTATTTACACAATTGTTACCTAATTAATGTTTATATTTGTCCCATGTATTCTTAAAATTTAGAACTTTCTCTCTTTGTTGTTCAAAGGTTTCTCTTTTTGGTTTTCTCCATAAATTATGATCCAAATCTAATATTCCTCCAATTATTTCCTAGAGTAAAGAATTAAAGAAAAACATTAAAGAAAAGAAAAGAAAAAGTTATTTGGTAAATGTATAAAACTAATATGCAATATATTTCTTTTATAAATTATAAAAAGAATGTTGATTTACCTCAGCAAAATTGGTCGGGAACATGCGTTCATCTTCAATTACATGTGCATATCCATCCTTGTCTCCAAATTGTACCATAAAATATGGTAATCCTTTTGGTATTGATCTACGCAGATCCTTATTTTGTAAATCAATAATTTTTTTGTTGATATTCCATTCAGTTTCACATTCTAACAAAGCTTTCTACAAATAAAATTAATTATTAAAAACATTGTCACGCAGAGATCTTTTTGCTTTTTAAGAAAAAATTACAATTTCTTACCTTAAAATACATGGGTGCTAAGTCTGCACTTTCATTGGGTAACGGAACACATTCCAATTGCATGTGTGGAAATTTATGACGATTCTTATAGATTTCAAAAAATATTGGAGTTTGTTTGGAATCCATAAACATTTTAATCAATGTTTGTTTGAAAATCTAAGAGAAAAATGCATTAATAAAGATAATTTTTATGGATTTAAAAGAAAGTATTTAAAAATCATTTATATATACCTTCATTTTTTCCCAAATGTCTTCGTCTAATTGCAATTGACAGGATACATGTTCTAACGGTGTTAATACACAATGTCCAGTTACTAACGATACTCTGGTTGGAAGACTAAGACAGATGTGCGAATCCATTGTAATAATCATATGTTTGATCATATTTTTGGATTCTATGCACCAAGAACATCCTTCCAGACTTTTCGATATTCTTTTATGTTCTTTAATTGCTCTCGTTCTTTCTCGATCATCTTGTCTACTGTCCGTATCTGCTCGTGCAATTTGTCCTTCAAATATATCGTTCATATCCATATTCTAAAAATATGAAAAATTGTTTATAAGTACAATTGCATTTATATTTTTGATATCTATAATAATCGTCAAGAATTGTCTACCTTAGATGCAATTTTAACAAACACAGCATTGTCATCATCCGCAGAGCGTCCTTTTTCGCGCTGAAACTAATGATACAATGTTAATATTCATACTTTCAATATCGATACATATTAATTTCACAATTTTTTAATTCTTACCAGTTGATGCAATGAATATTTATCGTCGTCACCGAAGTAACGAACTCGTTCACCAGAAACATGAGTTTCTACGTTCTTATTCTTCTTAGATTTAGTTGAAGACTCTTTAGGTTGACACCTTGGTTCTATAGGTCTTGTAACACCTATTAGATACAATTTTGTATTAGAATAATGATCAAATACAAGGAAAACATCAAAATCTAATATTATGTGTATATCATTACTTGTACCTTTTGAATCTGTTCTTGAAAGAATAATATTTTCTGTTTCAGATTTATCTGCTTGATTTGAACATTCTCTTGCTTTTTTTAATTGTTCCTTCAAGCGATTTGCCAATTCCTAAAAAAGTATATATTTCATTAGTAAGAGTATTTTATAATTGCATTGTAAGTATTTGTAAACTGTGTTATTTATAATTAATTTAATATTTTTTATCGTACATCATCACCCATTATTTCAGCTTTGATAATTTTTGCTCCTAATTTATTCATTTCTTCTTTGGTTAAAATGTTGTTTGATTGTATGTTCGCATCAAAAACTTGGTCGTGCTTTTCTACAATTTCTTCAGTAACTATTTCTATGTTTGATTCAGATTGATTTTTAGTACCATTATCTTTTCTCCAACTTTTTGTACGATGTGAATTTTTCTTCAAAGCTAATGTGTAATGACAATCACTATCGTCTGTAGGTTTTTGATAATTTAGTTTACGTGATGGTTTATCAGACTTGTAAGATTCATATTTTTGTTCATAGTCACGATTTCGTGATTTATACGAAGAATGATCTTGTTCTGATTCTCTGCGTCTATTGGAGTATCTATCACGATAATGACTATGGTAAGGTTCATAATTTCGGTTATACTTGGAGGATGATTGTTCGGCTTCTGCTATCATTGCATTTATGGTTTCTAGAGACTACATAAGAAAATAAATATTAAACATTAATGAAAAATATCAGATAAATATCGAAGAAATGTAATTTATGTTAGTTGATAAGCTTACACCCCATCTTACTGCTGCTATTTCTTCTAAAGATTTGCCTTCCTCCAGAGCTTGTTCTTTAGCACGTTGCAATGATCTTTTTAACCAAACAGGATCCATTACCCTTTTTTTGACTGATTTGTCAGATTCGTTTTGAGGTAAACCAGTTCCGCCATCTTTCCAATACGGATTTAATTCCTTATTACTTTGTCCTGGCTTATCGAGGATTGACGAAGTACTATTATCTTTCTTCTGTAATTCCTGTTTACCACTTTGTAAATCAGACCGAGATATACATGGAAATAAATTGCCAAGGGTCATCCATTCGTCTCTTTTAATAGATTCTTTTACGTTATCATCTGAAGTAGTTTTCTGTACAGATTGTATAGTTTCAATAGTTTTCTCAACCCAAACTTCATTGTCACTGCCAGTACTACTCTGAAATATGATAATATACATACAAAAGTTATAGAAATTGCAAATGGTATAAAGACAATAGGACTGAAAATTTTATGAATTGATATTTACATTGCTAGAAGTTGAAGGACTACGTCTCATCTTCTTCTTCTTGCTCTTTTTCTTTTCTTTTTTACTACGTTTCTTTTTTTTATCGTTTAAACTCTTATGTGACTTTCTACATAAAGATAATTCTTCATCAGATGTCATCTTAACCTATAAATTATTATTTAATTTATGTATTTAGTAATTTATAGAATAACGATATAAAACATTTATATATATATATAAATACATACCAATTAATAATAAAATGTTTAAATTAGAAGACAGGTATTAGAAATAAATAAACTCAAAATTACATTTAACATTCAACAACTAAACACTTCGCTGACATGCAAAGTTGCGAATGCTCGTTGTGTATACGCGAACTTTCAGAGCGACACATGTGGAGAAAAAGAGAACTAACATGCGCGCATTTCTTTTTTAAACGAACAAAAATCTATAAATCGATATATATTATTTTATTAAACAATATAATAGTTAAATAATAAATATTGAAACCTGATTCATATATATCTCAATCAATATTTATATTTATTATATAAATTATAAAATATAAAATCTTTAACAATAATAGAACTTTAAAAATAAATACACGCATAAAATGTATAAATACGATTTTAAAATTACACGAGGGGGTAAACATTAAAAAAGAAATTTATCATTGAATAAAACCTGACTCACCTGTCCATGATGTAAAATCCGTATTTTACGAAAAACACGAATAACATGTAAAAGTCAGCAGAATAAAATTATAGTTGTCAAAGATAAGAGTAATCCATGGGTATATACTGGCCGTGAGTATAGAGTTAGTTGAATAATAAACCGACGACATGTACCCTCCGCTCCTATAAGTTCTATATGTTTGACATCAAGAAAATTACATACCCTCGATCCGTAACAATAAGTTTTGTTTTTCAAAAATATATATTATTTGCGTGGCAAACAAGCAATTGGATGCTTGATACTTGTTCCCTTCTTTCTGGTTCTATGCAATTATATTTTCGGATAAACGTAAATCCTCTTTGATTATTTTATGTTGACTCCTCCCAATAAGACTTCTTTTCAACTTCGTTCACTTCAGAATACTTGGTATTTTTGAAACGTTATGGACACTTTCGATCATCCCTACTATAGGCTCACTAAGAGACTATTATTACTTGTAGGACAATGGCCTTATCAGAGTTCCAGTGAACATCGTTTTCGTGTTTTCATGGTGAGCCTCGGAATATTTACTTTCTTATTCACACAGGTAATAAGAATAATATCTTTTTATATTATGCCTGTATATGTGTGTTCATTAAGTCCCAATTACATACTATTAGTTATAGGTAACATTGCTTTATACCTCTAACGGAGACCTTGAAGTTATTATCGAATCTATGGTACCTATTTCTGCAATAATGGTTTGCGCCTTTAAATACTATAACATTGAATTAAATAAACATAAAGTAAGTTTATTGTACTACGTTTTTTTATTAATAATTTGAATATATCGTCTGTCTGTCTTTCTCTCTTTTTCCCTCTCTCATAGATAAAAAAACTTCTAGAAAATTTAATAGATAATTGGAAATTATGTACAACTAGAGAAGAATTGGAAATTATGCATAAATTTGGAAGAGAGACTAAATTACTTACTTTTTGGTATACAAGTAAGATTGCAATTTAATAAAAATAATATAGAGTAACCCTTCTTTTCCGATATATTGACGTATTGTTAATAATAATATATACATATATATATATATATATATATATATATATATATATTGTTTTTTTGAAGCATACATATTTACATGTTTGACGTTGTTTCTTGTATTACCATTTTTACCATGTATCATGGATATCGTAGTACCATTGAACGAATCTCGTCCTTTGAAACCAATATTCAGAGGCGAATACTTTGTCGATCAGGATGAATATTTTTTTCCAATTTATTTCCACATGGTTATAACTATATCGATTTCTATAACAACGTTAATTACAGCAGATGTTTTATTTCTTATGTGTAATTCACACATTTGCGGTATATTCGCAGCTGTTGGGTAAGAAAAACTTTATCCGTGATTGTTCTAATATTTTGTGAATCTCCAATGATATGTAATTAATTAATTTAATATCAGATATAATTACAGATTTCGTTTGGAAAATTTTTTAAAGGATCAAACCGATTCCATATCTTCCGTAGATCATTTATCGAATCATAAATGTTTGGAAACTATTCGGTATTCTATAAGAAATCATGCAAGTGCATTGAAGTTAGTACCCATATATTACACCACATATGCATATAATAATTAATTATTATATTTAATATATTATATATTGTTTATTGAAAAGGTTTGCCGAACTCATTGAGTCTTGCTTCTCAATAACATTACTTCTGCAAGCTGGCTCCAGTTTGATTTGTATGAGCATCTCTTTGTATCAAGTAATTAATATAAATATTATTTTTCTTCTTATTTTTTATATTTAGGTATTGCTTCTAATATCTTTGTATTCTTACATAGATATTAATAGTCCTTAAAAAATCAACAGAATCGGTGAGGTTTATTGTTTTTGTAATTGCTCAATTGGTTCATCTTTTCTGTATGTGTTATCCTGGTCAAAGAATGATAGATTATAGCACTGATATACGTATTAAAGCGTAAATATGATACATTAATTTTTGTAATATATAAATATTTTAATCGTTCAATACAAAAACCGCATATATTTTATTTATTTTTAGATACAATGGACTATGGTATAAAGCACCATTGGCAATCAACAAATTGCTAATATTGATAATACGAAAAAGTTTGGAACCATCTTTCTTGACTGCTGGAAAATTATTCATATTTTCTTTGGAAAGTTATGCTACGGTATGAGCAATAATTATTACGAACATAAATAATACATTTCAATAATTGATTATTAAAACGTATTACTTTTGTTTTTCTCTTTCAAGATTTTACAAACTTCTACTTCATATTTTATGGTAATTTCATCCGCTCATTAATTATAAATATAATAATAATAATAATAATAATAATAATAATAGATTGTAGTTTTGAAATATAATAACGTTTCTATTCACGAATAAAATTGTATCTAAAAAAAAAAAAGATTTATAATATTAAACCTAATTAAGATAACTGAAGTTTTTGTAATATTTGTATATTTGAAGTTTTTATAGAAAAGAAATGAATAAAAAAGAATTTACCTTGAAATAAAATGTTCGATTTTCTCTCCCCGACGAAAAAGAATGAGGAAGTGGAAGCACAATAAAATGATAGTACAAAGAGACTAGTATCTATTAGGTACGTACTGGGTTAAGAATCCACTATCGAATCGGTTAAATAATAAATCCATGATATCTACTTCGTTCCTTGTACATTTTACGTTTGACACCAAGAAAATTATATATCATTTTACTTAACAGCAAGTTTCGTTATGTGTTTTTGAAGAAAAACACATCTTACCCTTGTGTTAACCCATTCGAGGGATGATTTCTACTTGTTCTTTTCTTTTTGATTCTATAGAATCATATTTTCAGGGTAAATATGGCTTATTCCTGATTATTTTATGTCACCTTCTTCCAATAATAAGGAAAAGAGCCTTTTTTCTTGACTTCTTCAATAACTTTGGAATAGTTGGTGCTTTTGAAACACCATGGACGAACAGGTTTTCGAACACTCCTATTATAGGCTTAATAAACGTCTTTTGTTATTGATAGGACAATGGCCTTATCAGGATTTAATTGAACGTCGTTTTCGTATGTGCATTGTGATTAGCCTGTTAATTAGTTTTTCTGTTCCTCTGGTAATTTATATTTACGCTTCTTTTTTAAGTATTATCAGTTTTAAATATAACATCCACGCGTGTTAATTTATTAAAAATATTTGTTTATAACTTGTAAAATGGACGATAGATATTCTTGTTATACACTAACGGAGATGTTGACACTATTTTTGAGATTATGCCTGGAATAACTTCGGTATTTTCGATCCTTTCCAAATATTTTATGTCTTACGTATGCAGAAATAAGGTGAGTTAATTTTATTAAGATTAAGATTTATATTTTAACGTGTAACAATATCTGTACGTTTCTTTCTTCATAGATTAAAAATCTTTTCGATCGTATAATAGAAAATTGGACATTATGGGAATCCAAAGAAGAGATGGATATCATGCACGAATACAGCGAGGAAGGAAAATTGTTAACTTTTTTCTATACATGTGAGATTAATGTAGATTATTTCTATTCTTGTCTTGCATATATTGATATAATATTATTTATGTATATTTATATTTTTGTCTATTATGTAGCCTATATATATTCGTGTATGACATTGTTCCTTATAATGCCGTTTTTTCCACGCATTATGGATGTAATCATACCCTTAAACGAGTCTCGTTCTTTGAAACCTATATTTAGAAGCGAATATTTCATCGATGAGGATCAACATTTCTTTCCAATCTATTTTCACATGACTATAGTTATCGTTATCGGAATAACAGTCTTAATTTCAACGGATGTTCTTCTTTTGCTACTCAACTCACACGTTTGCGGTTTATTCACAGCAGTAGGGTAACTTTATTTTGTTTTATATTATAATTTTCTTGCTTTTGTGTGTGTGTGTGTGTTATAATTCTACCGATTACAGATATCGCCTGGAACATTTGTTAAAGGATCAGATTGATTCACGAATTTTGTTAGATCATCGTTCTCGAAAGATGTGCTTTGATCACGTTGTCCATACCATTGAAATACATAAAAAGGCATTAGAGTTAGTAGATAAAGGCGAACAATTTTATGCAATTTAGATTATTTGTTATATTTAAAGTATTCTTCTTCTTTATTTTTTTGTACCTTTTGTTTCTTCTTTTTTGCTTCTTCTTCTCATAAGGTTCGCCGACCTCATTGAATCTTCTTATTCATTTTTTTTACTTTCCCAAGTTGGCTCGAGTTTGATGTGCATGTCCCTTTCTTTATTTCAAGTAAGTTTTAAGTATTTCTCTTTCTCTTTTCTGTTTATTTTTGTTTTCTTTTTTCTTAAATATCATACCAATTTATTAAATTATATTTTATTATTTTTATAGATAGTAGTAGTGCTTAAAAGATCTAGCGAAACGTTCAGATACATCGCTTTTACAACTGCACAAATTGTTCACATTTTTTGCATGTGCTATCCTGGTCAAAAATTGATCGATTATAGCACCGATGTTCGTATTAAAGCGTTAGTAATACTATCAACAATAATATTTTCTTATTTTATAAATATTTCATTTATGATATTAATCATTTTGTTGGAATATATTATACAGGTATAGTGGAAAGTGGTACGAGGCACCAATTGAAATACATAGATTAATATTATTGGTAATTCGAAGAAGTATTCAGCCTTGTTATTTAACTGCTGGAAAAGCATTTATCTTTTGCTACGAAAGTTTTTCGACGGTATGCATGTACATGAATACAAATAATATATACACACAAATTGATATATTTAACAGGTATAAATTTCTTTTTAAAGATTGTACAGACTTCTACCTCGTATTTCATGGTAATGTCAACGGTGCATTAACTGAGTAAATAATATTAATTATTAGTAATTATGACAATGCAATGTTTCTACTCACATAATAATAGAACTTTGAGTTATGTTACCTATTGGTATTGGGTTAATTATTTACAATAATCCTTACGCGATTCAAAATAATGAAAATCTTCCTTCTTGAGATTTAGATTACATTTATATTAACCGGAATGAAATAAAATTAAAGAAAAAAGAAAACCAAAAATTAATCAAAAGTTAGTCGAAAAGTACGATGAAAGCAAAGAACTATGTATAAAATAAGGTATAAATGAATATATTTTTCCGTAGGAGGAAAAATCAATGAAACAATAACTTGAGTATACATAAAGCATACAACAAACATCTGGAGTTTAAAAAAAATAAAATTACATACTTTCAAGCTCTCTGTCCCATTGAAATTATTTTTTCTTTGAGCCAGTTGAAAGCAAATTAATACTTGTCCTTTTTCCCCTTTCTCTTTCAATCAAACTCAATGCATAGACAATAGATAGGGGTTCTCTGTAAGAAGAAAAAGCTCTGATTATTTTATGTTGATCCGCCCATTAAAAGGGGAAGCTTGTCCTTAGTTTGATAACTTTAGAATGCTTGACGCTTTCGAAACGTTATGGACTTCTTCGAGCACCCTTGCTATAGAGTTAACAAACATTTATTAGTATTGATAGGACAATGGCCTTATCAGAATTCAAACGATCGTTTTTTTCGTGCGTGCATTGTGAATGTTGCGTTTATTAGTTTTGCTATTACACAGGTAATCATAGATTTAACGTACATGTACTTGTGTCTATATACGAAAATGTTTTAATTAAAAGTTATTGTTTAAACTGTAAGATTATCCACAGGTAGCATTGCTTTTTACATCTAAAGGAGACATCGATGTGGTACTCGAATGTATACCATCTATAACCGTCTCTTTACTTATGATAATTAAATATTACACGTTCATGATTCAAAGAAACAATGTAAGTTTCTTTTTTAATCATTTAAAATCTGATAGGGGGAAAAATAATACGATATTGTTCTTTTTAAAAGGTATTTTTGAATTTAGAAATTATTTTTACAGGTAGAAAATCTTTTGAAACATACTATTAAAAACTGGCAAATATGGGAAACTCAAAAAGAAATAGATATCATGCACGAATTTGCCGTCGAAGGAAGAGTCGTCACGTTGGTCTATATAAGTGAGCATTGACTAGAATCATTTTTTTATAATAGATAAAAAAAAATCGTTTGTTTTTTACAGTTTATATATGCTCAAGCGAGTTATTATTTTTCCTATTGCCACTTTTTCCACGTCTCATGGATGTCTTCGTACCTTTGAACGAGTCTCGCCCATTGAGAACTATAGTTAGAGCTTATTATTTCGTCGATGAACAGGAATATTTCTTTTCTATTTATTGTCACATGAGTATTGTAATTATGATTGGAACTGCTGTATTACTTGCTTCAGATACTCTATTTGTTGTTTTTAATTCACACCTATGTGGTTTGTTTTCTACAATAGGGTAAGAAAGATTTCTTCTTTCTTAAAGAAATTTTATAAAATTAATTCTATATAAAATTGTAGATTCCGCCTGGAGCATTTATTGAACGATCGGTTCTATTCGGAAATTTTATTAGATTCTAAAACAAGAAAAACGTACTTCGATCATGTTGTACATTCTATTAAAAATCATAAAAGAGCGTTAGAGTTAGTGCAAGTATAATTCTAATCTATTTACTTATCTGAATGTATACGGTTGCTTTTGAAACTTGGAATATTTTTCCAAAAGGTTTGCTGGACTTATCGAATCTTCTTATTCCATATCTTTTCTTATACAAAGTTTTATGGGATTGATAGGATTGAGTGTTTCTTTGTTTCAAGTAAGTTTCAATTTTTTTTCTTTTGCTTCTATATTTAAAAGGAATTTTTTTAAATTCCTTATATTTATTCGTTTGTAGATATTAGTATTTTTGGACAAAAAACCGGAAGCATTGAGGTTTCTCGTTTTTGCAGCTGCTCAGCTAGCTCATCTTTTCTGTTTATGTTATCCTGGCCAAAGAATGATAGATTATAGTACTGAAATACAAATTAAAGCGTGAGCGTAATATAATTGATATAATATTATTGTTAATTAATTTTCATAATAAAAATCGATCTCTTATAGATATAATGGATTATGGTACGAAGCACCAATTGAAGTTCATAGATTATTATTATTAGTAATACGAAGAAGTTTGGAACCTTGTTGCCTGACTGCCGGGAAAATATTTATATTTTGTTTAGAAACTTTTTCGAAGGTATATACATTTTCTAAGATACATACATATTCAATAAAAAAATATTCATTTATCTTTTTTTTAGATCGTCCAAACTTCCGGCTCGTACTTCATGGTAATTGTATCGACGCATTAGTTGGGATAATGACATTAATTATTTGTAGTTATTCAATACAAAGTTTCTATTAAAAGAACTTCGATTCATGTTACCTGTTGAGACTGATATAAATCATTTCTAATAATCCTTGCCCGATATTATAAAAATTTTCTTTCTTTAAATTTAGATTACATTTGTATTAATTAATATAAAACAAAATGTATAAAAGAGAGATTAAACGCAAGTAGGTTTAAGGATCCAATGAATACACAACACTGAATGTAATAACTTAAGTGAGGAAATTCATATGCAGGATAAAAAAGAAACCAATGAAACACAATAACTTGAGTATGTATACAGCATACGATAAATGTCTGGAGTTTTTAAACAAGAAAATTATATACCTTCAAGTTCTGTCCGATTAGAAATACTCTTTTCTTCTTGCCAGTTAAAAAGCAAATTAATACGTCTTATTCCCCCTTTTCTCGTTCGATCAGACTCAGTGTATAGATAACAAATAGGAGGTTCTCTGGTAGAAAAAGAAGTTCTGATTATTTTATGCTGATCCGCCCAGTAAAGGGGGTGGCTTTTATCCTTAGTACGATAACATCAGAATGCTTTACGCTTTTGACACGCTATGGTCAGTTTCGAGCACCCTTACTATAAAGTTAACAAACGTTTTCTAAGGCTGATAGGACAATGGCCTTATCAGAATTCAAATGATTGTTTTATCCGTAGGTGCTTTGTGAATTTTATATTTATTGGTTTTGCTATTTCACAGGTATATCATAAATTTAAAATAAACCTGTGTGTGCGTGCGTGTTTACCGTATTTAAGGGAATTTAAATTTACAATTAGTTATTCTTTTAACTATAAGATTATCGACAGGTAGCATTGATTTGTACCTGTAATGGAGACATCGATTTGATACTCGAAAGTGTACCATTTATATGTGTTTTTATAGCTATGGTAATTAAATATTACACATATCAATTTCAAAAAAGCAATGTAAGTTTTCTTTGAATTAATTTGATAATTCGAAGACATATAATAAATAATTTTTAATTTTGTTTACATTATTTTGTTTTATAATATGAATAATAATAATAAATGTAAAGAATTTTTTAATATAAAAATTATTGATTCAGATACAAGATCTTTTAAATCATATGTTAAACAATTGGCAAATATGGGAAACTCGAGAAGAAATGAATATCATGCATAAATTTGCAGTCGAAGGGAGATTCTTTACGTTGGTCTACACATGTAAATATTTGATACAATTTTATATTAAAAATCATTTTCTTATTTTAGATCAAAATTCATCAATACCTTTTTATTACAGGGTATATTTACATATGTATGGTATTGTTCTTAGCAATGCCATTATTTCCACGTTTCATGGATATCTTGGCACCTTTGAACGAATCTCGTCCTTTGAGATCTATTGTTAAAAGCTATTACTTTGTAAACGAACAGGAATATTTCTATTCTATTCATTGTCATATGAGTATTGAAATTACGGTCGGAATTACTATATTAATTGCAGCGGATAGTTTATTTTTGACTTTTAATTCACACATATGCGGTTTGTTTTCTGCAGTAGGGTAAGAAAACATTAGTTTCTTCTTACAGAAATTTTCGTTGGTATTTTACAATTAGATTAATTCTTGATAACATTATAGATTTCGTCTAGAACGTTTGTTGAACGATCGACTCGATTCTGAAGTTTTATTGGATCATCGAATAAGAAAGATGTATTTCGATAACGTTGCACATTCTATTAAAAATCATAAAAGAGCATTAGAGTTAGTATAAGTAAATATATATATAATTAGAATTTAAGTTAATAAAAAATTATTTATAGTTTCTTTACGCGAATGAATTTATTGCCTTTTATAATTTCTCGAAATCTTTTTTCAAAAGGTTTGCAAAACTTATTGAATCTTCTTATTCGGTATCTTTTCTAATGCAGGCTTTTATGGGATTAATATGTTTGAGTGTTTCTATGTTCCAAGTAAGTGGTTCTATATTTTTCCTTTTCTACTCATATAATTTTAAAATAAATTTTATTCATTCCTTATATTTATTGTAGATATTAGTGTTGTTGGATAAAAAAGCAGAAGCATTTACATTTACCATTTTTGCATGTGCTCAGTTTATTCATCTTTTATGTATATGTTATCCTGGTCAAAGAATGATAGACTACAGCACTGAAATACGTTTTAAAGCGTGAGTTTGTCTAATATCATAATTAAACTATTACAATAATTAATATTTAGGATAAAAAAATTTATATCTTCTTGTAGATATAGCGGATTATGGTATGAGGCACCAATTGAAGTTCATAGATTGTTATTATTAATAATACGAAGAAGTCTAGAACCTTGTTGCCTGACTGCTGGAAAAACATTCATATTTTGTTTAGAAACTTTTGCGAAGGTAGATAAATTTAAAAAACTCATTTGCCGTGATTCACATTCATTTATCAATTTAGCACATTCATTTGTCTTTTTTAAGATCGTCCAAACTTCCGGCTCGTATTTCATGGTAATTGTATCTACGCATTAGTATCTTAACGATGAATGTTGAAGAATCGTAGTTGTTGTTTAATATAATAAATTTTCACAGACGCCTTTTCTTTGACAATATTTCGTTCATTCGTAGTGTATGATTTATTAGAGTTTTCTTTGCAATATTTTCTTGTTATTTTTTATTTTGATCTTGTAGCAAGTATCAAGAGATACTTGCCACAGAGAAACGCCTTGAAGTGTCATCTCCTGATTCCTTCGATATTTTCTACTCTCTTAACATACATCAACATCTTTTTTAAATATATTTTATCAATAAAGTAACTGCTATTAAAAAAGTGAAATTTTTTAACATCTCATTGATTCAATGAGTACACCGGCATCAGCGATACAAAAGGACAGATCAACGTCTTCATGAAGCTCCGATAAAAATACAAGAATTGCTGGTATTAGTAATAAGAAAGAGCTTGGAACCAACTCAATTGATTGTTAAAGGTGTATTTGTTTTTTGTTACGAGAGTTTTGCAGCGGTAAGTATTTAAGTTCATTCATTCACTCAGGTATCTAAATCGGATAATTAATTGAATATAATTGTTCTTAAAGATCGTCCAGACTTCTGCTTCATACTTTACGATACTTTTATCGTTGCTTTAATTATCTCGTTAATCGTGTTAGTAAATTATATAAGTATGTAGATAGTTAATTTAATTCGCACAATGTTATTTACCTGTTACCGAAGATAATAACGATCATTGATGTAGTTTCACTTTTTTAATTAATTTCTTTTTAAAACTGTAACAAAATGTACTCGAAACAATGTCACAGAAAAAGAAAACAAAAGAGAGAGGCACATGTAAATATATATATTTAATTAGTAGCTTTAAATATATATTAATAAACAATTAATATTCTCTTCCCAAAACTTTCTTATCAATTAATGCAATCACTAAGTTAATGATTTAAATAAAATGAAGAAAAACGTACCAAGCACGAGTATAGATTTCTTACATCTGAAAAATATATTTCGTCCTAAGAAGCACCAGCGACTATCGTATACTTAAATCAGAAATGCAAGGTACCAAGTAAATGACACGATAAAATGATTTGCTACATTTTATAGACTTGCTGTAAAAATAAAATGATGTGTGTGTATACTTTTCAACTCTAGTTTCTAACATAGACATAATTCTAAGAAAATTTAACATAACGTATAATTAAAATAGTCCCGTTTCTAAACTGATACAATGAGACGTATAAAGTGAAAGACAATGAAAATATTAAAACTTCAGTCATATTACTAATTATTATCTACGTCAAAGATAATAACAACTTCTGTGCAAACTCCTCTTCAGAATAAATACGACGTGTAACGAAGCGTGAACGAAGGGTGGTTATGAATATTTTACATAAAACCGCCTCTTCTTAGTAAAGGGAAGTTACCCCCTTATAATCCTTAGAAAATTTCGCTTAGAATGTATCGTGTCTTTGGTGTGACATGGATATCTTCAAGGATGGCTTGTATAATTTTAACTACCGTCTATTATCTTTTATTGGATTATGGCCTTATCAAAAGTCTCGTTTATGTCGTTTTTATATGTCTAATATAATGCTATTGTTCCTTAATTTACCTCAGGTGATTGATTACTCATGTTCTATAATATTTCGTAACACAATAAACATTAATTAGATTAACGTTTAATTCGATATAATATTAATTCCATAGTCTTTAAAATTATGGACTTCAAGAGGAGATTTTAATATTATATTACAAATTATTCCTGTCTGGTGTACTGCAGTAAATATTATTATCAAGTATTATACTTGTCGATTAGGGTTGTGTAATGTAAGTGTGTAATCATTTCAATGCGATCAATTATAAGACAAATGTTAAGTTAACTATGATTTTTTTTTCTAGATGAGAATATTATGTAATAATATTATTGTAGATTGGCAAATTTGGAATTCAAAAGAAGAAATAGATATTATGAAGAGATATGCAAAGGAAGGACAATTGAATAGTTTATTATACGCAGGTAAGATTCATTTCTAGATAATATGAATTATTTAAAGAATATTTTTCTTATTTTTTTTTTTTTTTAATAGGATATGTATATTTTACCACGATAATGTATATCGGTATTACTTTCGTGCCACGTCTGATGGATGTAATTGAACCTTTAAATGAATCTCGTCCATTGAAACTACCCATTTTGTCCGAATACTTCCTTGATCAAGAAGAATATTTTTATCCACTTTATGCCACCACGTTTTTTTCATTATTATTCGGTGTTACAATTTTAATAGCTTTCGATACTCAACTTATGATCTTTACTTGCCACGTTTGCAGCATGTTTGCGGTCGTAGGGTAAGATAATATATAATCCTAATTTAAATTATTTTGAATTAGAAGATTTTCGATTATTTAAAAATTAGAAGAAGAGATGATTCCTATAAATCATAGATATCGTCTGGAACATTTTCTAAAGGATGCTCATACAATAGACAATTGGAGTAATCATCGACGTAAGAAATATATTGAAGATCTCTTGCTTTCCATTAATACTCACAAAAGTGCTATAAAGTTAGTATAAAAACATAGATCGCATGTATCAATTAAATGATCATTTTTAAAATGATTTCTTCTCTCCTATCGAAGGTTCGCCAATTGTATCGAATCTTCGTTTTCATATTCTTTGCTGATACAATGCGGTTTCAACATTATTTGCATGGCTATTTCTTTATATCAAGTGAGTAGATTTTATTTGTATTATTTTACATAGGTCAATAATATAAATAATACTAGAATTTTTGTTCTATTTAAATGGCTAACCCAATGAAATATAATAATAAAAACTGTTAACAATTGTATAACATTCGCATGAACGTTATAGATATCGGAAGAAATGGGCAATCAATTGGCTGAAACTTTACGATATACTACCTTTATAATTGCTCAACTATTTCACATGTTTTGTAGTTGTTATATTGGACAAATGATAATAGATCATAGTACAAATATTGGCGAAAAAGTGTAAGTTAAATTAAGATAAAAAAAAAAATTTTGCTGATTATAATATTTGTAGATACAATTCAATGTGGTACGAAGCACCAATAGAAATAAATAAATTACTATTATTAATAATGAGAAGAAGTATCGAACCTTCTAAATTGACTGCTGGAAAAATTGTCATATTCTGCATCGAAAGTTTTTCATCGGTAATTTTATTTAACTTGGCCAATTTTTAAGTAAAAATTCAAACAAATCTTGTAATATGTTATTTTCTTTTTTTAAGATCATACAAACATCGATCTCATACTTTATGGTACTATCATCAGTACAATAATCATAAAAGATATTAAAAGAATTATATTTTGTTTAGTATATAATAGAGTGCAATACTTTTAATTACTTGAAAAGAAATCATTTCCATATAATTAACAAAACGATTTAACTCACTAAATGTATTTGAAAGTAATCGTAAATGGCATCTGCCTAAGAGTACGATTTGAAAAAAATTTTAAATAATAATCGATATAACATAAGAAAGTGTGAATACAAAATGATTAAGTGAAAACGAGAAGTAAACCCGAGTAGAATAAAAATACTAACGATGATTTAATTCGAATCTAAAAACATATTAAATAAAAAGGAATCAAAATTATTTTATATTAAAAGTAAGTTAAAAAGTATGTAATTTTTAAAAAACCAATGTATTTGTGTTAGAACAATCTTAAATATAAGAAAGAAGTATTAGAGTACTAGACATGTGCTAAATAATTCTTAAATTATCAAAGGAAATATATATTATAATCTACAAGCTCGAAATAAAAGTTCGACGTATAATTTTTCTTATACCAAATTATTATTATTTAGGTTCTCGAAATTTTTTTTTATAGACTCTAGTAAAAAAACACGAAAAAAAAAAATATTAGACACCCTGGAATAAAAATTTGGACGTTTTTTTCAATTTCAATGGGAATCCACTAGTCCCGGAGATTTCAATCGTTTTCAAAAGTCTCAAAAATTAAAACTTTGTATCAGGAGAACATGATGATAGTGGAGGTATGCGAACTTTCTCGATTTTAGTTCAGGGCGTCACCGCTAGATGTCACAAAAAGGTCGGTAAATTTTTTACCGACAAAATTTGATGGTAAGTTACCATCAAATATTAGTTTAGGGTGTAACCGCTAGATGGCACCAAAAGGTCGGTAAATTTCGATGGGGGGGGTAGTTCTAAAGAGCGGACCATGGAGAAGGACTTCGCAGTGGTGGTGCCATCTAGCGGTGGCACCCTGAACTAAAATCGAGAAAGTTCGCATACCTCCACTATCATCATGTTCTCCTGATACAAATTTCTCATTTTTGCAATCCGAGAAAACTATTGAAATCGCCGGAACTAGTGGATTCCCATTGAAATTGGAAAAAACATCAAAATTTTGATTCGAGGATGTCTTATATTTTTTTTTTTCCTGTTTTTTTACAAAAGCTTTTAAAATAAATTCAAGAATACTAATAATTATTATTTGTTATAACAAAAATTAAAGAAAAATAATATTTTTCATCAGTTATTTAAATAGAATAACAATTATATATTAATATTTCTTAATTAATTATTATAATAGATACTGATAATAAATTTATTACTGAGAGTTAAATAAAAACTACTTTTACTGATATTAAAATAAAATTATAAAGACACCTACACCTTCGCCTATATTTTTCTCAATACATTCAATACGTATGGGATTGTTATGTTTTTGTCCAGCTGACCTACTTTTGTATCGTTGACTTACTTTTGTACCAGTGACATACTTTTGAACAGCTGTTATCTATTTCTAATGATAGAATTTTATTTTATTTCTTAATATTTAGATAATCAATAAGTATATTTATGAATGATTTATTTTTATTAAATCGATTATTTAAAAATTCTTTCATACGTAAGTATTAGAGTTAATACTTGTCTGAAACAAAAAAAAAATAAATATTTCGTATAAAAATTCTAATATATTAGGTATGGTATCTGTAAAAATACAAAAATTATTTACGAAAATTGTAAAGTAATTAGTTTCTACAGATAAAGTAGATAGAAAGAATCAGAGAACATGGATTAAAAATATTATATTCAATTAACGAAATGAAAAGAAACTAATTACAACTATAATGCCTATGGTAAGCGGTCTTTAGCTACATTTTACTTGCCATGGAATGCATAGCATATTAAATATGATAAACATTATATGGAAAGTAAATTGCATTGCCCAGGTCTAACCACGAGGAGGTAACCGCTTCTGAAGACCCAGGAGGGATATTCGTCATATCCGAATAATGGAACCAACGATGAACCAACGATGAACCAACGATGAACCAACGATGAACCAACGATGAACAAGCGATTAACCATTTCGAAAAATAATCATTTTTAAAGACCTGACTTCAAGAGAGACTTATATAAAATACATCAGAACTATTCTGAACAAAATAGAGTAATTACAAGACACAGTCATTGAGAAATGACGAAATGAAAACGAGGGGTGCTCCTCAATACAATTTCAATAGACATAAAATGACATGAAATAGTAAAAGATAGAAATAAAAGTAAGATTATTAAATTACAGTGTATTAAAAGTGTGCTCCTGTCCACGATCCCTGCGAACACATAAAATTTATTTAAACAATTATTTAATGTAATTTTCTGTAATAAGTTTATAACATTACATCGTATAAAAATTATAATCCAGTCCATGATACCTGCGAACACATAAAATTTCTTTAAACAATTATTCTCTGTAATTTTCTGTAATAAGTATATAACATTACATTGTATAAAAATTATGGTCCAGTCCATGATACCTGCGAACACATAAAATTTCTTTAAACAATCATTCTCTTTAATTCTCTGTAATAAATTTATTAAATTACATCGTATTAAAATTATGATCCGGTCCATGATACCTGCGAACATAGAAAATTTTTTGAAAAAATCATTCTCTAGTGCATTGTAATCACTTGTCATCTGAAACAAGGTGAAATGAAAATTACATTGAAACAACATCGTACTAAGAACATATTAGAGATTTATTTGAAAAACCTCTGAACGAATATGGTCAAAGCAGAGAAAAGACTAATTACAAAATGACGAAATGATAAGGAGGTGTGCACACGTATAGAATTTAAGAAGCAACGATGGTTTTATTCAAAACTAATATATCGAAATATTACTTCGAGTTGTCACCTGTGAAGAAAGTATTACTTCGAGATGATACCTATGAAGAAAGTATTACTTCGAGATGATACCTGTAAAGAAAGTATTACTTTAAGATTATACCTGTAAAGAAAGTATTACTTTAAGATGATACCTGTAAAGAAAGTATTACTTCGAGATGACACTTGTAAAGAAAGTATTACTTCAGGACGATACCTGTGAATATATGAAATTTATGTTAAAGATAAATTCTCTCACGTAGATATAAGTGTTCCTGTATTTTGTCCTTGGTAATCTGTGAACATTTAAAATTTCTTTAAAAAATACATTTAAAGAAAACTTTATCACAGATTTGCGATGCTAAGGAGGAAATAATAAATTGATTAAAATACTTTTTTTAGTTTTAGAGAAATATAATTATTTTATTTTACCATTTAGCATAACTCACAGTCAGACCTCTTCTTTTTTTCTTCCCCCTTTTCTGGACGGAGTATTTGGTCATCTCCATAGTTCATCCTGCTAAAAAAACACGGATTCTGTGTTCCGTTCATGGTATCTGTGAACATAGAAATTTAAGGAGGGTGGAATTTTTCGGGAATTCTTTTTGAGTGGTCTCGTCATGGTTAAACTAATCAATTGACTCTAATCTTTATTACGAGGAACTTACACAGTCCCTATGCTAAATGCATGTCTATGCTAAAAGCATGTATATGCATATCAACTCGCGAAGAAAAAATAAAAAAATTATGTTTGTTCCACTTCAAAAAAAGGATATCTGTAGTTAGGGAAAATTTTAGGTAAGGACATGATTTCTCCCAAGGAGAAGGAAGAAAATCATGGCTCGCGTGGGCAGGGTCGCATCCCTGAAGTAGATTCTCTCTTTGCATTTTTTGCGAAGAAAGAATCTACCCGCTACCCATTGAAAACGATGATTCAAAGACTCTGCAAACTTATCTGAAAAATAAAAGATTTGTTAAAGACTGCGAAGATGGAATGGACGTAAGCCTGGACTCTGCAACTTGACTGAAACTAAAAAAATTTAGTAAATATATAAATGTTATTTAAAAATTGATACTTACAACTGTATTAAAATGGATATTACCCTGAAACAGAATAAAATGAAAATTAAATTTCAACAATTTGGGATTATTATACTAGTACCTGTACCTGTAAAACTACGAAAGATACATTAAAAAACATTATAATGTAATTAGTTTCTACTAATGAAATAGAATATAAAAATAGGAACGCGGTGGGTGATTCGAAATTAGAAAATGATAAATGATATATGATATTGGAATGGAAATTCGGGAGATTAAGATAGATTGGGTATCGTATTATAATTAAAAAGCATTCTGTGTTTTGTTTTAATGAAAAATAATATGAATTAAAAGTATTTTTAAATACTCGATTTATCTGTAAGAACGATGATTTAATTTGGTTCATGAGATAAGTCCAATGATGATTGCCTGAAACATTCAGCAGAGTGTGTTAATCATCAATACTTCAAATAACCATAGTAAATTATTGACATGCAAATTATTGAAAAGCAAATTATTGAAAAGTAAATTATTGAAAAATAAATTATTGAAAAGTAAATTATTGAAAAGTAAATTATTGAAAAGTAAATTATTGAAAAGTAAATTATTGAAAAGCTAATTATTGAAAAGCTAATTATTGAAAAGCTAATTATTGAAAAGCTAATTATTGAAAAGCAAATTATTGACGAGCAAAATAATAAAAAGACAATAAAATATGACTAAAGAGAAATTCTCGAAAGGTTCGACCATGCTGTTGAACCTTTGAAAATAACTCAGTAGCCTGTAGTTGCCCTCTTGAGCCACAGTTTGTGGGGGCCTCTTCGGCATTTTGCCTCTTCTTCCCCTAATGCAATCGGACATTCCCTACGTGCGAGCATGAAAAGAATTTTCGATTAAAAATGTCAATCGTTCAAAAAAGTACTCTCAGAATTTGGCAATATTACAACGAGTCAGTGATATAGAATTAGAATCGTCCCTGATACTAAATAATAAAATGATATCAACCGAACGCGACCTAACAAAACCCTAACACAACCTGAAAAGAAAATTTTCATTAGTAAACATCCTGAATTCATTTTGCATAGAAAATAATTCTTGCCTTTTGGTCGAGAGATATCTCTTCGCCGAAAGGAAGATCATTGACCATGTAAAATATCGATTCTATTCTAATACCATGCCGTTGTAATATGCCAGATTATGATCCTACTGATTATAAACGACTTAAAGACATTTTCGCACAATTACTCTTAACTGCTTTTATAATACTAATATCAATGAAGAATATTTCATATTGCAATGTATGAAATATTTTCATTCGCTTTCTTTCATCCTTACTTTGAAATAATTCCATTCTCCGTGATGAGACTCTGTTAAAAAAAATGATTAAAACATTAATTCACATTTCGCGTTAGCTATCCTAGCTCGTGGACAATCAACAAACTTAAAGTTTATTGACTGTGCATATATACACGAGCACATTTAATCGAATGTCCGTGCAGATAATAATTCTAATCGATGACCTAATAACACTTCGCACTTTTAATATCAAGTAATATAATCTAATTGAAATAATTTAATGAAATGAAATGCATTTTCTTGCAAAATACTTTTATTTAATTTATTCGTTATATTGAATTAAATCAAATATTTCTAACTGTAAGACAATATCGCGATAGTGCAAAGTGCTAATACTTAAAACTAAGTATCAAATTCATCAAAGGCTTTGCGAATTATGGGATAGAATCTAAATAGAAAAGCATCTTACAAATGGTTGCAAATACCTTTGAATCATGATACATATTAAATAACAGAGAACCGTCACAAAATAAATTTAAAAACTACGTAAAGAGAATGAAAAGAATAAAAAGATATAATTTTGTGACGATTCTGTATAAACCCTGAGATGGGACTTCCACTTCCGAGTGGAAGGAAACGCAGCGCAATTCTCAGGTCCTACCTGCTTAAAATTAAAGTTTCACACATTCATTCAGAAAAGTATGCTACCTGCCTGCCTATTACCTATATTTAAAATAGCAAAACACACACACACCAAAAAATTCACTCCACGGTTCTCACACATACCACCAGGGTGCATAAGCCTAAACTAGAGAGCATGCCCCGAGGCACCTCCGACACCCCAGTTCAACCACGTGTTTTCTAAATTTTTGGGAGTACGTACCAAGTGCTG
>JACGTP010000041.1:171275-519806 GCA_023678845.1 Mischocyttarus mexicanus | reverse complement strand
AATTATTGAAAAGCAAATTATTGACGAGCAAAATAATAAAAAGACAATAAAATATGACTAAAGAGAAATTCTCGAAAGGTTCGACCATGCTGTTGAACCTTTGAAAATAACTCAGTAGCCTGTAGTTGCCCTCTTGAGCCACAGTTTGTGGGGGCCTCTTCGGCATTTTGCCTCTTCTTCCCCTAATGCAATCGGACATTCCCTACGTGCGAGCATGAAAAGAATTTTCGATTAAAAATGTCAATCGTTCAAAAAAGTACTCTCAGAATTTGGCAATATTACAACGAGTCAGTGATATAGAATTAGAATCGTCCCTGATACTAAATAATAAAATGATATCAACCGAACGCGACCTAACAAAACCCTAACACAACCTGAAAAGAAAATTTTCATTAGTAAACATCCTGAATTCATTTTGCATAGAAAATAATTCTTGCCTTTTGGTCGAGAGATATCTCTTCGCCGAAAGGAAGATCATTGACCATGTAAAATATCGATTCTATTCTAATACCATGCCGTTGTAATATGCCAGATTATGATCCTACTGATTATAAACGACTTAAAGACATTTTCGCACAATTACTCTTAACTGCTTTTATAATACTAATATCAATGAAGAATATTTCATATTGCAATGTATGAAATATTTTCATTCGCTTTCTTTCATCCTTACTTTGAAATAATTCCATTCTCCGTGATGAGACTCTGTTAAAAAAAATGATTAAAACATTAATTCACATTTCGCGTTAGCTATCCTAGCTCGTGGACAATCAACAAACTTAAAGTTTATTGACTGTGCATATATACACGAGCACATTTAATCGAATGTCCGTGCAGATAATAATTCTAATCGATGACCTAATAACACTTCGCACTTTTAATATCAAGTAATATAATCTAATTGAAATAATTTAATGAAATGAAATGCATTTTCTTGCAAAATACTTTTATTTAATTTATTCGTTATATTGAATTAAATCAAATATTTCTAACTGTAAGACAATATCGCGATAGTGCAAAGTGCTAATACTTAAAACTAAGTATCAAATTCATCAAAGGCTTTGCGAATTATGGGATAGAATCTAAATAGAAAAGCATCTTACAAATGGTTGCAAATACCTTTGAATCATGATACATATTAAATATTACAAAATAGTCACAAAATAAATTTACAAAGCTAGCACGATAGAATAAAAAAAGAAAAGAAAATTTTGTGACAATTTTGTATGAAACCTGAGATGGGACTTCCACTTCCGAGTGGAAGGAAACGCAGCGCAATTCTCAGGTCCTACCTGCTTAAAATTAAAGTTTCACACATTCATTCAGAAAAGTATGCTACCTGCCTGCCTATTACCTATATTTAAAATAGCAAAACACACACACACCAAAAAATTCACTCCACGGTTCTCACACATACCACCAGGGTGCATAAGCCTAAACTAGAGAGAATGCCCCGTGGCACCTCCGACACCCCAGTTCAACCACGTGTTTTCTAAATTTTTGGGAGTACGTACCAAGTGCTGTAATCGTCTGCCAAGGCTAGTGATTATTGCAAAAATAACTAAAGCAAAAATACAAGTACATACTAGTATAAATATTCATACTAGTAATATACGAGTATATGAAAATTTCCACAATTAAGTGTGGTAATTCTACTATGCAAAACGATATTAAAAATGAACAATTAAATATTAAAAATTGAAAATTGAAAAGTTCCTATCATACACTAAACTCTACAAGTAATTTTAATTTAATAACTTTGAAAAATGTGAGATATTATTTATCACGAAACGATGTACAATGCACCTTCCTAACACGCACACACAAAGGTGCAAGTACATCGTGCAATCACTAGCACAATGACAGCCGCCAACATGGGGAAAAAAATTAAAACTAACCCATACTAATCGTTTCTCACCCATACGTGTAACACCTGGGCACACGCATAGATGAGAGTTCAAAAAGTATGGGGGGGAGAAACGGGAGATTAGTACATTAGAAGCTGAAAATCCTGATCTAAAAGTTGATTAATATATATATATATATATAAAAATTCTCTTATATAGTTCTAAGCGGGCTATGACTCTACAAGTAATTTATAATGACTTTTAAAAAGTTTAAATAAAATTTTAAGAATAAGAAAAGATAAAAATTAAAAACTTTAAATAAAATTTTAAGAATAAGAAAAGATAAAAATTAAAAAGTTTAAATAAAATTTTAAGAATAAGAAAAGATAAAAATTAATATTTATAAAAACTCTCGGACGACTCCTTTAATTAAGTCGGCAGTTTTAATTAAAGAACAAGACTTTCAGATACCGCTTAATTGCCAGAGTCTATCCGTTCGCGAACATAGTTTGTCTTCTTGTTCATTTATTGTTAATATCATAGTACCGATATATCAAAATCGCGATTAAATAAACTATGTACGAAGTAATGCATGTAAGACAATTATTACATGCTTTTCTGGACAAAATCGAGTAAATTAATACTTGATTTCACCACTACTAACACGTGCAAAACACGAAGTTATAAAAGAAAAGTGCATTAATTCATTGCACTGGAAGTTAAATGAATTTAACCGATGAGACAAGAAGACCTATCCTGAACTAATAAAATTTACAATAAAATACACAATAAAATATACCATTTTCATGAGTATTTCCAAAAAAGGAATTACTCATGTGCTCGTCAATAATTTATTAGAATAATTACAACCAGTAACTCGTGCCGATTCGGACCTTTCGTCCTCGGCATGATTGAGCACTGGAGGGACTTTAAATTTTTCACTCACTACTTATGAAGTTCTGCGATGGCTCCAAAACACTCGTTCTTTGCTGTAAGTACTGAAAACCCGTGACTCTAATAACGCGTTTACGAAAATAAGAAACTCTTCTATAGTTTCTTATCGCGACCGAAATATTCTTATGCGGCGAACAAACCGACTCGAATTCGCGTTTGATTTTAATGACTCTACAAATACTTTAAAAGACTGCATTGCACGCAGTCAATTCAAATAAAACACGCGTTCGCGAACTTTGACATACAACTTTTATTCGAACAAAA
The DNA here is from genome assembly GCA_023678845.1 of Mischocyttarus mexicanus. Taxonomy (NCBI): domain Eukaryota; kingdom Metazoa; phylum Arthropoda; class Insecta; order Hymenoptera; family Vespidae; genus Mischocyttarus; species Mischocyttarus mexicanus. Next base: position 516,741 of record JACGTP010000041.1, on the reverse strand, counting down.
TCTAATAGAAAATTACTGCTTTGCTCGCAGTTAATTTAATATGAAAAATATTCTAAAACATTCGCGATACGCGAATTCTATATCGGAATAGAAATAAACGAACGAACGTGCTTCTAATCCGTGATTTTAATTATATTTCAACGATTCGAACATTGCTGCACGCACGATTGCAACAATAATCTGAAACAGAAATATGAAGAACAATACTATTAATATCATTGTTGCAATTAATTAATCATTGAAAGTTTTGTGGAATTATTAGATAGAAAAATATACTCACTTCGAATCACGATCGATGAATGCACGATGGGTCTCCTACCCTTAGGATGAAAGGATGACTGAAAGAATGTTTATTATAACAGTTCGTAGAAAGTAAATCGAGTATTATGGCGAACAAACCGACTCGAATTCGCGTTTGATTTTAATGATTCTACAAATACTTTAAAAGACTGCATTGCACGCAGTCAATTCAAATAAAACACGCGTTCGCGAACTTTGACATACAACTTTTATTCGAACAAAATCTAATAGAAAATTACTGCTTTGCACGCAGTTAATTTAATATGAAAAATATTCTAAAACATTCGCGATACGCGAATTCTATATCGGAATAGAAATAAACGAACGAACGTGCTTCTAATACGTGATTTTAATTATATTTCAACGATTCGAACAATCTCGTCGTTCATTGCTGCACGCACGATTGCAACAATAATCTGAAACAGAAATATGAAGAACAATACTATTAATATCATTGTTGCATATAATTAATCATTGAAAGTTTTGTGGAATTATTAGATAGAAAAATATACTCACTTCGAATCTCGATCGACGAATGCACGAAGGGTCTCCTACCCTTAGGATGACAGGACTGAAAGAAAGTTTATTATAACAGTTCGTAAAAAGTAAATCGAGTATTATGAAAGACCAGTAAAGTTAATAATATTTTTAAAGTATTTCGAAACCTAGAAGAGATAACAGAATGCTTTTTAATTATGTACGCAATATTTTGTGATTGAATAAATGAAAGAATGAAAGAAGATAATTCTAAGATCCGAATTGTTCATGCAGGATTTTTAGTTTACACGATAGATGATTATTAAAAAGGTAAAGTAATGTGAAAAAGTATGAATATAACATGCAGGGAATATTTAGGAAAGAGCAATGAAAGGTATGAAAGTATGATGTTAATTAGGAAGATGAAAGAAACTAATTACAATTATAATGTTTATGGTAAGCAGTCTTTGCTGGATTTTACTTGCCATGGAATGTATAGCATATAGAATATGATAAACATTATATGGAAAGTAAAACACCAGGGCCCAGGTCTAACCACGAGGAGGTAACTGCTTCCGAAGACCCAAGAGAGATGTTAAAATCTTCTTTTATATTTTGAATTACGTTAGTAAGAATATATTGTTTAAACTAATGTATATGTGTTAGTACAATTTAAAAAATAAATGAGGTTTAGTAGAGTAGTGGACCTATGCTAAATAATTGTTAAATTATTATAGAATATTAGTATTATAATTGAAATGTAATAAGTTTAAGTTCTGCGTACCTTCCACCTCGAGATCCACTGTTAGACTGGTTTGAAATAAGCTATTAAAGTTTTTTTTNAGGGATTAATTCTATTAATTTCGAATATTATTCTCGTTAAACTAACACCACTTCAAAGAAATCTTATTCTATGCGCATGTACGTACCTACACGTCTTGTTCTAACAGAATATTAACCCGAAATAAATGAAAGTAATTAATACATTTTGTAATTAATAATTTGGTCCAGTCAAGACATCTCGTTCGTAGCATTTATCTAAATACAAATTAAGTAAAAAGATATCGAAATTATTTTATATATTGAATTATATTAGAAGAATGTAATTTTTAAACTAATCTATACGTGTTAGAACTATCTTAAATATATGAAGGATGCATTAGAGTAGTAGACCTATGCTAAATAATTGTTAAATTATTATAGGAAATTAGTATTACAATTTAAATGTAATAAGTATAAGTTCTGCGTACCTTCCTCCTCGAAATCCACTGTTAGACTGGTTTGAAATAAGCTATTAAAGTTTTTTTTTCGAAAGTAGTTTACATGTTTATCGGTAGGGATTAATTCTATTAATTTCGAATATTATTCTCGTTATACTTACACCACATCTAAGAAATCTTATTCTATGTGTATGTGCGTGTCTACACGTCTAAATAAAACAGAAGATTTATCTGAAAAGAATAAAAATTATTAAGACATTTTTTAATTAATATTTCAATGCAGTAACGACATCCAGTTTATATTAATTATCTAAAATCATATTGAATAAAAATGTATCGAAATTATTTTATATTTTGAATTACGTTCGAAAGAATGTAATGTTTAAATCAATATATAGGTGTTAGAACATTCTTAAATATAAGAAAGGTGCATAAGAGTAGTAGACCTATGCTCAATAATTGTTAAATTATTATAGGAAATTAGTATTACAATTTAAATGTAATAAGTATAAGTTCTGCGTACCTTCCTCCTCGAAATCCACTATTAGACTGGTTTGAAATAAGCTATTAAAGTTTTTTTTTCGAAAGTTGTTTACATGTTTATCGGAAGGGATAAAATCTATTAATCTCGAATATTATCCTCGTTACACATGCGCTACTTGTAGAAGATCTTATTCTAAGTGTGTGTGCGTGCACATACGTGTCTAAATCTAACAGAAGATTTATTTGAAAAGAATGAAAGTTATTAAGAGATTTTTAAATAATTTTTTTTAGTTAGTAACGACATACGGTTCGTATCATTTATCTACAAACATATTAAATAAAAAGATATTAAAATTATTTTATAATTTGAATTACGTTAGAAAGAATATAATGTTTAAATCAAACTATACGTATTAGAACATTCTTAAAAATAAGAAAGGTGCATAAGAGTAGTAGACCTATGCTAAATAATTGTTAAATTATCATAGAAATTAATTATTATAATTGAAATGTAATAAGTATAAGTTCTTCGTACCTTTATCCGTGAAATCCTTTGTTAGACTGGCTCGATATCATCTATGACAGTTTTAATTTCAGAAGTTGTTTACATGATTATCGGAGGGGATTAATTCTATTATTCTTATTTAATCACGATTTAATCACATTTTATAACATCTATTTTGAGTCAAAAATCAGGCTAGATTGACTGCACTACGCGCACATTTCTAACAATTTTTCTCTTGAAATCATGAAAGACAAACGACAAGCTAACGTGAACTGAAATAAGGTGATATATACAGAATTAAAAGTCGAGATATCAGTCAAATGATTAATTGATGATGAAGTAGTACTTACATACTTGTTAGATTCCATAGAAAATGACGTTTCTCGTATGATTGATTGCTCGTTACGAAGACGTTCACTTCAGAATAAAATCAAACGTCCCCTATAAAAGCGATAATTAAAACCTGTCCTTTCTGTTAACATCATCGAAAGAAAATAATGAACTTACATAAATGCCTGTTATTTATCTGTCATCCTTCAATTATTTAATAACTCGTTTTTCTCGTACGACACGGGTGTGCTTGGTATCCTTTAGCAGAAGAAGTTTTTGAATATTTAATTAAAGAAACGCCCATTAGAAAGGGTTGTTAGAGAATTTTCTTTAGCTTCTTTTAGAAATTCTATTCTTCAGAATGTTTTACAACATCACCCGAAGACATGGATATTTTTCAACGTTATTTCTATAAGCTTAATTATCAATTATTATCTTTAGTAGGTTTATGGCCATATCAGGATAATAAATCACGTTTATTCCGTGCATATTTTCTACACATCGCAGTGATGTCTTTCAATATAACACAGGTGAATATTGATATTTTTCATTCTATGAGTATAATGAAATAAATTTTTCTGTCACTCATTTTATACAGATATTGCAATTGTATACTTCTAAAGGTAATTTCGATATAATTATTGAAGTTGTACCAACTATGGCAACAATGATTAACATGGCGATCAAGTATCATACCTATTACATTGGTATGTTCAATGTAAGTGTGTGTAACAATTCTAATAAGATTTCAATGAGTTTGAATTGCTTTATGGTGTTCTTATTAGATAAGAAGACTTTTGGATAAGATGATGCTGGATTGGAAGACGTGGAATTCCAAGGAAGAAGTAGAAATAATGAAAAAATATGCTAAAGAGGGTCGTCTTTATACTTTGGCATATACGTGTCAGATTTTATATATTTTATTTCCGTAAGATTATTCACTATATTCTTTTTTTTTAAATAATCTAGATTGTATTATTGTTTTCAGTATACATATACATCAGTACGGTATTATTTTTATCGATATCATTTTTACCACTTCTTCTGGACGTTGTTTTACCGCTGAACGAGTCTCGTCCTTTGCAACCAATCGTATTGGGAGAATATTTTATCGACCAGCAAAAACATTTTTATTTTATTTTCTCTCACATGGCTTTTACGATTTTACTCGCTATGACGATTATTATAGCAACAGATACTCAGTTTTTCGTTTTTACTTGCCATGTCTGTGGAGTATTTTCAATAGTGGGGTATACAAATACTATATTTTTTTCTTCATTCAATTTCGTAGTAATCAAAATCGTATATTAGTAAAAATGAATGAATTTTAGATTTCGTTTGGAACGATTAATGAAAGGTGATAATACTATGAACAAATACTTCGATAAACGAAGATCTTTCAAATACGTTGTACTATCCATCAAAGGCCATAGCAGAGCTATAGAGTTAGTATGATAAATCGAAATACTCATAGCGCTACGAGGTTGACTAGTTGAGAATGACATTTTTTCAATGAAGGTTTGCAAATCTCATCGAATCTTCTTTCTCGACTCCATTGCTTATACAATGTGGAATAAATATAGCTTGCTTAAGCGTCTCTTTATATCGAGTTAGTTCTATTTTTTATTTTTTACTATTGAAGTTACAAACAAATATAAATTTAGAATAATTAATATTATTAAACGAACTTACAGATGAAAACGTTGCTGGACATATCCACGGAAATGTTCAAATACGTTGCATTTTTGGCTGCACAATTATTTCATATATTTTGTATTTGCTATTCCGGTCAAAAGATAATCGATCATAGCAGTAAAACATTATTAAATGCGTAAGTAAAAAAACAATTAAACGATAATAGAATATTTCAGATAATTTTGTGTATACCTTTAAAGATACAATGGTTTATGGTACGAAGCACCGATAGAAATTAGAAAATTATTACTCTTGGTGATAAGACGAAGCATCGAACCTACTCGATTAACGGGTGGAAAAGTATTTGTCTTTTGTCTAAAAGGTTTCTCAACGGTAAATTAATTACCTAATCATACACGTTAAATAATCTTTCGAATAATTAATGTTACGTAATTCTTTTTAAAGATCGTTCATACATCTACTTCATACTTCATGGTGCTGTCCTCGGTAAATTAATTATTTACAATGATAATTATAAATTTCTTCTTGAATATTTCAAATGAATGATACGAAAAACGTATATGTAAATATTTAAAAATCAATCACAATGTAGGAAGAAAAAAAAACAACTTGTAATTATCCTTTGTAAATTCTCCCTCTGAATGAACAGTACTTTTCAAAGTATAATGTAGAGATACTATTACTGTTACAAAAATGTATGTATGCCAGTACTTCTGAAATAGATAAACTGATAGTAAAATATTACCACGTGTCATATGCTTGTTATCAAAGTTATACTCTCACCCAAGTTTCATTTCTTTAATCAAAAGGACATTTATTTCTTATGACAATCCGAGGGGGTTTGAAGTTATAATTAAAACTCGTTCATTCTCCCTTTGTATGACTAGATAGTTGTCTATAACGTGATAGAATTTCAATAATACACTAGTAATTATCTCGTATTCGTGATAATAACAGTTGAAGGAAATTTCTACTTGACGTAATGTCTGTCATATTCTTGATTGAAATCTTCCTGAATATTTAATGTGAAGAAACTTCCTTTTAAATTCTTAGAAAATGTTCTTCAGACTGTCTTACATTCTATCAACGTTATGGACATCTTTGAAAATCGTTTCTATAAACTTAATTATCGTCTCTTATCACTCGTCGGTTTGTGGCCGTACGAAAAATCTCGTTTACTTCGTATTTGTATTATAAATATTCCAGTCTTTTTCTTCAACTTAACACAGGTAATTCTTTATTCTTTTAATAAATTCTAAACAAATATTAGACTTATCTATCTCTTATGGATTTTAGTTTCTTAAAGTATGTACTTCCGAAGGAAACTTTGACATACTGAAAGAAGTTCTACCGATTTTAATGGCATCATTAGCTGCTGCTATTAAATATTATTTCTTTGATCTTGGTATATTCGATGTAAGTTTATAATAATTTAAATATTAAAAAATAATAAATACCAAATATATCATTTATACTTACGACTTGTAGATTAAATTACTTATGGATAATATGATTAAAGATTGGGATACGTGGAAGTCTAAGGAAGAAATTAAAATTATGGAGAAGTTTGCTCATTTAGGAAGAATGTATACTCTTGGATATACAGGTATGAGATTATCAAAAAGGAATAAAGAAATAACAAATTTATTGTGATTTTCTTTTTATTTTCTTTTTATTTTCTTTCTAGTATACATATACGTCATTGCATCACTTTTTCTTTTGGTAACATTCATATCACCCTTAATGGATATAATTATACCTTTAAACGAGAGTCGTCGAATGGAATTACCTGTCTATGGCGAATACTTCGTTAACGATGAGGATTATTTTTACTTGATTTATTTTCACATATCTCTTTCTATAATGATCAATATTACGACTTTAGTTGCCACTGATACTCAACTTATGGTATTTTGCTGTCACGTTAGTGGTGTATTTGCAATCATAGGGTGAGAATTAAATTTGTGATCATTTTTCTTTTTACTATTTTGAATTCTTCTACTTGAACAGGATACATTTATTTATTGTAGCTTTCGTTTGGAAAATTTCTTGGAAAAAGATATGACTCTGCATAGATTGACTGATTTTCAAAGGAAAGAATGTTATAGACATGTTTCGCTATCTATTAAAGGACACAAAAGAGCTTTAGAGTTAGTATTAAAAAGAGAAAGAAATTATGTTAATTAATAACGGTCTAATTAATTAATGTCTTGTTACGATAATAAATGAATTTTTTTACACGAAGATTCGTCAAACGTATGGAATCGTCATTTTCGTATTCTTTACTGTTGCAATGCGGCTTGAACATTATTTGTATGAGTATGTGTCTATATCAAGTGAGTCTCGATTATATTTAACATATTTTCTATTTTTTATAATGCTTCTCTTCATTTTCATAAAAAGAGTTTCTATTATAGATAGTAGTATTGTACGGTCAATCTATAGAAATAGTTAAATTTGTTGCATTTGTCATTGGCGAGTTATTCCATTTATTCGTTGCTAGTTTATCAGGGCAAACTATAATAGACTACAGCAGCGAAGTTTATTTCAAAGCGTAAGTAATATGTAGTCGATTGGAGAAAACAATCTAAAATAAATTAATGAATTATTTCTTCTATGTATAGCTACAGTGGTCTCTGGTATGAGGCACCTATTGAAGTACGTAAATTACTGATTTTGATAATGAAAAGAAGTCTTGAACCTTCTCGGTTAACAGCTGGAAAAATATTTACATACTGTCTGGATGGTTTTTCAACTGTAAGATAAATTTAAAATAACAAATTTATAAATTTATCTAATTTTTTTTAACTGATCTCATAATATTCTTTAAGATCCTGCGAACTTCTAGCTCATACTTCATGGTACTTTCATCGGTAAAATAATTAATTAATCGATATTTGTAAGTTATTTATTTTAGTTGTTAAAATATTAAAAAGCAATTTCAAGTGATTATCAATAGTCAATTGTCATCCATGACATTTACGTTTGTATGTTTATAATTCACAACATGGTAGATTATTTCTCAACCTCTAATTCAAGAATTTCTGTTAAAAATGACGATAGAAATGATTTTAAAAGTTCTATGAGTACATCTATGATTGTGAATCAATCGTTAAAACAAGATCAAATTTTGTCACCCGAAGATATAGCCTCTGATGCTTTGACAAGGTGTTACAGTTTACTTAATAAAAAACAATTGTTCTTTAAATCCTGACGAATAAGAATGGTTCATTGTAATTCTTTTTAAGAGAATTAATTTAACTAATAATTTATAAATAGTTAACATTCCTAGTCTTTCCAGTGAAACCACAGGATGCTGGAATAATCAACGATACATCAAAACTCCTATTAATTGGCTATCGACACATCAAGTATGCATATTGTAATACTAATTGATTGATTTTGTCCATCGATTTATAGTAAAATTATGTTCACTCCGGGTAGACGTTTACTTCAATTGCATCTTCTTCGAGTGAAATCAATCCAAATTTCCAACAGAAATCGATCATACATCGATATATTTCACCTCACCCACCTTCATTTAGGCAAGGAATCACTGACACCAATACTTCCAGATTTATAAGAAAAACAAGATCCATGGCATTTCCCAAAAGTGTGACATTTTTGTAATATTGTTATATATTAATAAATATTTTAATATATTCAAAAATATATTCTCTTATCGATTTGAAACTACATACAGTAATGAATATAGCTCAGCATAGAAATCGCACTGCCTCCACTCCAGATTTAAAAGTTGATCACCAAAAGGGAGTATTGGTAACAACATTGCCTAAAGAAAATATAAAATGGCTAAGAATATACAGAATATGGACTTTAATATATAATATGCATGTCATAGAGATTACACTTGATGGTATTATTATGGTGGGTAAAATGTTTGCTAATGCTCTGTAACAAATATTATATAATTATTATTTTCAGGTAGCAGGATTTATTCATTTGGCTGCAGCTATAATTTTGATAGTGCACGAAAACCTTATATTTATGATACTGAAACAAGAGATACATGTTTTAATTCGAACAACTTTTATAACTTTATCCTTAGTACTCTTAATTTATTCTATTATCGCACTTTATTTTCTTCGCAAAGGACGACAAAGAAGAGCTACAGTTGGTTACGATATAAGCATTGTATCTTATTCATTTTCTACATTAAACATCTATCTTTTTTTAGCATGCAGCTTGTTCTTTAATCATGGCATTAATTATGCTATTTGTTGCTTCCATGCAAAATAGAGTAGAGACAAATATATTAAAAAATATGGAAATGAGTATTCTCTCGATGATCGATTCAGAAACAATATATCTTTCTTCCTTTATTTTAGATAAATTTCATACAATGGTATGCATTATTTTCTAAATAAATTAACAATGTATGATATCACTTGACAAATACTTTATAAATCTATTCCATACGACAAAAAGTTTAAATGTTGTGGGGCGAAAGGAAATTTGGATTGGTGTAGAGATGAGAAGTTTCTTGAAGAAACTAATTTAAAAACCGATCAAATGGATTCTAAGAATCTTTTAGGCATTTACATTTGTCATATTCCCATATCTTGTTGCGTGTCATCTATTAACGAATATAATATATCTATGGTATCTGATAGGTAAAAAAATAAGGTCGAAGACTAACAAGTATAAATTTCTAATATAAAACAATAACGATTACTATTCTTAGTGAAAATTTGTGTTCCTCTTACCCAACACCATGGAACACCTATCGTCCTGGATGCTTAACACCATTGAAACTTGAAATATATTACATGGGGACAATATACAGAGTTATATGCTATACAACTATTATTGTATTGGTAAATGTTTCATTTTTTCTTAAAATATTACCTTTTAAAAATAATTTGAAATTTCTTCTACAGCTTTTATCCATGGCATCTTCAATACTTCTCTGCATTTATCCATAAAGAAATTATAGCACTAAGATTTAAAAAAATATAAAAAAGAAAAAGGAGTATTTCTTTTAAATATAAAATTTATATCAATGTTGTGTATCATGGAATAAACGAAGAGATATCTCGTACTAATAATTTAGTTATTATCACCAACATAAAGAATATTTTATATATTTGATATAAATCTAATAAATTATTAACAATTATTGTATAAACTAGCACATATGAATAAATATTTTAATAATAAACTATTCACAGAATGTTACCAACACTTTCGCCTACACCACCGCCATTCGACTACAGTAGAAATGGCGCTTGTGTCGAATCAAATCAACCGCGCCAACTTTTGAACGATTTAAATATTTCTTCTTTTTGACTCCAAAATAAATCTACGACATAATTCTTCATATAAATCATCTCCATCGTTAAAATATTCTATCGTAATGTTACAAATCAATTTTAACGTCTTAACTTAGATTGAAAATTCCAAATGAATATAATAACTTGAACGTTTATCATTAAATGAATTTAATTTAAAAATGATTTGGAAAAAGAAATCATCAAATTTAATAACACCTTGAGAATTTAAGAAGGAATGTGTTACTATATGTTGATCCTTATCGCACCTCATATAATGGGTTTGCTCCGTAAAATTAATAAAATTTAAATTATAATAAAAAGCAAAATAAAATAAATTAGATTTTGATTGATACGAAAAGTTATCGTAAGCGATTCGTTTTAATCATGCGATTAGTTCTAGCGCGCTTACGTTCTCGGTAAGAAAGAAGAGAGACAGAAAATACATAAATACGTGCGTCGACTTATTCGATCTAGCAGTCGATCGCGGAACGCTTAGGTGTGCGTTTATCGCATTATTTTAACATTAAACGAAAGTGTTACAGAAGCTATTGTATGTCATAATACACCTGGATTAAAAATAAAATTTAAAAGGAGAACTGTTAGTTACAGTATCGTGATTATTATAAAAAAAAAAAGTAAATAAAGAAACAGATATAATAAAAATACTAAAAATATCGAAAACGTGAACGTAAAAATTTATTATAGTAAGAAGAGTATAGTATATAAATTGTAAATTTATATATATTTATTTTTTTTTGTTACTTACATAAGAATGCAAGAACATCGAAAACACGTTTCCTCCACCAGAAGAAATATGTCATACTTCGGACCGAAACTTGCTGTTTTTATGCTCGTGTGTGGCATTGTTTTCAGTCAAAGTGATAATAGAGAGATTGATTATTCAGAAAGGATCGTTTTCCCTGGACAGAACGGCCGAGATGAGTTCGATAATGTAAGAAGATCTGTAGAACCTTCGAAATCTGATGACAACATATTAGTGGTAAATTACATACAATATTTACACGCTTTTATTTACATGCGAATAATTCATACAAAAAAAAAACAGGACTATAAATCATTACATTATCTTTCTGATGTAATCTTAATATTTAAAAAAACATCATTCATAAATAAATATATAAAAAAAGGAAAAAAGAGATACGAGGAAAGAAGAAATGATCATTAAAGATGCCGTTGTCATTCCAATTAAAATTCTTTCCTTGAAATATTGTTCACAATATATTTAAAAAACTTTGCATTTGTAATTTGCGTAATACTTCCCGCGAAAATTAGGTCTGCTTACGTTAGAATTTCGTTCTTTTCTTCATCGACGCGTTATTTATTATTTTGTTTTGACGTTATTGCGGTTATCAATCTTCCTACTTAACGTATATGCGTATTTGTAAAGGTGCACGGTTGCACAGTTGCACAGTAACACAATTATTCAGGTACAAAGTGTCTTGTACACACGCAGACAGGTATACTGAGTCGATTAAAAGGTCGTTACGAGGATCATATTGAATGTAAAACATATCTTGTTTCATTCCAAGAGCAACATTCGTTTTCTATCTAGGCCCGGGATGACGTCGAAGGCCAAATTGTAGCTAATGTCGAGGACGTTTGTACACCTTCGACTACCTAGTAGAATGTGCAAGCGTGTTTAGTATAGATGTATCATACTTGTGAATTCTTTTCACGATGCCATGCTCTGTTCTTCAAATGTATATATATATAATACTTAATTATATATCCAAACGATAGGCAGTATAACAATTGTGTAAATTCCACATTTATCACGACACACTCACACACACATATTTTTGTCATTTATAAAATCCTTATCTACTTTTAAAATACTTCTCATTATTTTCCTGGAAAGTCCATCGGAATTATGTGTCGTTCAAAGTGAAAGTATGCATTAGTTATTTTTTTGCTTGTTATATCATCAAGTTGAGTCGATCAAAATGTTATACACGTAAAGAGGATTTGTCATCTGTTTAATGATAATTAAATTATAAATTAATATATATTAATCATAGCTATAAAAAAATAAATTAAAAGTAAAAAACTATGTTTTGGTATTATTTATATATTTTCTTTTATATAAAAATTCAATAGCCAATATTAATTATGTATTGTGCATTAGTTTGTTATTCAATCGTCGAAAAAAATTGGATTAAACAAGTCGCGATTACGAAAAATCATGAACAAGTTGGCCAATTATCGTTGATCTTATCTAATCTTATCGTTGCAGTTTCCTACAGCAAGGATGAAGGACGTTTTGCTCTCTTGCTTAATTTGAATTAACCGGATATATTAATTTGCGAATACTGAGCAAGTTTGTCGCGTTCATTTAAACGAACTAGCATGGCATCTTGTAACACTTGAACTTTGCATTCTTAGACTTCATTTCATTAGTATAATTACATTATTAACATATATCTATGTATGTGATTACATGCACGATGATGTTTTATTGTTGCATTCATGGAACATCGTTAACTAATGAATGAATGATGTTTAAACAATTTGAGTCTTTGTTGCACACCAACACGTCATCTCCAGTTCGATAAGAGCTGTTTCAAATTCAAATTTGAATTGTCTGTAATTGTTTCTTCTCTCGCATTTCTTACCTGCAACAGAATATATCAATATTAGTAATTGTTTTATAGATTTTAATTATTAAATATTAATAGTCACACACACGGAAGAGAGGAATATTTTTGCAGTATTATTTTTAAGATATTTTTAAAATATTTTTAAAGTAAGAACTCGTTTTCTTTGTATGAAACTTTTTATACTTATTGGAATATTTAAACGAGTTCAGCAACAGGTTTTCTTCTTGAACACTGACCGGATTCTGTGGTTGTAGAATTTTGTGGTTGTAGAATTTTGCTTGTTAGAAAGTAAATCTTTTATCAGAAGTACGGAAATATTCTTTGCATCGAATCTAATAATATCACCAATGTTATTGTTGTGGCCCTAAAAATATAACATTTGGATTATAACTCTCATTATTTTCACCTGTACTTGATAAGTTTCGATCGATTGTATGCAATTCAAAGAATAAATATGAAACAACAAGTTGTTTTAGTACCGGTTCAATTATTTTTCAATGTCATCGTTATACGTAAGCCGACATCACAGATCAGTGCATTTATCAAACGTCCTTCGTTCAATACGAGGTATATTTTTATTATAACGCGTAATGATCTTATCAAGAAACGATCTAACATCGTAATTATGTAATTTTTTTGTATTTTTTTTATTCACTAACAAATTAATAATCTCTGAGATAATTTTGATAAAATAGTCTAGCAAGAATCGTTGAATAAGTATTAGTATCTCTTCTGCGTATGGTTTATAACAGAACATCTCTAAACACGATTTGTATATTTTATTTAATTGTAAGTTTAAGTGTGTCGAATTATCCTCGTGAATTTTTTGACATAAACCTTATCAGGAAAGCAATCGGAATAATCAAAAGTTGCATGCTTAATGATCTAATATATTGAAATTACAGATCTTGTTAATTGTCATTGTAATATAATTCTCAAAAAGAGAAAATATGTTAAAGATTCGTCTAAAAATATATTTGTAGATAAATTATTTACTCTGATACTTACTAACTTTACGGATTATTGACCTAAGAAATCGATTTAAAAGATAATTATCACCTTAGTCACGACAGTATCCGTGATCGAAGACGATGACTCAGGAATTGGCTATTACTGGGAATACCCTGATACCGGTGCATCAAGTTTTATTTATTTCGATGTATTATAATTTGGTAATGTTTTATTTCGAGTTGTAAATAGAAATATATCATATATGTATAAGAGGAAAAAGGAAAAAGATGGACGATGAGATGATGCAATTAATAAGATAAGATAATTTGTTCAATTTTTTGTTGAGTAATATTTTCCTATAACTTTCAATTATAACATTCGATTGGATTCTTTATTGGGTTGGTCAATGATTAGTTTCAACATTAATTAATAATTTATATCAAAATAAATAACCGAAAAATTTTTATTTTTTATATCAAAAATTTGAACGTCAGTTATTGGTCAACCCGATAGATTATTCTCTGATAAATCTAATCCACCTTGGAGATAAACTTTGAGAAAAACACGAAGTTTTATTGATGATTAAGAAAGTAAATAGATAAATAGTAGTATACTATATAAAGTATATTATCTTCTTCTATATGCTTAAACAATAAATTATCAAAGTAAACGATTTTCTTATTGCACATTACGTTGTTTTTTCTAATAGACCCGTCGAGAAAATTAAAGAAATATAGATTATTTATATGTTGGTAGATTTAGTGTATTATACACATATGTTTGTACGTAGGAGAGAGAAAATTCTTGCGTGGGTTACACGGTAAAGAGCAATTTGTAAAGTAGACAATAAGATTATCGTTAGGACTATAAGTGCGTCACTAAATATTGCCAAGCATATGAAAGAATGTTTTTTAAAGCATTACGAGTTATCTTACTTATTTCCTTTTCTACCTCACGTATTATTCTTGTTTTATTTTTCCTTCATTAAAATATATGACTGACTTTTCAAAAGAATATGTGTGTTCGCGGTAGAGTAACATTTACGAGGATAAGAAAAAGACTGTTAAATATTATTGGTATTTATAAGATACCTCAAATAATTTAGTATGTTTAATAGATTAATACGTGTGACGAATATGTGATTTATCGAATGAAGAATAAAAAAAGTTAGAATGACTAGACAATTAATCATTTTAAATAATTTTTCCATTTAACGCATTAGACTGAAATGAAACGTTCGTTTCGTTAAAGAATACTCATTATCTATTATAAAATACATAAATGGATTTACTTAATTCTTTCTAGCATTTCGTTATTTTTCCAGAGTTCATTAAGAATCGCTCAACAAATAAATGCGATAACATCGTACGAAGAATTCCTCAAATTTATTAATGTGCCTGAAGAACAAAAAATTCAATTAGCTGGTAAGCATGTAATTGATCGAGTAATTAATTATTATAACAACGATTTATTGTACAACTTTTCTTTACTATTTTTTTTCACGACACAAAAAACAAAAAAAGAAATTTTGCCTTGCTATGTATTTGCTTCTGAAAGTGGAGTTTATCATAAAGTACAAAAAAGAAAAGATAAATGTTTTCAATTACGAATAAAATACACACGCGTGTATGTTCGAAAAGAATCGCTTATACAAACGTGTGTTATCAGTAAAAATATTAATTACAGCCATGGTTATGTCTCTTCCAAACATCTTATTCGATATTTTATATTATTCAAAGAAAATGTATAATTTTAATGTAAAATTTGATTTTATTTTTTTCTTACGCGATCAATTAAAAGTTTCTATAATTGTTCCCAAGTCATTTTAAAAATACATTCAGACTTTTGAGATACTTATAAGATTTCTGATCAGACTTGCAGTTTAAAAATTTGAAAAATATAATCATTCAAAGAAAAATGTAATTGATTTTTAAAATGAACAATAAGAATTTTTTTAGCACACCCTATATTTTATCGTAGCTTACACGCTTGGTTCGTACCAAACGTATCTTCTTGCTTGTGTTCACTCTAATGGTCCTGATCTCATTGGTGCCATTTCCTCTTCCAATTTTATTCTATTGATGCTGTTCTCTCTTTATACGTTCTAAAGCTTCAAAAGATTGCACAAATCAACTTCGTTTTAACACACACACACATTCACATACACACGTACACGTACTTTATGTATCATGATCTTATTTTTCCTATAGAAAATTTTATTTAAATTTATACTCCATTTTTTCCTTCTTCCTTGAGTCTCTTAGATTTCGAAAAATCTCGTCGTTCTTTTAATTGAATCATATTGCATACAAATTGATATTAAAGTTGTTTAATTTTAAACTAGAAGTTCCACTTTTTCCTTTTTTTATCTGACCAACTATGATTTCCCAGAAGATATGGGAAAGTGGTTTGCGAAATCACGTTCGATATATATGATAAAGTGAATCATTAAATAAATTATTACCTGTTTCAACGATTTCTCTTTATAATCGATCTCAGCGATCGATTTTAAGTATTTGTCACGATGATATTTTGTCGGATATATTTATCAGGCATATTATCCGTCATTTGAAAATAAAATATTAAATCAATATATATTCAATAAACCCCAAAATACTAATCATCTATTTATATTGACCAAATAAATGATAGAAATAATTTTCTAAAAGATCAAATTTTAATGAAAGAAATTTGATATGTGATTAGGTAGAATTGGAGTTAACGAAGAAAAATCGAACGCCGAAAGACCGAAGCCAGCTGGCTGTATACCGGAATTACAAACGGTATCATTGAGACCAGAAAATAAACTATCGACATTTTATTATCCTGCTTGTACGAGAGTCAAAAGATGCGGTGGATGTTGTTCGCATCATCTACTCAGTTGTCAACCAAATGAAATCGAAACACGAAATTTCGAGGTGAGTCTTTTGATCGATCCGATATAAATTATTTTGTGTTTTAATATTTCACGTTTAATCATTTTTCTGTTTCTTTTTTTAATATTAAAGGTAATAGTTTCGGAACTCACTTCAGATTCAGGAGTGGTATATAAGAATAAAGAAATTATCCCGGTGGAGGAACACACGAAATGCAGTTGCGAGTGCAAAGTTAAGCCAGAGGTAATCGTTGAGATTTAATTGTATTGTATATGAACAATTATCTTCATTTTTTTCTAAATTTTTAAATAGCTAACATGCGATTTAGAAATGACGATATTTTTTTTACTTGATTGATAAACCATCTTTTATTTTATATTATTACGTAACTAAAGAGTTAATATCAAAGCGTTCGATCGATGCTTGACTTTTCATAATATTTAAAATACATTTTATTTCATATATATAAATAAATATATTATTATGATTCTTAGCATTGCAACGAGAAACAATCCTACAAAAAGAACGAATGTAGATGCGTTTGTGTAAACAATGATGAAGAAAACAAATGCAAGGCTAATAAAAACGTTAAAATCTGGGACAGTGGAACCTGTACGTGTGCTTGCAGGGATAGCGAAGTATGTTCAACAGGTTCTTATTTCGACAACAATACGTGCAGGTGTGAAAAACAAAAATAAGGGGAAACTGTTAAAAGGAAAACATCTACATTATTAATCGTCTATTCTACTCTCTATCATTATTTTGTAAGCTCTCCCAATGCACGAACTGTACTTATCTCGCATTTATTTTATATCCAATTTTTTTGCTAAAACTTTTAATTAGATTTAATAATCTTGATCCTGGATTATATGAAAAGGTCACAATTCTGAGCAACAATCAAAAGATTTTTTAGCTGTCGTTCGTTGTTTATTAAACATTTATTGATAACAAAAGTTTGTTAAATAAAATGTAGTTCATTTGACTCCATGAGTGTTTAATTGAACGTATATCTTACAATTTTAGTATGTAAATTTATTTATGTATAGTAAATCGAATGATGTATGCACACTTGGAAAAAAGATATCAACCTCTCCAACACACCTTTCCCACTAACATACATCTGTAAATACTTTTTTTCCTTCTTGTGTATCCCACAATCTACTGTTTATTCATATTTACGTCTTACAGAGAGCGTGTTTTATCATTTTTTTTCTCGTCGAATTAGTTCTTGTTAGTTACATAAATCGGAAATCATTTTTGAAAAAATAATTATATACATGAACAATTAAATGAGTCTGATACACTATAAAATTGTTGTAGACAGTTACATAAAATTTGCCGAGTTTCGCTTGCTTATAATTCTGTAATAAACGATGAGCGACGTCTAAAAAATCTTGATTCTTATTCAAGACGATTGTCTTGACATTATACTTTAATGTCAAAACCATTGGGATTATTTAGCATAATCTGGAGTTATACAATTTTAATTTATTTTTATCTTCTTTATCTCTTAACTTCTTAACATTGAATATTTCTTTCTTTCCTCAAAGCTTTTTTATTTTCTCTTCTGTATTTACCATCTTTTTCTAAAACTTGTTTTAACCAATATCTTATATCTATGTTCAATACTAACATTGTCAATTTGCCTTCATGCCATTTATATTATTTTTAACATACATTTAACAATTGTTTTCTTAATTATAATTATTTATCACTAACAGAAAGTTATTAAAATCTTATCAGCTAAATAATATTCTAATAGAAATAATATTTATTCAAGGTGTCGACAAATTCCAATATTATCAAAGTTTGGTGATTTATCTAGAAAGACTGGATACAGGTTTGGGCAAACTCAAAGGCCTGAAAGCGTACCACCTGTGATAGTGACTTTGGATGCATCAGATCCAAGGCGCAGGCACAGAGATGATCCAGAATATAAATGAAAATGAAATTAATTGAACTTGACAATACAATCAATGATAGGCAGCTCTTTTTTACCTAGTAACGCTTATATTTATGAGATTTTTATATTCATAACATTTAGAAAAACTTTACTCAGATCACAGAGAAGAGATTCCAACCATAGCCAAGAACTTATTTTTCACGTTGATTACAATTATAAATGTGTAACACTAGGCTTTCAATGGTAAATGGTGTGTCATTGATATGTGACACCAGTAGCAAACGTGTCAAGCTATAAGGTTTTACATTTAGTATCTAGTTAAGACATTAAGTATTACCTATTTAACTATTGTTCGATATGCTGCATTTTGACATATCATAGAACTTTGTGATATAGTTAGAAATGTAGATACTACTTTATAAATCTTATTCATATTATCTTTTATCCTTATTGCCTAGATGTATATAAAATATATTTCTAATATAAACAAATATAAATAAATATTTTAATTATAAATAAACATACAAAAATAGATATCATTCAAAATTAATCTAGTGTAAAAAATATCTCATATCTTGTATTAAAATACTAGGAGAACGTACTTCATTACAGAATGCATTCGTTTGGATATACGTATGGTAATTCTAACTAAACCTTATCTTCAGATGACTCTATTGTTTCCAACTGAGGTTTTCTCAAGTTTTTTTCCAAACTTTCAACTGTCACTAATTCTTTATGGATGTTTTTATTTCGTTCCTCTTCAATCTCTACTACGTACAATGCCAATGCTTTGTTGATCTTCAAGAATACGAGATGATTTTCCTGGATGGATTCCATCGAGTTAGTTATAGATTCTGGAACAATAAATAAGATTAAAAGCAAGTTCAATCATTTAGAATAAATAAAGACAATAAATGACAATTATTAAAATTTAGAATGGAGCCTGTAATACATACCAATGGAATGTACAATATCCTCCAATATATTTTCATCCGTGTTTTTAAAATATTTGGTTATTTGTTCCATTACATTACCCTTTTTATAATCTATATCTGAATAGTTATTTTCTTTTGGTTCCATGATGAAAGCTTAGATATCTTAAAGAACGCACTAAGAACTAGAACGAATAGTTGTCATGAGAAATAGACGTCTATTTCCCGCCATATTGTACTTGACTAAATTAGTCAAGTACATGTTAATAAAAATCAAGAAAAGTACAAATTTAGTATTAAAATGCTTTATTGAATTCAGCAGTACATTCGTCGAGGCGCGAATATATGAGAGAATTATTTTTATTTGAAATTAATCTTGTTATTAATGGTGAAACTTATTGCAATTTTATATACATATATATATGTATCGTAGGAATAAACAGTATTATATAATAATCTAATTATTGAAAAAACATATAATGTGTTAAATAAAAAAAAAGGAATCTTTAAAAACTAGTTCGTTCTACCATCTATCGAAAAAAAAAGAAACTTTCTTTCTGTTTTCTTCTAATATTATTGGTAGATGGCGTATAAGGATATTTTTTTTTGATGAATTTTAAACGATTTATAACCTAATAAAATATAATTTAAAATTCGAACAAAAACATATAAATCATTCAGTCATGAATAACACAAATTTAACCCAGTATAAAAAAAAAAACATGCTACTTGACATATTGATGCGTCAACCACGTGCTCATTAACCTGACAAAAGCAATAAATTTCAAGTGTAATTTGATAAGTATAATAAGAGTCATATATATAAATGATTCATATTGTTGTTAATGTAAGCTGAATTAGAAAATATTTCTGACATATAATTGACTCACGTTGGAGATTTAAAAACGATAAGAGCGGGAAGATTGAGCATATCGAAACGATGTAAACTGATGTTACATATCGTTACGTATCGTTTGCCATTGCACCATACACATGCGTTACACACATAGCTATGTTACATGTATATTTACATATCTACAAGATATATTCTTCGATAATACGAAAGAGTTAACATACGATATTATAACGATGATAAACGAACTTCAAAAGGGTGTAATTATCGTCAAGGTTCAAGGAAAGAAGTTAGCCTGTTTTATTCGAGACAAGGATCGATATGTGTATATATTTATCGTTCAAAAAGATTCCTCCTTTATCGACATCTCGTATATAGTATATATACTCTTGGATAACGTGATCTAGATAACGTCCTTTTGATACAATGCATCTAGATGATTTATTTTATTTTTATTTTTATATTATATATATATGTTTCAATCATTCCAAGAAGATCTTCTTGAAAGGCAACAATTAATAAATCGAACGTTCTATTATCTTTCTCAGATATATATATAAGAAGTCCATTATTTTAAGCTTGAAATAAACATAAAAAGAATGGATTTCTTTCTCCCTAACCTAATATATCTATACTTATGTATTTTCTATTTGTGATGACCTAATTAGCATTAAGTTTATACTTTCTATTGTTGTTTTTATTAAAATATTAGGCATTCGTAATTTTGTCAAGTTAAAATGAACAATCGTATCTCGAAAAACAATAGAGATATATCGAATGATCGATATTGAAAATTCACGAGGTATACGTGACTCAAAGGTGACTGTGATGTAAAGAGGAGAAAAGAAGAAAAGAGACAGAAAAAGAAAGAGATAAAAGCAGCAAACAGTAGCTGGTCGAGACGCCGATTCACGGCGCCATTTTTTTGCGCCACCCGTTATAATTGCTGGGGCCTTGTCACTTTTGCCGTAGCTCGGGCCGCATGGCCTCTCCTACATGCACTGAGGTATCTTGTTTCTAGGTCGCCCTGTACCTTCTGTCGGCTATCTCAAAGACATTAATTAAGATTAAAAGAAGATGACAAAAGGAGCGAGAAAAGGAGAAATAGAAAGAAAGAGAGAAGAGATCAATATGGCTGACGCGCTTCAACGTTCTCTCTCTTTTCATGACGCAGTAGGTCAAAACAAGAACTGAATTTTTTTTCCTAGAAAAAAGAAATGAAACCAAAAAAAACTTGCAATATTATAAATAAATTAGTATGTTCGGAAGATAAGTTTTATAATATATTTTGAAGTCTACGCGTATATGTAGATTTAGCAATCGTTTAGTAAAAGGTTCGGTCGATAATGATACATCCAACGTTCGGTAAATAATGTCTTCCTATGTACACGCTGAGTTGATTTGCCCCACTAACCTTATTTTCTTATCGATTCTTCATATTTAGCCAGCAAGAACGAGTAATAAGGATTTCTCGTAAACGTCGTCGATGTATTTATCGATAATGGTAAAGGTAAAGTTAATATAAAAAAAACAAATACAATTGTCCCGCGTTGAAAGTAATGAGCGGCAAATGTGTGAAGGCGGGAAATTTAAAAATTCCAAGAAGCCCGAGCAGGAGAAAGAGAAGGGAAAAAAATATAACTCGCCTACATATTTTAAGCCACTTTCTTGCGTATACGCACGCGTCCATATCTTTCTCTCTCTCTCTCTCTCTCTTTCACACTCTTGTACACTTCAAGGTCTTCACGAGAAGGTCCATGCAACAGCAAAAGAAGCAGCAGCAAGAGCAAGAGCAGTAGCAGGAGCAGGAGCGGCAACTCGTACGAGTTCGAACGGTCGTAACACGGTAGCCAACACCGGTGGTGGGTTTAAATCATATTAAAGCACGTCCAGGACGCGCGAACCGTAAGCCTGGATTACGGGGCTACAGGCGGTTTCAACCTTCCAACATCGGACCCACAATATAAGCTCAACGTATTTCTATAACGCTGTAATTCGATCGTCTTAGAAGACCAAAGCGAGGAAGAAGAATAGACGGAAAGAGGAAAAAAGGATTCAGAGATCGGAAGCTACGCGTGTTTCGGAGATTTACTTATATATATATTAAAAATTTAATATTTTCTTTTCCCCTTGATAATTTAAAAAAATAGATAACATTATTCATTAGATCTTAAATGTGTTTCTTGTAATTAATTATTATTGGTGATTAATTGTTATTAATTTGACTAATTCAGTAACGCCATCTTGGAATTAACGATGTATCGATGATTAATCGATTATTTCGATAATCTTCGAACTGTTTGAAATCCAAAGTAATTAAATAGTTTATATATTATTATACATATTATGTATATATATATAGAACACATAGGAGATAAAGCGATCTCGTGGAAAGTTACGAAGCGACGTGGGCAGTACGACGGTAGAAAATGGCGTGGGTCGTGACGGGTCCAGGTGGAACGTGTTTATACAAGATAGGACTCGATAAAGCATCGTCGATGTTAGCAGGAAGAATACCGAAAGAACGAAAGCGAAAAGATTTCTGTCTTTCTCTTTTTCTCTCTAGTTTTGTAGAAGAAAATATTATAACTCCATATTTTGGCAAGAATATTTTTAAATTCAACATAACTGTTTCGAGATAATTTAAATAAGATCTTTACAAAAATGAGAACTTCAATATTTTATTTCACGATATTTTTAAAGAAAGGAATACTTTTCGAGATATAGAAGAGAATAATCGAATATAAAGCTTGCGTTAGAGTCATTGAGCACGATTTTATTCCGCCTACGCGGAGTTAGGGAGCTATTCATATGAGAAAGATAAAGATAGAGTGATAGCGTGAGAGAGATAGATTATTCGTCGACGTCGACACGCGTGTCGCATTAAACGCTATCGTTTTAATCCTCGTTATAACGTACCGGTTTTCTTTTAACAATCTCACGAATATTGTTAACAGAATATTTCATTCTTTTCGTTAATGATATTTCTCATATTTTTCAGAACCCTATGTTTCTACACTGTGAAGAACAAATTTTCATATATATTTATCTTACGTGCGTGTACACATATTCATATTTGTAATACATGCAATAAAAGAAGAGAGAAAAAATTAAGAAAAAATTTATAAAAAAAAGGTGGCGTAAGAGAAGAGGCAAAGAGAAATGACTATCCAATAGTAAGAAAAAAAAAAAAAGAAAAAAGAAGAAGAAGAAGAAGAAGAAGAAGCAAGAGCCGCAGAGTCGCTCACAAAGCGCTCTGTGTTTACGAACTATCCGTGTCTCGTACGCACCAGTTGTAAATTACCACGTGTCCAAGGCGTAATGCTCGCTTTTACTATTCCACTTTAGACCTGGTATGCTTCGTATGTCGCATTCACCCTTGATAAAACGCGCACGCTTAACTACCTATATATATATATATATACATATACTTATATAAATGCACAATACATACATTCAAATGTGTGTACGTACATATTTTTATATATGTATATGTATGTAAGAAGGATGTAAGGTTGGTAGGAAGGATACATGAGCGAAGCAAAACGTTTAACTACCATAAAGCCGAGCCACGGTAAATCGGAAACAAGACTGTATAAAGGAGAAACGCGAATAAGAAGTAGAGAAAATTGTAGGTACCTAGGCTTCCAAGGAGGAATACTGCAACGTGCTCTAAGGGTTTATAAAATAATCGGCAAATCCGATAGTGTGAGCGTATATAATGCGGGTGGTTGTAATTGGGAAGATTTCTGAATTATTATTTTACCAGCCACTTGCTCGAATATATACACCATTATGTATTACACTCATACGCATTTTCATTATAAAATTTAGAAACTTGAATTGTTTTTTTTTTAAATTTGCCGCGCATTTTATCGCTGTTTTAATCAAATCAACAACTCGGCAGATTATTTAAATAGTTGCTGATTTGAGTTTATCCAAGTGAGGGCAAAATATGGGCGCGAAATTTAAAAAAAAATCAGTACAAAGTTAGATGCATTCATATGAATTATAAAATCGAGATATTTTAATGTTAGGGTTTGTCGTGTTTAATATAAATTCTAATTTAATCTATCAAATACGAGTTTTTGTCTAACGACGATTGCAAATGCAATTCCCTGAAACTTTCTTTGAAAGAAAACTTGACATTCAAGTTGAGTATCAACCCTCCAACACAGAGAGTCTCTTCTCCCCTTTAGCCATAGTAAAACAACGTGATATGAATTTTGTATAATCTGTTCTCCCATAAACCGTCTCGTATGTGTATACTTACCTATATGATCGTGAATTATGGAAAGAAAATGCAACGACGTGCTAGGCAAATGAATTGAAATCTCCCGATCGTTTTCTTCACTCGAACCCCTCTTTACCATACCCATTACATAGTTAAGTAAATCTCACGACTGGAAATTCCGCTAGATATTACGTGAGAGAACAGTGATAATAATAGAGACGTGACATTAATGAACTCCAAGTTAAACTCTTACCGGGAGAGATGTTTTTATTTATGGAAATTAGAATTTAAAATGGTCTGCCTGCCTGTCTGTCTGTCTGTCTGTTCTTCTATCTGTCTGTATGTCCCCCTCAACATCCTTCTCTTTGCTATCTCTATCTTTCTTTTTCTTTCTTCATTTTCTCCAAGTCCTGTTATCTTTGAATAGATAAGAGGGTAGACACAGCTTACAACTTCATTGATTATTGTCTTGTAACCTGTAAATAATAAAGTACAAATAAATGAATAGAAATGTACCCTGAAGGGATTCTGATTAGATTATTTAAACTACGAGATTAAAATAGTGTATATATAAATATACAGGAAGATATTTTGCAAGAAATCAAAGTTAAATGCAAGGTGATAAATACAAAACCATAAATATATATACCATCACAATGATACCACAAAACCCCTCCCTCTCTCCCATTCCCCCTGTGCCTTTGATACTTTTTCTCTTTCTTTCTTAAAAAAGCAATAAGAAGGATGTTTGAGAGGAAACGAAAGGAAGGTAGAGGGAAAAAAGGAGTAACAATTTACGAGTCCCCTGAATTTACGATTTGGCGGGTGGAGAGAAAGGAAATAAAGAAAGGATGAAATAAAAAGCAAAAGAAAGAAACAGAGGGAGAGAGAGAGAGAGAGAGACAGAAAAAAATAAGTAAAAAAGAGAAAGAAAGAAGAAAAGAGTCTAGTGGTGAAACGAGGTGGTTAACTCGTACTCGAGAATCGCTTGGTAACTTCCAAGACTCCGTGTCGAGTACTCAAAGAGTAGAGGCTCGAAAGCAAGAGAGAGAAAATTAGAATGAGAGAAAGAAGGATAGAAAGAATACATGATGATAACCACGTGGAGTCAGAGTGAAGCCGTAAATGGTAACGTAAGAGGAAGAGATGGGACCAGCAAGCAAGCAAGCAAGCAAGCAAAAGAGGGTAGAAAACTAGGTGAGTGTGCGAAATCTTCTCTTTCTCTTTCTTTCCTAAGAGATCATTCGATCGCAAATTTATAAGATTAAACCGGTTCCCTTAGTTCTCCGTCTTCGATGTTCACGATCTTACCTGGGTTATTGCACACCAACGAAGCCAAAGTAAATTTAACAACTGTGTGCCAACTTTTTTATCTCTGTCTGTCTGTCTGTCTGTCTATCTGTCTATCTCTGTCTCTGTCTGTTTGTCTGCTTACCTGTATACATTTGACACGACACAACAAACAATATCATGGATAAAATAATATCGTTTGAATGTCTCTCGTATTAAAGATGACTCGACAAAGGTAACACTATTTGGAGATAACAATGCTCGTCTTCGCATGGGAATTAGTCATTATGTAAAGTTGCTTTGGTGATCGTAAAAAAGGATTTCCTCTTTGATTAGCTATAATATACAAATTTCCTAATTATGAAGTTAATAAAAACTTGTCAGAATTTATTTAACCGTATAATATTAAATAATATTTATATTCTTTCTTTATATATCAAGGCAAAAATAAAAATTCATTCAAAAGATATTACATTTAAAAACAGGATCGAATGAATCCTAATTTATACAAAATCGAACTTGGTTCTTCCAAAACGCGTTTATAAACTGAACGTTTCTGATAAGTTTATAGAATGAAAAAGAGAGAACAACAACCTTACTCGGGGAACAACCTTTTTCTGTCAACGTCAAATCGAAGGAAAAAAAAAAAGTAAAAATTAAAAAAGAGAAATAAAATAAAATAAAATACAAGTTAAAATAGAAAAAGAAAAAGGGGGAACCAAGGAGAATGATCCAAGAGATCGAGACTTTCGTGAATCCGGATCCGTGGGTCGAATCCGATCCAGCATCTCGCGTGTCGAGACACGCTTCGCTCAACTGTGTTCCTTCCCTCTTCTTCCCTGTCCCTCTTTCATTCCTTCATCTCACTCACTCAGTCTCTCTTTCTCTTTTGTGTATTCTTTCACGGTCCCTCCAGTCCCTCTCTTCAAGAGTTTCTATCTCTTTCTACCTCTTTCACTCCTGTGTTAAGCCACCATCTCGTTCCTTCTTATTCTGGATTGACCAGTTGTTCCTTTTGTTTTTCACTAACATGAGTGAGCAAGCGAGAAGAGGGAAAGAGAAAGAAAAATAACTGGATGGGTGTACGAGAGAGGAACCAAAGAGAGAACATCTCTTCAAGAGGACCGTATTTTCCCCCTCTTACTTTCCAAAGAATAAGAGAGAAAGAGAAATAGAATGAGAGGAGCAACAAGAGCAACCGTGACGCCGTACAAAGAGAGCAATGGATCTAAGGAAGAAAAAGGAAGAAGAAAACAGGCCTTCGGGGCAAATGGAAAAGGATAGGTCGTTGGATTGGTTGAGAGGGCAGAGGAGAAAAGAGTGAGAGGGACAGAAAGAAAGAGGGAGAGACGTGTATATATATATAGGTATAGTAAAAGAAGAAGAAGAAGTAGAAGAAGAAGAAGAAGTAGTAGAAGAAGAAGAAGTAGTAGAAGAAGAAGAAGAAGAAGAAGAAGAAGAAGAAGAGGGAGACTCCAGGGATGTAAGGTGCAAACCTTCGTGCCTTATGCTGACTGACATAGATTTCATGATTACGAGACTAGTTTTCATAATATTTGACTATCAAGAAATTAGTCCCACACATTAGATCATTCATTATCTTTTTTCTAACCATTTTGTAATCTTTCGTATCTATTCTCGCTTCATTCTTCTGATGTTTTCCAATAGAATTAGATAATTAAAATAAGAAACTTCCAATGACCTAAAATAAATATAAATTTTGTAATAAATATTTAGGAAGTTCATTTTCTATCGCAACGTTTACTTCGTCTTTAATTTTCTCGCTCATCTTCTTGGTCGATCATTTTATTCTTCTTCATCATCTTGGTTTTCTTTTTTTTTTTTTAATGCAAACGTATCGAAGAAGCACCGGCTCGCATCTTCATGTTACTCTGTTGTCGAGAACGAGTTTGACTTGAAGTTCGATCGAAGACGAGGGACGCACAGGCACTAGCAAGAAGCAGATACATACACCGATCAGACCTGAAGAAAAGGAACGACCCATGTAATTGATCTCGCTCAAGCAACGAGATACGAAGTGTTAAACTTATTTCGTTGCTCTTATCCGATCGAAGCTTTGGCCCACTTTTTCTCCTTTTTTCTTTTTTATTATTTCTTCATCCTCATAGTTGTTAACAGAACTTATTTGTTTTTACAATTACTTGATATATAACAAATTCAGCCAAAATCCTTCATATCATTCTATGCAAAAATATTGTTACAGATTAATTAAACATTGATGTTATATTCTCTTGAAAGGATTATAATGAAATATTTCATTTTTATTTAATTGGATAGAAAAATCTCCTACGTACACGCGTACGTAAGCAATTTCATTCGCGAATAAGAAATTTTTATACTCCCCATAGAGGTAATTACGTTAATCCGTAAACGGGAAAATAGTTGCCGTGCGCTAGCTATCGAATACATCGCCAGGAATATATGACGCGATCAAAGGTCGGCATGCAAATTACGGTCGGTTAAGGCGAGTTGCCGCATTACGGTAATTACCGGTTTTGTTAAGTACAGAAATAAAAGATCAAAAAGAGATACGTTATAGTCCTATCGCTTTGTAACAGATAAATTGGTATGAAATAATTGGAAAGAACAAAAATTCCCATCTTTTTTTTTTCATCAACCCACAGATAGTACATTGATTTAGGATCCTTTCAGGATCTTCTTTAGGGTCCTCTTTAGATTTTCTTAGAACATTAAATAGAGAGTTGATAGATCGATAACGAGGATAAAATCGATGTTTCATTTTCTTCACAAAGGGGGCATATAAAAAGAGGAGATCTCGTGTAGCGAAGAAAACGTAAAGTAGGCTGTAACGACGGATGTGGTTGTGGCACTTCTTCCATTTCTTCTCTCTCTCTTTCTTTCTTTCTTTCTTTCTTTCGAGAGATGTGTAACTCGCACGGTTATAACCGCAGTGCTTCAATGACTTCCGTAATTTGACTCGTCACCTGCCTGTCGTTCGACTTAAATTCATTCGATGCGAGAGGAACGGAGAGAAGCCAACGAAAAGTAGAGCTAAGTGTAACGGATCTTCACGAACGTTAGACGTTTAACAGTTAAAACGGTAACGTTTCAAGTTATCTTCATTTTCATGAGACGCGTTTGATATCTGTAAATCAAATATACCCATTTTTTAATTTTAAATATTATTCTATTTTAATTTTTTATAATATATTGTCATAATTAACAGTATTTTGGTTTCCACGACACTCTATAATCCTATATTTAATTTATAGTTATAATAAAATAAAATAACATATTTTATATCGTTAAAATAATATTTTATTTAATTTGATTAGAAAAATAAGAAGAAGAAAAAAATAACTCACCCTGGCGTAATATATTTAAAATATTGACACACATAGAGATATATGTATATGCCAGGTTTGTGTTATTCGCAAATAATTCATATCGTTTATATAAAGAACCACCTTATAATCGTTATCGATAATACGTGACGATAAATCCTCGCTGGTATATAGAGAGGGAGAAGTGTCAAGATGAGTCTTGGAATACAACTGGGCTGGGATGACTTTGTGGTTTTTTAGTAGGAGGTGACGCGGTCAGGACGACTTCGGTAATGGGAGGTAGACGAGTAGAGATTAGCCGTTTTACGAATTCTTCTTATTTTTTTTTCTTCCTCTTGTGTAAGATAGAAACGTAAAAAATAAATTTTTTAAATTTATCATACTAGCTCACTACGTTCTCATTTTTATGTTTCTGAATTTTTATGCTCGCAAAAGGCACGACTATGGCTCGAAATAAATAAATAAAATATCCATCAATCAAAGAAATTATTTTACTAATATTAATAAAAAAAAAAAATCAATCCAATGGAAAAAGAAACACATCCAAAGACAATATAAATTTGAAAAGAAACAAATTACTTTCACCCTACCTAAATAAATTTTCTCAGTATTACCAAACATCAATCTTTGCTTCGCATAATTCATCTGCATAAAATATATGTAAAACTAAAGAAATATGTAAAATATATATCTCTCTGTCAGTTGGTCGGTCCGTCCCTGTTTTACAGCAAAGATGGTGAAGAAGAGTGTGAGGAGTAGGAGAAGGAGGAAAAAGAAGAAGAGGAGAAAGAGGATGGTGGTGGATGAGGAAAGAAAAGAACGAGAAAAAAAGGCAGAACTGGCAAAAGGGGCAAAACCGCTCTCTCCCTTTCCTCTTTCCCTTCTCTTCACACCACGCCATTTCTTTTTCCAGTTTGCTCATCTCTCTCTCTCTCTCTCTCTTTTTTTTCCAAACTCCTCCTCTTTTTCTTCTCTCCTCCCTCGCCATCTCATCGCAAGACTCATGGTGTAGTAATGGTACAGTATGGTAAGACGTAGTACGATGCCAACGTGTGTGCATCGACTTTCGCCGGTTATGTGCACGTGTGGCTACTCCAAAGCGTCGTTTATTCTTTAAAGAAGATGAGCAGAAGGGGGAGGAACAGGAGAATGGCATAGTGTTGAAGAAAGCAAGCTGATAACCACTCGATGTCAAGGTCCTTTTGATGCAACACTTCTTCTTCTTCTTCTTCTTTCATACGTACTTCTTATTTTCCTCATCCAATTTATGAAAAAGTACTTTTATCGACACGTTTTTAGCCTGTTTGTAAGAAAATAAAAGAAAATAATCATCGTGTGTTATAAATAAAATTATTAGCTTGGAAACTATAAAAAATATTATTAACGATTTGTAAATTAATTAGTTAATACTTTTGAAATTAGAAAAAACAAAAAGTAGCAATCTCTTAAATGAATCTTTGGTAAATATTGAAGTAAAGAAGAAGCAAAAAGAAGCATTACAAGTCTAAGAATGTAACTTTACAAATCTTCCCGGATCTTTTTTTGCTTCTCCTACTGGTTACTGTTTAGAGCAACAAGAGACAGAAAGAGGTGGAAAGAGAGAAAGAGAGAGAGGAGAGACAAAAAAGGAATAAAAGAAGAAGGAGAGTAGAGGGAGAGATGCGGAACCGGAGAGAAAGTGAACCGGAGAAGAAGAAATAGAGAGTAAAGAAAAGGGAGAGTAAGAGCAACAGCAACCGGTGTGTACTGCTGACCACTGCCTCGCAGGATTCAGAAAAGATGAGCAGAACGAGACACCTTCGGGAAAATGGAAGCAAAACAGGAAGGAGGAAGAACAGGAAAAGGGGGATGAAGTAGAGAATCGAATAGAGACGCACACGAACGGGGAATATAAACATAGCGAACAACGACTTTACCTTCAAGCTTCTTATTCTTCTTATTCTTCTTTCCAACTTCAAAGAAAAATAATATATAGTATATAGATTCTATTTTCGTATTTCAATCGTTACATATATATATGCACCATAATATCCTTTATTCAGTAACTTTATTACATCCTTCCCATATTGGTTTTTTCTTCTTCTTCCTCTTCATTCTCGCAACAACTTCTTAGCCTACGATTTCAAGAAACCAGATACTCAAAGTGCTTTCTTTACGAAATAAGTAAGTGCACTACTGATTGTGAGACTTGTTTGTTATTTGTAGGTAATATCGAAGAATATTACTTATCTTTATTATTATTATTATTATTATTATTCGAGAAAATAGATGTAATTTAAGTGTCTTACTGAAAGGAGTTAATCATCAAGATATATTTGTAATTTCATCTCATTTTAGAAATGATTGTTCTGAAAATTACTGATCTTCCTCGGATTCTTATCTCAGCGTTATCACATTAATCAAGATCTTATTATCATGTTAATCTTAATCAATCTATTTATTACCTTCTTTATTTTTTACCAAGATCTTACAAGGAGAAGGTTTCAAGTGTACCTCGAGTTTTCCTTTGAAACATTGCACACTTGTAAATATTGATTAGTACTACAAGGCTATCTATATAACTCTGTCCAATGCTTAACCCTTTTCGAGATATTCGCCGGCGAAATTTGAATAAATATTTCGGGACATATATTTATCTCCCCATTTCATGTATCGTCATAAGCCGCGGTAGCCGAGCGGGTAAAAGCACAGGTTCGTAATTTTAACTATTCTTTACCTTATCTTGACGCAACCCATACTTAACATTGACTTAACCATAACTAAGTTATATCAAAATATTCTCTGAATATTAAGCTATCTGCCCATAACTTTCTTTTAAATCTAGCTTGATTTTTCGCTGAGAAAACGCTGTCGCAACCTTTTGAAATTTTTCACTAAAAAGGACTTGAAAGAAACTGCAAAGTTTCAAAGGAAAACTCGAGGTACACTTGAAACCTTCTCCTTGTTAGTGTTACTTTGATATATGAATAATAAAAAAAAGATAATATATAATTCAATAACTGGATAATTAATTTCTAAAGAAGAGTATAAAGGTGTAACAGATTGAAGGGTCACGAATAAAAAAGTATCTCCGGTAGGCAAGACAAAATTCAGGGAGCCCGAATTATTAAGGCACATCCTCTTCTTTTCTTCAAGGGGTGGTAAAGGGTAGAGCAAGGGGCAATAAAAGAAAGAGAGAGAGAGAGAGAGAAAGAAAGGATGACCGGTGCTAATACGAAAAATGGTAATCGACGTCAACGTCGGAGATCGGAACTGTTGATTTAAATTGCCTAATTGTAAGTTCCCTTCTCTCGGGGAGAGCTCTCTTGGCTGAAGAGATCGGTAGTCCTGTTGTTGCTGATGCTGCTGCTGCTGTTGCTGCTGCTGCGGCTTGGCTTCGTGCCTGCCGGTAGCCGTTGCACGTAATAGCGTTCGAAACGGTGAGAAAGAGGAGGAGGATGAGGAAAAGAAAGAGAAGAAAGAGTAGAAGGAGGAGTTGAAGGAGGAAGAGGATGAGTTACGTTGAAGAAATAAAAAGTATAAGAGAAGGAAGATGAAGAAGAAGAAGAAGAAGAAGAAGGAACAGAGAAATGAGAAGATAGTATGAGAGAAAGAAAAAGAGAAAGAGAGAGAGAGAAAGAGAGATAGAAAGAGGACAAGCTTGGCTGTTAAAAGAAGACAGGTTTGCAGAAGTCTCCAGGAGGTATCAAGGAGGAGGATATCAGAAGAGGAGAGATTAAAATCGTCGAATCTCTTGCGATGCCTTCCTCGTCTTCCTCCTCCACCTTCTCTTTACTGAACAACCCCCCACTGATTCTGAAATCATTCTTTCCCATTCCTCTGCATCTTATTTTCTTCTTATTCTCTCACACTGACAGTAAAACTTCTTCTACGAAGAGTAAAAAAGAAGTATATGGATACAATGTAAATTTGTGTATGTTTGGTTGTAATTAACTCGACTCTCTCTATCTCTCTCACTCTCTCTTCTTTTTGACTTGCTATGTAGAATATACCTACGTTACAACGGATGGAAATGATGATTTGTTATCGAGTCTTCGTCGTCTTTCTTACTTTTTATAATCCCTTACCTTACCCCGACGAACGATAGACCTGAAAGGAATAAAAGAGTCGATTAGAATCCATCTTAGATGGTTACTTTCTTAATATTATTTCTTTTTAAATCGTTGTACAAAGTATAGATGACGATAACTTATACATTTTAATGGCTCCAATGAAGAAGCCCTTGTTAGTATACTATAATATTGATATTTCAGAACATGGAACGAGGTGTCTACAATGAAATTCTCTTCTTTTTTGTGTTATTCATAATTTTATTAAATTGTAGACACCCAGTATATTATAGGATTCTCATTGCGTTGCCTTTTCAAAGATACTTGTTTACTTACTTTTTTCTCATTCATCGTTTCCCGAGCACACAAAACACCTACGTTAGTTGGTATTTTTTTCTTTTTTTCTTTTTTTTACATAAAGATCAATGGAATTCACTCGTTCACGATTAGGTCGATTCTCCTTCTTCTTCTTTTTTTTTTTAGTTGTTTTTCTTGCCATTCACATACTTGGTAGTTTTGTTCGAAAGATATTCACGCACAAGCCAAAGGCCTCCTTTAAATTCTAAATCTCTGACCTTGCTCGAAAAGAATTTGGCTTTGTTGCATAACGTTGTGTCCAATCTAACATTCCAATGAACGTTAGGGAGATGCATTTTCTAAAAGCAATTAAATATGTTTATCTATTAGTTTTCAATATTCAATTTTTCATTAAGTTAATATTTCTTTAGAAATATCTTCACGCGTGCAGACAACCATTATTATTTTCACGAATACTTATAATCAGTGTTTCAGTATCAAGCATAGTGGTGCACATATATTTTTATAATTTAATTCAAGTAAAATGTCTGATAAAACAAAAATAATTGGAAGTTACGTATGACTCGACCTAATATGTCCTTTTCATCCATAATTGTATTTTCTTTTCTGTATTATTGGGTTTATCCCGTAATATAAAATAAAATAAAATAAATTTAGTTTAGTCGCTAAGCGTTTAAAGTGGACATTTTATTACACGGACGAATATTCGAGGGGTGGTAAAAAAAAAAGAGAGATAGGAGAGAGAGAAAGAGAGAGAGATCCTTGGCGTTTCGCAGTTGTGATTTACACGTCGTAAAGGGTACGAGCAAGACTCCTCGTGAGCGTGTTAATACGCGTGCTTTGAAGAATGCTTGCGGCCACTTTTCTCGCGTATGCGTGTCGGTTATGTCGTAGACGAGTAGTATAAGTATGTATAGCAGTACAGTGACGTCACTAATGCAGCCTTTTACAAGAAGGTCAGAAAGATCATATGGTCGTACGAAAGAGGGAAAGAGAGAAACATAGTGTTAAAGAAGCTTTTAGAAATGTCATGCAATTCTTTGCTCACTTCTGAAATACTAACAATAAGTTTGGACTCACATATCTACAGGGTGAGTTAATAACTACTTTCATTTCGAAAGAATTATAAAAAATATATTTTTAATAAAATGTTTAATATAATGAACGGATAAGATGATTGGAATATATTATAAGTTAGTGTTTAAATAATTTTGGTAATATATATTGTAAAAATAATTTTTTTTTGGGGAATACAGAGTTATTATTGACTCACCCTGTATATTATATTTATGTATATATGTTGACGGATATATGTGGATAATAAAACGTTCACAGTCTCGAGTTCTGCTTCTTGAAAAGGCTAAATTATGTGCTAACATAAATACAGGATTAAATATAATTTTCTGAAGAGAGGAGAGCGGTTATAAGGAAAGAAGTTATTTCTTTTTTTTTATTTTTTTTTTTTAAAGAGGATTTGCACTCTCTTCTTTTGGATAAATTTATTTTTGTTGTTTAACTTTGTCGTCCGATTGTTTCATCATCTTTCTCTCTCTTTCTCTTTCCCTTTCTTAAGAATTACGAAGGAGAAAATTCTCGTTGAAAAATTTCTCGAGCACGAGGCCGTGGCGATTCAATTAACTGCGGGTTAATAATGGTCACGGTGAGAGAAGGAATCCTGACGTCTCTTGGAGATGAGGAGGACGCTCTCGAGAAATAAAGGATCCGAAAGAGGATCCAAAGAAGAATAAGAATAAGAGGGATTCTCTCCCTCGCACATACCGCTCGAACCATGTACGAGAGATTTATTGGCGTACGGATTTGCATTTTAAATATGCGAAGTGGTGTGCTGGATGTTAAGCTGCCTCAAAAGAATATTCACCCTCTCCGACCTCGTCGCCATTATCTTCCCTCTTTCTCGCCCTAACCCCTTTTATCTTTTCTCTCTTTCTTATTATTCTTTTATTTCTTTTTTTCTTCATCTTCTTCTTCTTAAGGGTGCATGGGTGTTACGGTGCAAGATTGCACAGATTTCAAATTATAACAACAAATGGTCTTAATTGTACCTTCATAATAACATATCATCTTCTTCTTTATCTTCAAGAGAATATCCATTTTTTATTATGCTCCTATATATTGTATTTTGTTATTGATTATTTCAATCGTTTGGTTATGGCTGGCAGTTATTCAGAATGCGAATTACCATTTAAAAATATACCCTCGTATGTTTAATAAATCTGTTTGATTTAGTGAGTGATAACACCGTTATGTAATCAATCAGCCTCCACCTGTACATACAAGAACACAGAAATATATATATATGTATGTATTTAATTATTCGATATTATCTTCAAATCCATTTCTCGTTCTATCGTTTAAAATTTCACATTAAAAAATATCTTTTCCTTCTTTTTTATTTTTGTTTACATTTAATTTAGATGATTTCAGGTATATCATAAAGCGTTGCCTCGGAAGCAAAAGTAGTAGCGAAAAATGGTAGAGACGAGAAGGTAGATATATTTTTCAACTGGATGGACGTCACTGATAAATTTACGCCAAAGTATTTTGAAGGGTTATTCCAAGCGTGCGTCTACGAAAGCGGCACTGAAACCGGACGGCTGCCGGTCTTGTTCCATTAACGCCATTTGGCACTGGATCAGAAATCATGAAAAAAATAATCCTTTCTGACCATCTCTGTTCTCTCTCTCTCTGTTTTCCTCTTTTTTCTTTATTTTTCTTTTTAAATTTATAAATTATACACATCCGAATCAAAAAAGTTGACCTAACAATGAATATAAAGTTTTAATCTACAGAGCATAGATTGTTGAGCAAAATTACATTGACTAAATGGTAAAATTTAAATAACAAAAAGCGAAGAAGGGGATTTATTTTGTGGACTATTTTGTAATCTCATTCATTATTCATCCACCAATCTATCCATCCATCCACCGATCCATTCATCCATCCATCCATCCATCCATCCATCCATCTATACATAAATATATCTATAGATTTTAGTTCGACGAGTATTCGAAGCGACCTTAAATCCATTTCGAAAGGATGCCAACGAAATCACGCGGATTGGTCGTTGGACGTTTTGTCGTCGGACCGTGACAGCGGCTTAAGATTGGAGTCGAGAAATGGGGACGAACAAAGGCTTCGAGTAACGAGTGGGACAGAGAGAAATAATAAGAAAGAGAAAGAGAGAGAGAAAGATGAAGCAACCTCTCGTACAAACGTAAAAGAGAAAAAGACGAATTCAAACTTAGAAGAGGAGGAGGAGGAAGAAGAAGAAGAAGAAGAAGAAGAAAGGAGACTGAAATCTTTGGGCGCGAGAGCTGACAAAATAAAGGAGGTGAAAGAAGACGAGAGAAAACAAGCGAGTCCAACGAGGCACAGAGAAGAGAACAGAACAGTACAGAACAGAGCAGAAGAGAAGAGAAGAGAAGAAGAAAAGAAAGAAAGAGAGAAGGTGGAGTGCGAACGCGAGAGTTAGTTTTAATATTCCTACAGCGTAGCTCTGCACCTTCTTCTTCGACTTCTTCTTCTTCGTCCATCGCCATCACCGTTCCTCCCTTTTACTTCTCTCTCCTGGCCATCTCTCCTTTTACTCCTACTCCTCCTTCCACCGACTTCTTCATTCTCGCCAGTTCTCTCTCGACGTCTTCTTCTTCTTCTTCTTCTTCTTCTTCTTCTTCTTATACTTGTCTTTTTTCTTTCCTTTTCCTTTTTCTCCATCTGTCCACCCTCTCTCTCTCTTCATCTTCTTCTTCTCCTTTTTTCTTATTTTTATTCTTCTTCCTTTTTGTGCTCTCTAGTCGAAAGTCGTATGACGAGGGGAAAGGAAAAAGGATTGGTGCTGATGATAGTGCTGATGCTGCTGGACCAAAAGAGGAAGACACTTTTAACGTGGAACGAGAAAATCAATTTAATCCACACGCCATCACCGACGATTGATTTCGCAACGCGTGAGTCGAATAAGTCGATTATTATTCGTGGATCCACTCGGTTGTGTCGTATAAATTAATGTCAAACGTTGCTCTCTATCTTTTTATATTTTATCTTCTGTTCCTCTCTCTCTTTCTTTCTCTTTTGAATTCTCATATCTATAAAAATGATTCATTTATTATTAAAAATATTTTCGTCGATAGTTCTCTCCTTGAATTATTAACAAAATGTACAATTACTTGACACAATTTATTTCTTATTAATTAAAGCGTTATCGTGTTATATCAAGGCATACATGTCTTGCATGTAAGCCTTTGTTTAGAATAAAAGCGTGTCAGAAACGGTTGGAAGCAAGTAGATTAGATCGATTTTAATTGCAAGAAGCAGAGACGTAATCGGATTCCCTTAGCAACAGTGTCGTCGTTGCCGTCGTCTTCGTCGTCGCCGTCGTCCTCGTCGTCGTCGAAGGTAAAGCTAGAAGTCGGTGCCCCGGCGTGTGTACTCGCGGTGTCGGATAACGAGACAACGCTGCGATAGCAACGATCTCTGAGTGAATCTAGCCACGCTCAAGTCTCCGCCGACTTTCTTGTCCGACTAACAACCATGGGGGCATCGACTTTTTCATGTCACGCGACACTACCGCGACACTACTAGTTTCCTCTTCCTTGCCTAATTTATCTTTCCTTTATTTTTTTACTTACAAATATCTTACATTAATATCACATTAACAATAAACAATCTACAATATATGTATGCACCGAAATCTTTTTTTTTACAGGAAATAACACGGTTCGCAGATATACCCTTTTTTACACGAATCTCAAAAAATTTCTTTTTTAATTCTAACTTTGACAGAGTATTTGGAAAACAGTCGGTTTATTCCTACACATCTATGAGTGATTTGGTCTAGTTCATGTCTTATTTTAACAACATGCAAACAGTTGACATCAAAGAATTGATGCATTGGATGAAGATGATTAAATTGAATTTATGACAGTAGTTTATGATAATAATAAAGTTTATAATAAGGAAGTGGAAGGTGAGTTCAGCTATTAAATAGCTGAGAAACCAAAAGAACAACTGCTAATAATATAGATTTTGTAAGAACTAAAATAACAAGAGGAGCTGTTATTAACGAATGAAATTCTTCATTTGAATCAAAGTTTGTTAAATTATAAATATAGTAATAATCAATTGAGTAGGTGTTAAAGGTATAATAAATAAAATTAAAAGTTAAAGTGTAGCCTGCGAAAGATGAAAGGAAGGACTGCTTTACCATATTTTCTAAAAGGGAAAGTTTATATAGAAAGGGTATATCGTTTCTCGGCGATAATGCTAGGATGTTAGCAAAGCGGCAACTACTACCTTGCTGTGTTAGTTTCTGAATTAAGTTAGCGGTTGAATCGACATGGCAATTCGTTCCTATCGCTAGCCTCGATCGACGTTGTTTTCGCCCAAATGATAAATGCGCTGCGCTATTAAAATGGCCTTGGCTGCAGAAGTAGCGTTCGTATAAAGAGGAGAAGGAGGAGGAAGAAACAGAAGAGAAGGAGGAGGACGACGACGACGACGACGACGACGACGACGACGACGACGACGACGAAGAAGAAGAAGAAGAGGAGGGAGAGAATGAGAGGTCGCTTTTCTCTTTCTCTCTCTCTTCCCCCTTCACTCTTTCTCTCTTTCTTTCGATCGTGACTAAAAATGGCGATGCAGGTCGAGCCTCTTGCCGAGGGCGGATCGAGATCGAAGCCCGCGGTAAGATCGGCCGCAGCTGCGTCAGCGTTTTCACGGTCGTCCGGATCGTCCATCGATGATGCTGCGCACCAACCAAACACGCTATTTACACTTTTTCAACGCAATTGTACTCTTCACAAATTTCTACATTTTTTGGTATTTCAAAGAAATGACTTTTTTTCGAGGCCTATCTAACCACGTTGAGAAATACTTATATGCCTCGTATGTATAGCGAATATCTCTTTCTGTTTTATAAAACAAATAAATGGATTACCGTAGAAGGGAAACTTAATTGCAATCGCAATTTTTCAAATGAAATTTGATCTACGCTGGCATTCAATTAAATTTAAATTGAAGTCAATCAATTTAATTTCCCTTTGGATTGATGTTAAACGTTGAAATTGAAACGCCTAGAATCTGGTTAACAGTACTCTCTCGACGTTGACTAAAGTTGTAAGAATATTCTCCAATAATTTCACTAATTTACGAAAGAGAGAGAGAGAGAGAATGGTAGAGTGTATTTCAATGAAAACAACGCCATCCAGCATCATCATCAGCACCATACAACAACACCATATAACGTAGTCTTCCTTCCCTCAAAAGATTTAAAGCGATCCTCGTTAATCACAGCCAAGCTTCTCGATAAACTTCACGATTATCGTGATTGCTGGTGCAAGCGAGTCGAGAGTCCAACCGAACCCAGAGAGAAGCTGTTGGCCCCAGGCTGATGTACGTGCGTTTAATGCATACGCTAAGAAAGCAAGCGCAAGAGGAGCTAGGCTCCAGCGAGTATGTACTCGCCACAGGTGCAACGAGTCCTGATGCATTATCAAGTCGTTCTCTTCGAAATTTTCCCAACTATCCTTTTTTTCTTATCCTTTTTTCTCTTTTTAATTACTTTCCTCTTCTTTTTTCAATCTTTTCAGTTTTTTTTTACCATTATTTTTATTCTACTTAAAGCAGAAAAGAAGTAAACGTTATCGTTAATGATCCTCTCTCCAGTATTATAATTTTATGATTGAAACAAATATATATTTGAACCTAGAATGTTGAATTAATGATTTGTATGTACGAGTAAAACCTCAAAGATGATCAAGTGATCATGTTCACTCGTCTCATTCGAAGATCGTAATTTACAATCAGAGTCGTGACCATGAACGAGAGACTTATAATTGCGCTAAATAACCGGAAAGTTCCTCTCTCATATTGTCGCTAAAGAAAAAAAAATGAAGATCGAGAGAGAAATCCTTTTATTACGATATATGGTTTTCCATGATTCATGACTACCATACGAGATTGTGCTCGTAATTCTTTTCTATCTCTTTTTCAAATTAATTGGAATAGTACATTAAAAAGTTTCATTAATTGTAAGATGAGAAGCCTATTTTTAGAATATTATAAAATGTATGGTCTTAATTGAAAAAACTGCATTATATATTTGGATGCAATTAATATTTTGTATTAAAAAAATGTTGAGCTTGTTAAATTAACGTATATTTGGAGTACCACGTGCAAAATAAAAATGTGGGCAATATTTATTAGCCGATTGGGAATATGTATGAAGATAAAAAAGAAAAAAAGAGAGAGGAAAAAAAAAAGTAATACGAAATAAATGTGCCAATGGAGCATAAAAAATTGTCAAAAGCCGTTGGGTTGAAAGGGACCGTGTCTCTTTAGAGGCGTGGCGAAAAACCATTTACAGGTAATAAAGAGTAAAGTACAGGACACATGTTGAGCACGAGATTGCTCCTATATACTAACCCGTTCTCTTTCTATCCTTTTCCCTTCTCTTTTTCTTAATCGCGCGAATATTCGTTCGCGAAGCTCAGTTCCACAATTTCTTGTGCGAGTTCCAGTACTTTGTACCGGAGCGTTTTCTCCCTTTCGGATTTATCCTGTTTCTCAGAAAGATAGAAAGAGAAAGATACTTCTTTCCACGCTACTTTAACACCAACGTTTCCACGCGACGCTGAAGCAATTTCTGCAGCAAAGTCATTGCCTGGCAATTACTGTTTCTTATTCCTCACCTCGTGTATCTCTTTCTCTAGGCTGTCTCTCTCATCTTTGATATCGTCTCATCTTTTTCTATCTTTTTCTATGCTTTATTTTCTCTTCTCTTCTCTATTTTTTTTCACGCGATATTATCTTCTCTCTTTTTGTTTCTTTCAAAGGATTAAATGGATGAGAGCCTTGAAAATATTTTTTTTTCTTTTTTTTTCCTTTTCTTAAAAAGTTCATTACCTGGAGGTAAGATTGGTTATTTGTATTATTAAGTGTTAACTTGTGTTATACGTTAACAGTACTTTCTTCTATAATCACTGTTATTAATCATTGTCAAAAATGTAACCAGGAGGCTTAAGAAAATAATTAATTCTTACGATAAATCAAATTATTAACTAGTACAGAAATGTAAATAAAATAACAGAGTATATATTTAACTTTAAAACCGCAATTGAGCTCTCTCTAACAGTTCTATTAAATTAAACTACGAGCCACAAGGTTCTTCTAAATAATATTCTAAGAAAACGTTATAAA
The DNA here is from genome assembly GCA_023678845.1 of Mischocyttarus mexicanus. Taxonomy (NCBI): domain Eukaryota; kingdom Metazoa; phylum Arthropoda; class Insecta; order Hymenoptera; family Vespidae; genus Mischocyttarus; species Mischocyttarus mexicanus. The sequence continues at coordinate 474,909 of JACGTP010000041.1, read as the reverse complement.
CCTCCAAGATCATTTTCATGGAATTCCTGAGAAGAGGGAATCCTTTGTTTTACCGTTTAAGGGTTAAGCTCCATTAGAAGATGCATGTTTCGTGCTACGTCGTAGCTCAAAGAGAAGAATAAGAAGAAGAAGTAGAAAAAGTAGAATTGGAAGAAGAAATATAAGAAGAAGTAGAAGTAGAGGGGAGTTACACGAAGAGATGCAGGTCATTTTTCGATCATTGACCTCTAAGTCGAGCTACCGTCATACAAAATCTCTTATATGACGATTGATTATGTTTTGTCTATGTCGAAATATCCTTTTTTCTTCTTTCTTCTCAAAAATTTTTTCTTCAAAAATTTCATTATCAATATAGAGATGCGTCAAAAGTTCTTAGATGATTACAAAATTAAATTATTCTTTTTAGAAACTTATTCTCGACACACTTTGTAAATGAATAATTATTATATCAAAGTATATCTTTTCGATTTTCTACTTCTTAACGATTCATCAATGTAGAATTGCTGTAATAATATATGTCTATTACTTTCAACTAGTATACTAAATGCTGTGTTGCAAGAAGAAGATATATATTCAGGAAAAAGTTCTTGGCGGTGGTCTTCCCACAATGTTGAACAACTACGTAGGGAGGACAAGACTTTTCCCAGCTCAACCGAACTCCTCTTCGATTTACGACTCGGACATAGAAACCATGATGGAAATTCTTTAAGAGGTTTCCTTGTTGCTATGTGCGAGACTAGGTTGCTCTACTCGATCCGGTTTCTAAATTCCCATGCTGGAATCATATAACAGTTTAAAGTAGCAATGGGCGTAATAATAGTTTCAAGTAGATGTTACTGACAAAAAATATATTATAAATAATTATATATTTATAAAAAAAAGAAATTAATAAATTATACAAAAAAGAAAAAAAATCTATTCGGTCATAAAGGTACGTTCCACCATAAAACAATCATAACCGAGTAAAAACCAAAGAACCGACTTTTTCTCGAGCAGTCATAACTTCGTAAAAGATTTAGTCTCGCTCCAGGGTGGAACCTTTACGATCGATCATTTTCGTAAAGTCAAAAGACATTAAAAAAAGAATTAAAAAAAAGAAGAAAAAAAAAAGAGGAAAAAGAAATACAAAGAAAGAGAGCAACGGCAAGTAGAGAAGAGAAACGATCCGGTGACTAGCGAGGCGAATCGAAATAACGAAGACACACACACACATACACACACACACAGAATAAAAAAGAAAGATAAAAGAGGGGCCTTGGACCAAAATTGCTTCGTGGAATGCAATCTCCTAACCTCGCGCAACTCTCGGAAGAAGAAACTACAATTGACCAGAGAGCATGTCCTGGGTATGAAGAAGAAACACCAGCAGCAACAGCAACAGCAACAGCAACAACAACAGCACAACGTAAGAACGAGAAGAAGAAGAAGAAGAAGAACAGTCTTGAGATTTTAACGTGTACCTGTACCTTTAAACTGGCCAATCTCTTTCTATCTCTGTCCTTCTCTTTAACGTTAATAAAGCCCACCTCGAGGTACGTAAAATTGACGAAGAAAAATACCAAGTTCGTTTCCTTTCTCATGCTCTACTATGGCCTTTTGTCTTTATTTTTTATTACCAAAGATTTCTGAACCGTCAATACCTTTCTTTAATTTTTTAATCTTTTTTTTTCCAAGTATATTGTTGCTACCTGCTGATAATAATAATTTCGATTCGGTCTTCTCTCTTCTCTGTGAGAAAGTAATTTTTTGCTTTGACCTCGTATTCCTTTTTACTTTTTTTTTTTTTATATCTTCTTTTTATTTTGTTGAGTCATACGATTAATTGCTCATGTTATACAATATTACTTTCATCATATTATTTGTTTTGTTTTTTATATTTTTAGAGAAGTCTTTTATTCTCTGTCTCTCTCTTTTTCAAATAGGCTACCGATACCCTAGAGGCGCGTGTCTCAGAGCCCCACATTTAATTCAACAAAAATCCTGGCGTGATATAAACGGTGAAAGTTGTCCCGCGTATCCTAACCGAGTCTGTCGTTTACTATTTTGTATGATACATACACACATTTGTGTAATACGTATGAATCATTCCTAGGTAGAAAATAAGATTATAATTTAAATCAATTCTCAGATTGATTAGAGATGTAAAAAAATAAAAATAGAAATGGATGACAAATTAAATGAATGGATAAATAAATACAAATATTTTCTTTCGGTAATATACAAGATCTAGCAAAATAATGATAATAAAAAAAAGAATCTTGAAAAATAGTGAATGATATTGTTGAAATTCGCAATAACGAAGAGGAAGCGAATCTTCAAATTGACTTTATTACTATCTCTCCTAGCTTTATAATTACGTCGCAAGATTCCTTGCTCTATCTCCATCTTGCTCGCTCATTCTCATTTACGATTAGATTTTGGCGGGTAATATTTATACAGCGAACTAGCGAGTAGAGCCAACCTCGTGCTATATAAATTGATAACCAAGAATGCGATAATGGCAACGCACACACGCACGAGATTAAGTCTTATCGTGTTGACCGTATAGGAGTAGATATACAAATACAATAAGTACCCAACTTGTGTGTTTGATATTTGCAGAAACTCTTCTTGGTGTAAGTGTACACACATATTTCTATCTCTCTCTTCGATATTCTTCATGGATACGGACAATTTCCTCGTTGTTCAGAGAACTTTCCCTGAAATATGATGAACCAGTAAATAATTCTGAATAATTTATGGAATATAACCAGGAATTAAAAATGAGGATATTAATGATCTAACAAAAACCAAACAATGTTCTAATTTAATGCGTTTATTATTGCACGAGTATAACTTCGTGACTGGTCCATTATATGGTAGGCTAAATTGAAATGATAAGAAAAAAAAGAAAAAAAGAAATATGCATTTAAGTTTGCGTGTATGTACAGCTGTGCGCGTGGACTTGTTAATTAAATTAAAGAATCATTAGAGAAAGAGAGAGAGAGTTACAAAGTCGTTTATTAAAGGCAGTTAAAAGAACCGCAGTAATGGCGAACTCTATCAGATTTTATTTAATTCGCTCGATGGGAAGAATATAACTTGTATATATATGTATAAGGACCTCTTCCCTTTATCTTCAATACACATTTACTTGCATACATGCATACATATCTATACACATTGCCAAGGAGGTCTCTACTCTAACGATGCGTGTACCACGAGGTCGATGACCATCTCGTAAACAGATCGCTTACGCTCAAGGACGCCTGCGTAGTACGCAGTGTGGCTCCTCTTCTTACTTGCATTCGCATAATATCGTTTTGTGCTAACGATCCGATACGAGGAAATCCTTTGAGTTTCTCCCTATAGGTATTGTCAAAGTGTACTTATGTAAATACACATAATTTTTCAAGAGTTTTTTAAATAAAACTGCTTCCCACTGATATGTTTTATTAACTATTATATATAAAGTGTCACGCCAGATGTGACTTCATAGTGCAAAGGGTTAAATGAGAGAGAATCCAATATCCAAATGAAACTGAATCAAATTCATTGTCAGTGCAGTAAAAAGCTATGAGAATCTTTGAGAATAAATTCGTCTAAACAAAACCTCCGAGAGAGAAAAGAGAGAAGACGCATTGGTAAAATCGCAAGCTGTTGTGGCCCTTTTAATACTCTTCGACCCATCCCCCAAATCTCTTTCTGCATACGAGAGAGAAACCGATCGACAGTTTTTCCCCGAAGGCTTGTCTCTTCGTACCACCTTTTGGTCCACCATGATGCGGATCACGTAGTCATCCTTTCTCCCCCCTTTTTCTCTCTCTCGATCCCTTGGTCCCTCCCCGCAACCATTCGCTCTGAATCGCACTCTTTTTATTGGCCTCTTATCTTCGGCCGATGGTGAATCACCAGCAAAGCCCGAATACAACAGCCTCGGGGCAAAGAGGAGCAAGACTCGAAGAAGAAGAAGAAGCAACAAGAGAGGAGAAGAAAAAGAAGAGGAAGAGGAGGAGGAAGAGAAGAGTGATCCCAGTTTGCGTGTTGTGTTATTGCCGGAGAGGTTTGTGTTCGTGAAATGGCCAAGAAGAGAGGATATACGAAGAGAAGAAAACAGAAGAACTTGAGTGGGGGAAAACGAAAGAGAGAGAGAAAGAAGTATGGACATGGTGTTGACCGGGCTTTGAACCCTGGTCCCTCTGGAGTACTACGCCGTAGTACGGAGCTTGGCCAATCCGGTCCTCTTCTTCGGAGCATCGGGTTCACTATCAACCCTACGTTCATCGTCTTCGTTTCTTCTTCTTTTCCTGTATTTCTTATATCCTCCAAATCTTCTTCTTTTCTTTATCTGCATAAAAATATGCCATTTAACTACTCTATAAACATCTTTATATTTTATATAAATTTCACGCGTTAAAAGATAAGTGTTATTAAAATATGAATCAAACGAATTTATAACAGATTTGCTAAGTTTGTTCCGTTATCCAGGAAAAATCCGGTATACCTCCTGCCAGGTGTATTGATACCGAACAGGTGGTACCTACTTCTACTACTAACTGGTGTTGATGCTGTTAGAAAAAATTCATACCTCTCTCTTTCTCTTTACTGAAGATACAAACAGAGAGAGAAAGAGAGAGAAAGAGAAAGGATGAAGAGGAACTCCTGGACGCGTCAGTTCGTCCATACCATTTTACAGACGAGACGAGAACGGCTTCTGGTGTTGAGCTTCCTCGAAGAAAAGTTGGAAGAACGGCCTACTACCAACTCACTCTCTCTCTTTCTCTATCTCTTTCTTTCTCAGTCTTACATTGCCTTGCAGTTCTACACGATGGATGATCCTCTCTTTTCTACTTGCTTGCTGATTCTCTTTCTTTCTTTCTTTCTTTCTGTCTCTCTCTCTCTCTCCTTCCCTCTCTATCTCTTTATATCTTCGATGGTGGGGAAAGAAACAGAGACAGAAGAGAGTTGAGCAGGGTAAGGAAGGAAGGAAAGGACCGTTGCACTGACCGGGCTTTGAACCCGCTATGTGGTAAACAACAGGTACGTTGCACCCGTGCCGCAATTTGTAAGACTCGACCTGACGAAGAAGATCTCTGCACCGGGAAGTCGTCGCTCCGAAAATACTTGGCGAAAGACTTCCTAACGGCAGTGTACCCTATCCTCTTCCCCTCTCTCTTATCATATCACCTCCTTTCTTGCTCTATCTACGCTTTCCCTATACTTTCTGCCAACTCTGGAAACTCGACTTCATTTTCTGAGATCGGAACAATCAATATTTTTATATATGTTTACGACTTTGTCGTAATTCCTGTGGTCTTTTTGTGGGAAGATTTATTAGGAAGACAATAGCGATGATTAATCACCAAAAGTTGTTCACTTTGGTTGTTAGATAAGGTTTGGTATTGTTCACCAGGAAATGGGCTATCGGTTTGAAACGGGGCCAAACGGTATCTTGACTCAGGAACGGACGTCATCAACTTCCGGTGTTGTTTAGACGAAGCGCCGCATGACTTTTTCGCTAGCATTCTTCTTTCATGAACGATCATGACTCGTCGTTTCGCTTACGAGAGATGGCGTAATACGTTCGTGCAATGAACACTTTCTTCCATAAAGAGAGAGGGAAATAAAATGAAATTCTGTTCATATATTTACCGTTTAAACCATCGACCCTTTTTTATAATTTACGCTAAAAATTAGCTTCATTCGTGATTAAAAATATATTCAATTGATCGGGATGACGATAGTTTCATTTTATAAGGTTTTTTAAAATTTAACAAGATGTCACCTTTAGGTTTTTCTGAGCAAAAGAGAAAAACACTTTGCTATTCGAGTGTTCTCTATTACCGACATTTTAAATTTGTTACTGAGCGAACATTCGGCGCCACTGTCGTTGAATTACCAATAGAAGGCCACCTCTACAATTTGTGATGATTTTTTCAAAATTTCTTATGCACTTTCTGTGATGCATCATTTAAAAATTAAACATAAAATTGTTAAGAGTAAGATACTATTTACTGAACACACAAGCAACATTTAGAGATTATGCTAATTTTAATATATACCTAATGTCAATGGAAAGAAGATAGAAGAGTATGGCGGAATTATGCATATCTTCCTTTGCGAATCTTACAAATAAAAATCGTGATTTTGCACGTTATTATTATTATTATTATTATTATTATTGTCACGTTTCTTTTTCCTTCGCATTAGCTTGTCAGACAATAAACACGCAACGCGCGGCAATAATAGTAGTAATAATATAGCCGAAAAAAGAAGAGAATATTGAGAAAAAGACAGAGAGAAAGAGAGAGAGAAACTGCTCATTTTGTTTCATTCTGGAGTTCGAAGAGGAAGTGGTAAAAAAAAAAATAAAATGCATGCTGCAATATAAGTGTAAGGACAATTGTGACCACTGCGAAACCAGTTCATGGTTCGACTGCTCTCACGGTACCGATCCACTACCGGAATCGAGGTCATTTCCGGCTTACTACTTTGCTTTGAAACAGAGATTAAGATTGGAAGTGCAAAAGAAGAAGACACGATCGATCATTTTGATTTATTTTCTTTTCTTCTTCCTTTCCTTCAGTTTCCAAATTTGTTTTATTTTTATATTTCATTGTATTATCAACATACAGTCAAAAAATTTATATCCAAACGAAATCGTCTACCCAATCCTATCTACCATTTAAAATTACAAATTATTTCCGCAAGAAAAGAAAAAAAAAGACGAATGCAATACATTTGGAAATCATCGATCAAAAAGTCTGTCAGTAATGTGTCAAACTATTTATTATTTCTCTTTCATTTATCGATTCCAAAGAATAGAAAAAAAAAAGAAAGAAAGAAGCAAGGTTCCTCGTCTCATTGAAAGAACGAGTGCGAAATGTGAACGTATCGTCTAAAAATATTGTCGGAGAGGGCCCAAGGTGCGCCTAGCAACAGAGATTGCATAGAAGCATGTAACTATAGTGAACGTGCGTGTTGTATACGTACTACATCGTCTACATGGCCGTCGTCGTCGTCGTCGTTGTCGTCGCACAAAGAGACCGCGAGAAACCAAGGAAAAGAAAATATATAAAAAAGTAAGAGAACAAAAATTATATAATTATAAAATGATATTTAAAAAATATACCGCAATGAAAATTTTATTATATTTTATTAAATTTAAATATTAAAAATAATATTTAATAAATGTAACGATTAAAATTTAATTTAATTGTATTAAATTTAAATATAACAAAAGCAATATTTAAAAAATATAGTAAAATATATATAAATAGCATAATAGAATGAAAAATAAACGTTTGAAATCTAAGAGAAGAATATATTCTTCGTTCCAATGCATTTTTATCAATTTGAATTCTAAAATTTGCTATAAATTACAAAATATATCTGCGGACATAAATTGAAATGCCATGATCAAACGTAGTAAGTTATGCGAGCACTCTCTTAGTCGCGTCAATTTATATTTCAATATTGAAATTTTACCGGGCAAAACGTTTAAGAGAGATGGATCGGTTAAATAATTAGTATAATTTATTTTCTTTTAATTTTTTATTTGAATATATTTTAATTGAATAATCTAGACAAACGTTTCTTAATTTCTTCATCTTCACGGTTTCGCGGTTAACAGGGCAATATTATAAGGCCCCTTAAATTCGAGTATGAAAAACGAGCGTATAGTTTTTCTGTTTCTTTCTTTTTTATTTTTTTCTTCTTCTTTTTTAAACCGAGACAAGCCGGATACGCTAATTACAAGATGATACGAGGAACGATCGATAATGATATCTTACTGAAATCGCTGAAGTTCTTTTCTTTTTTTTTTTATATCGGTCGAAGACTTCTCTCTTTCCTCTCTCTCTTTGTCTGTCTTTTGAAGAAAGATTGCTCTTCTCTACATCACTGTAGTAAGACAATTATCCTCAATCACGTTCCACGATTCGAATCGTATCGGTGTGTGCAGATGCTGCACTCTGTCTTTCATTTTGAAACCCAGTGAAACTCGATATCCGATGACCGTTAAGAACCACAATAACAATAACAATAATAATAATAATAATAATAATAATAATATTAACAACAGTAAAAAACGGAAGCAAAGTCAATTTTACTCTTACGTGTGTCGAATGGGAGTTTCGTAAAGGGTTCACAGTAAAAGAACGCACCTGTTTCTGAGTTCTCACAAACAAACGAGCATGACCAACCACTACCAAGGTTCCAAAATCTCACGTGCACCTGTACACCTTGCCCTCTAATTCTTTTTCTTTTTCTTTTTTCTTCTTTCTTTTTTTTTCTCAAGCTATAAATTTCAAGCTCACCTTCACGCGTTCAGATTTGTGCTACTTCTTCGTCTTTTCTAAAACTTTGTTCTGTAACAAGGAATCGATGGTAGCAAGGATACAAAAACGTAGAGAGAAAAAGGATCGAGTATAATTAATTAATTAAATAATCGAGAGGGAAAAACTGGATGGCTAGAATAAAAGGATCAGTTATTTCTACTTTTTGGAACAACTTCGAAAGTACCAGCATTTATATGGAGTTTTCTGTAACAAGGAATAATGATAAGGAAAAGATGAAAATTATTGTTTAATTGTATTTTTTTTTTGTTTCTTTTTGTTTTATAGATAATTCTTTTTCTTTATAAACAATAGCCGCTGTAGTTTTACTTACTTATGTTAGTTTTTCATTTTTTGTTTAGACTCTCTTACGATTACTGTTTATATAATAATATTATAATATAATTATAATAATTATAATAATAATAATAATAATAATATTATATAATAATAATAATACATGTATATATATTTATATATATTTTCTACATGATATAAATATATATAATGTGTCATATTTAAACATAATTAATTCTTAAAGATATACCACGAATACCGGTCTAGAAAATAGAGGCTCTTGAATCACTGGGAGTAGTTCTGTTATTTTTTCTTCACACATTCTCTCTCTCTCTCTCTCTCTCTCTCTCTCTCTCGTTTACTTACTTTCTCTCTTTTTCATCCCTTATGCTTAATACAGATACTCATGTAATGCTCGCACACGTCATATTTATGCACACTCCTGAACAAACACGCACGCACGCACGCACGAAAGAAGATTCTGCGAAAGAAAAAAACACATTAAACTAAGATCGAGTATAATTAATCTAATTAAACGATTAAGAAGAAATACATACTAAGTTATGTTTACTGAGATCACACTAATACATCACAGGGTTACATAGACATAAGACTTTCCACATGTTTTTCATTTTTTACACATATATATATATTTCTTTTCTTTTAATTTTAATTCGAACATTTTTGTTTTCTTACAATGGCAGACTTCTAATTAATCAGAGATTCTAAACATACTTTTTTATTTTTAATGTATAGCCAATGAATTCTTGTACGCGTGTGTTAATATGTGCACGTGAGGTGAAAAATTAAAGCAAAAGAATAAAATAATACAAAAATAAAAGAGGTCTGCCATTTATCAAATGCATCGATAAGGGAGAAAAAATGAAAATATAATCTTTTCAAAATTACAACGTGGGGATGATTTACGTACAATAATATTAATAATAAAAATAATATAATAATATTAATAATAATAATAATAATAATAATATTAATAATAATAATAATAATAAAGATTACTTTACAAATATATATTAATCATGGTCATTTAAGTGAGAGTTGGTCCTAGCTATAAATTTAATTAGAATGAAATTATAAAAATTAATTAATGAATTCGAAAAGATAGAAAAAAAAAGAAGACGCGCAATTTTGATTTGACCTCTTGCCATGGCACTCTCGTGGAAGAAACTTATTTCTTTGTGGATAGTTAAAGTGTGCACGTTTTTGGAAAATACACGTACGTACACACACACGCGTACATGAACTATAGTAACAACGCAAAATGCTTTTTTTCTTTTTTATATAATGATCTCTCTTTATCGGAAATTATACCTTTGTAACCGCAATTCGTATTAACCGTTCCTTTTTTTTTATCAGTTATAATCTCTAACAAGTTTTTAGGGGGTTGTGAAGGTGAAGGATGGGAATTAAGTTTAGTGAAAAATCAGTAGGAAAGTCAGGGAGGAAAAAAAGATAAATGGACTTGTTCTATACACAAATATATATTCGATTATTTAAAGGAGGAAACACTTTTTGTAAAAATTTTTTAAATAGACAAAAATTTTAATAATTATTCATTATTTGTTCTTTTTTATTGAACAAAGTCCATTTTATCTTTCCTTCACTTTTTTCAATTAGCTCACAGTTAGCTTCGAAGGTACGAAAGAAAGAAGAACGCGGGGTGATTTGGCATCGGCTGTACTTTCATTATTATTTTTCTTTTTTTTTTAATTGTCGTACAGGAGATCAATGCTTAGAGAAAATACAAAAAAAAAAAACAAAAAAAAAATAAACATATTTAAAAGGGTAACAAAATACGGCTAATCCTAAACATACATTATTCAGTTAGCAATCATCATCATTGAGGCTTTGGCTGTGTCTTTGAACGTCACAATTACCCCATAGACAAAAAAAATTACTTGTTCGCGTTAATTTCAAGTACACTTTGAAATCAATCAAAATTAACGCGAAAAGATTTTCTTTTTTTTATTTTCCCTTATTTTTCCTCTCGTTTTTATTAACAAGGTTTAACCTGGTCACACACGCGTTAAGTTCCACGAACCTTCGAGGAGGTTAAGAAAGGTCATCGAACGTTCGTGGAATGTAGGACGACCGAGTAAGACTTAGAAAAATTCTCAGACTACCAGCCTAAATTGCCTCTTTCCTTTCTAGTACATACACACGCACAAACATATCATGCATACATATATTTCATACTTATATTTATATATATATATTTTTCTATATATATACGTATATAAAGAAAAATATATACTACAGACATAGACATATGCTTATATTTAATACGATGAAAATTCTATGTAATTCTATTTCTTTCAACTTAGATTTTCCTACTTCACTATGTATCTAATTCCTATAATAATCTAAGAGACACATATATACGCATAATTTTGAAATCATACACCCACAAACACAACATACAATCAAAACTCATTTGCATTTATTCATTAAGTTTCTTTTCTCATTTACACGTACGTACATACATCCATACATACACACACACACAACTCTTAATTTTAATTACAGCATAATCTTTCGGTTATGTCCACGAAAAGAAAAGAAAAGAAAAGAACTATTTTGAATATATTACAATAATTAATTTAAATGAAAAATAGTTTAATCCTTTTATTACTCTTTAATCCTAGACAAATTTTTCTTTCATCTTTTTTCAATCATTCTTTTTCAATCTTACTGTTACCATCATTCATCATCGTGATCTTAAGTATGATTATTACTCATTATCAATTGTTATTACTTACATCGGTGTGATCAACATCCTCGTCATTTCACATATATATATAAATATATATATATATATACATTCATATATATACATATATTTATATAAATATGACCGAATCGTAGTTATTAATTTATTTTAACCCTTTGACTGCAAGATGCGCATACATTTATATACTTTAGAAAATTCATCAATATATACGATAAACGTATATATTTATATATGCATTCTGTGTAAAGAACGATAAATAAAAGAGCAAAACGATTTACGAAAAGGGTTAAAAAAAAAAACACTTATGCAAGAAAAAGCCTATGTGAATGATATAAAAATATCGACGACCTCGATGAAATCCATACTACCTTTACTTATTTTAATTTTATTTTTCTTCTTTATCATCATCATCAAAAGTCGTCGTCTCTCTCTATATGTGTATACGTAATATTAATATTAATATTATTATTGTTGTTGCTGCTGCTGATACTATTTTCTAGCTGTCTTATGCTTCTACTTAACCGCCATATTTGTTTATTCGTTAATTAGAGAATATCAGAATCGTGTGAATACTCACGAACGCAAAAAAGAAATTATTATTTTTATTATATAGGGTAGAAAATAAAATTTTAAAAGATTATTTTTAAAAAAAGATAAAAAAAGAATTATATATTAAGAGAAGAAAAAGTATCTCTCTCTCTCTTTCTCTCTTTCTATATATATTTATATTTATATATATATATGTATATGTATATAAACAAAAACAAAAAAAAAATTAATAGTAATTCTAATATTTCAGCCGTTCGTATGTATTATTGGTTTTATTTTTGTTTGTCTCTGTCTCTTTTTTTTTTCTCGTTTTAGCTAACACGTGGGATTCGTGGCGCTTCGATAAAATCTAGGTGAATGGCACAGCCTAAGGACCTCGCCTAATTTGTCTTCTTCACGCTTTTTATTTTGTCTCCTTCTTTCCTTAACCATCGTTGTTACCTTTTATCTTATCTTCGCTGTCTTCTTCATTTTCTATAATTTATCTAATTTGTTTCTACGCGTAATCTTTTTTTCTTTTCTTTTATAAATGTAAATTCACTCTCTGAAATTTATTATAGAAACTTGTTTCTAATTTGATTATATTTGTGATATGAATTATTAACGTAGGACAACGAATTGGGTTATTGAAAAGAAAAAACAAACAAACAAAAACATAGAAGAAGAAAAATTTGGTCGAGGCTGAAGCAGGATGCCAAAGGCTCTTTAGCTGCGTATTTGTCCTGCATTACGTGCTACTTTTTCCGGTGGTTCTATTACACTCTTCGTACCACCGTTTAGACGACGTTTACGGCTCTTCATGTAGTCTGCAATCAAACAAATAAAACTTATTTATTTAAACAATTTATTTTTACAATTATTTTTTATCTTTTAAAACTTAAGCCAAATTTTTATAAATCAATTACTTGTTATTTTGTTATTCAGCATTTTTTAAGCTTATAATTAGCTTCATTTCTTCTTGCGTTTGAATTATTATTCCTCATAATACAATTAATTCAAAATGAAGTGAGATCTTTCAAAATGTTGAGAAATCACGCCGTGATGGGGCATATTAAAAAAAAGAAAAACAAAATGAATAATACTGTGTATGTGTTATAGGAATGTACCATATGGACGATGACGATAACGTTGTAACGAACAACTCTCTACGTCGTTGTCATTGTCGTCTGACGCATAGTTATCTTTCCAAAGAGTTATAGCGTTTTTTTCTCTCTCTATTTATCTTCTTCTTTTTCCCTCCCCACCCCTCCAATCCATACCCAACCTCTTCTAATCACTAAAACGCAGCCACCAAACTTGACCTCCTTGTGCAGGATGATATCGGCCTATGAACTTAGTCTATCCTATGTTAAATGCAGGCTACTAATCTTCGTGATGTTATGCCAGAGTACGTTCTCGGTTATCGAGATACGTTATATTATTTAAAGATAGGTAGAAGGATTAACACTTTTTAAGTCCAAGTATAAAAGTTTAAGAATATATGTATTTCTTTTATAATAAGACGTCTTAACAGTTTTGAAGTCAAGAGTAGAGTGAGTAAAAAATAAGGTAATGGTAAGGTTTACATGATTGAACAGTGATTAAAAAATAAAGAAAAAACAATACAACGATAATAAAAGGCAAACACATTACTTTCATCGTTCATTATTTTTTTAACAGAATTCATAATAATACAAAGAAAGGAATATGAAATAAAAGATGATGAAATAAACGTTGAAGAATAAAGTTTCCTGCAATGACTCACTACTCGTGCAACATACGCAGTTAGTTCATTGCAACCAGAAAGACTATAATCATAAAGCTTCCCCCCTCCGTTCTCCCTTTTCCCCTGATCTGAGATGGAAGATCCACTCTTCTTCTAAACAACATTTGGCAAAATTTCCGCAGGAAAAATCGATGCATCTGTTTTTCGATTTGCTCAGATGAGAAGCAACCACCCCAAATGTGTACGCGCGTGTGTGAGAAGTATCGTGCATTTTTCGTTTAGTTTAGTTCCCTGACACGTGACAAGAATTATGGTTCCAGTAGGAACACGTCAATGGCAGTCGTCGTTCCCGTTTTGCCACCCTTTGACGTTCCCACAGAGTTACACAGGGAACCCCTTGGTAACCCTCTTGTATTCATTCGACACCCCCCTCCCTCGTTGTATAAGCGTGCCATTCGTAGATCGATTTTTCTCTCTTGTCAATTGAAAAAAAAGAAAGGAAAATTTGGATTTATTTTACAAAACGATAGAAGACATATTTGTTAACATTTATTCCCATTATTATTTCGTGTTCCATTTAATTTAAAACTACACGACCTATACATATATATATTTATAATAATTTTCTTACAGTAATAAAACATGTTTGTGTGTGTGTAACGCGTCATTAAACAAATATAATGCAACTAGGATGGTTGCACATTTTGATGACTAAAAATGGATAAAAGAAAGCAGCAAGTTATCAGGAAACACTATTACCGCAATTTTACCGCAACTGAGCGAACATAATTTGAAGAAAAAAAAAATCCAAAGAAACGAGGAACTTTAAGATGATCATCTAAGAGATAAATAGATTCTAGAAAGGCTATCGAACTTCTATTACTAGTCTTCATTTCCTTCTTCTCCTTCTCTTTTACTCCTAACATTATTGCAACGATATTTTCCTACCTCTTCTCTTCTTCCACACATTCATTATATAGATTATATATATATATATATATATATGTGGTACGTTCACCGGACGTCAAGTAAACAGGATACATGCTCGAATTACGTTATTGTGAAATCCTCAATCCTTCATACCAAGACAATTTTTATTGCAAAAAAGAATAAAAAATAAAACAAATGAAAATCATCAACTAGCAAATACCGAAAATATTTTAACCCTCTATGGACCCGTACAACTTTCAAGTCACGTGCTAATTTTATAATGTCTCTGAAATAACCAATAACAATATTAATGACAAAGTAAAATAAATAAATAAAAAAAAGAAATTGTTGTAAATTTTTGTTTAATATTTTATATGTTGTAGAGGGTTAAACAATTTAACGAATCAAATCTGAGATAAAGTAACTTTACAGTTTCTAATCTCGAATCGATTATCGATTCAGGGGAGTGCATCTAATCGTAGGATAATAATAATAATCATCATCATCGGCACCCGGTGAATCTGATTCATCCTTGCGAATTTGAAATCGCAACGTTTCGAGTGAGCATATGCGGGTCGTTTATATATACATGTACATATATATAAAAAAGAGAGAGAGAGAGAGAGAAGGAAAAAGGAAGATGACGAGAGGAAGGAGTGAGGAAGAAGGGCGCCGAGTACATCGTTGACGATCTTGATTTAAAATGCCGAGGACGATGACGAGTCTTGTGGGGATCGTCGCATGTTCACCCCCTATAGCTCTCTGCGTCACGATTGTGAACACAGCTGATACCCCCATACAGACTGCAAACGCATACACGCAAATATGTTTATTCACTTACACACACACAACTATCCATTCGAAAGAGAAAGGTAATGCAATGGACGGCTGCACACGCCCATCGTTTCGAGAACAAAAGGTGCAGAAAAGACAGAGTACGTTCGGTAGAAAAAGAGGGGAAGTGGAGAGGTATGGTAACCTACGGGGGTGGCTCAACAACCCCATATGGGTCGCTCCTCTACAGCTGACCGCTTGGCTCATTAATAAAGTACGTTACGAAAATCGTTCGGGACCCCACCGTGTATATGGCTGTATGGATGTTTGTATTTGTATGGGGGTGTACATATGTGTAAGTGAGAAAAAGCAAAGTACGTTACTAACCTATGCTCGTTCTACCGTGAACGGATTCGTTACAACGCGATCTAATCGATTAAGGGGGAGAGAAGATAAGGGACAAGCACTTTCGGAAAATATTGCATTTGCATTTTCATACAATCAAACATTTCAAGAATTTTGTATCTAAATTTCAAGTCAATCAGAGCAGAACTCTCAAAGTTATTAATCTCTAAGTTCTTCTCTTTCTTCTTCACTTTATCAAAGTTTAAAACTTTAAACGCGTTTTAATTACTGATCGAATTTATTGATCTTTTTTTATACTTGAATGATAATATAGTCGGCCAAAGTTTATGGGAAATGTTTGACACGTGTCGACAGGATTGTAATTCTATAAAAGTTAAATATATTATTAGAAGATAAGAAATAAACCTCTGTGCATTTTGCAAGTAAAATATTGTTTTTTCTTTTTTTAAATACATAGAATAACACGTTTTATATACGAAGTATCTACCCTGCATTTCGTTGGCAAGCAGACAAAAATGGCACCCCGGTATCCCGCAGTGCAGCAGAAAAATATAAACATACAGAGGAAAGAGATTCGTTGTCATCGCGTGCACCGAACAACGACAACGAGAATGACGACGAAGAGTCATGTCCAGAAATAGTTACAACGCGTGGGTGGCTTGCACGAGCGAACAATAAATAGAGAAAATAACGGGAGAGAATTAGACCGAGAGTTACAATTCGAAAAGGAACAAAATGGTCGTCTCTCACGAAAAAAATAATAAATAATACCAGATGACAAACGATTATATTCTTCATTAAATTTGTAAGTTAAAATTAATATGCAAAAGAGAAATAATAATTAGATCGAGTGAGTAATTCTCTCAACAATAGATAAACGCGTCACCAGACTGCCGGCAATATTTGTCAACCTTGAAACCACGTGCTTAGTTTACACGTGCTATTAAATGCCTCTTACGCTATTATTTTCAATCTTGCTTTCTTTATATTTTTCTTTTTATTTTATAAAAAAAATATCTATCCTTCAACGAGCTAGATAACCAGTTGCAACGTGTTATCGATGCTATCAACACGAGGCCGAGTAAATGACCATCTCGAAAGTAACAACGAAGGAACGTGGAAGATAAAGCGGGAAATTTAAAAAAAAAACAACGAAAATAAAGATTTTTCTATTCGCAAAAGATAAGAAATATAATCTTGATTTTCCACAGTATATCAAAGTCGTATTACCACAAGAGGATTTTAAATGTTACGATTAGATAGATAGACGGATAAATAGATATAGATCTCGATTAGATTACACTTTAATTCCCTTAACAATAAGTTTAATTGTTTCATCAAGAATATAACAAAAATAGAAGACCAAAAGAGGATGACCAACTATGAAAATTACCAGATATTTCTCCTGTTTTTACAGTTACGTTCTAACCAACATGTACGATTTTTGGCGATGAGCGTTTTACATACATTAATTTTATATTGTCTTCTTCTTAAAAATATAAGAATAGTTTTCAAGGAAAAATTTTGTAAGGGTAACGGCATACAATTTTAAATGACACTCACTGTATGTACTTTCACTTTCTCTCTTTCTCTCTCTCTCTCTCTCTCTTGCTCTCGAACGATGATGCGCTTATCCGTAAAAAAAAGAAATAAAAAAAAATATATTGAACCGATATCTATTTTTAACTTTATCGCATTCGGGCACCGATACACCGTAATGCAGATATAAGGAAGCACGGTCATAATCGTTAACTAAACTTTTCCGTCGGTTAAGCAAATGCTTCTTCTTTTCTTTATTCATTTAATCTCTTTCTCCTCATTCTAAATTATGATTAAAAATATTACAAATACTCTCGATGCGTCTGTGCAAATCTACATCTTTTTATTGAAAAAGAAATCCATTATTTTAAGCATGAAATAAATTGAAAAATAATATACAAAAAAATATATATACGCGTGAACGAAAAAAAAATGACACAAAAGAAAAATGCGAGTGCAATTTCTTATTATTACCGACTCTGACTTGCGTAATTACGTAAATTGAGATGACCTTGTCGATCACTGGATTAGATTGACCTAGGCTGCAAAGTTTTATTATTATATATCTGTCTTTCTCTCTTTAGATGAAAAATATTTATTATATCAGAGAAAAAACAGATGGTTGTTGACCATTGAAATAAAATGGCGTTAAATCACAAAAGAATTATCTTGCTAAACAAACGATTGGCGAAAGAAAGGAAGATGGCTGACCACCGAAAAAATGGCGCGTGACACGTTAATCGTCAACTCCTATCTACTCTAAACGAAACTCTGTGATTCTAATAAATAAAATGAATAAAATTTCATAAGCAAAAGAAAATATATATATAGAGCGAAAAAGAAAGATGATGAAATTTCTAAATGACTAAAAAAGTAGATAAAACGATACGGAAGCATTGTAACTAATATATGCGGGATATAAACAAAAATATTTCGCATTTGAACCTTGCTTTTAATCGTCAAAGATACGCGTGTTGTTTTAAGTAGATTAGAGGCGGGAAAATCAGATGTTTGTTCGTTCAAATTTCATTTTATATTCTTCTATCATTCTTTTCTTTTCTTCCTTTCATTCTCTCGATAGATGAATGAATAGATAGATATAAATAGATGAAGATAGATAAGAGAGATAGAGAAGTTTTATTCTACGCTCGTATAAGCCTTTAAAACAAACGTTTTCCAGCATTGATCGAGGTTACGCAATCGGCATTTATATAATCAAGAAAGATCTTTAAGCGAAACACACACGATTGAGCTACTATCCGAGTTAAAGACATTTTTCTCTCTATCTCTTTCTTCGGAAGAAAAAAATAAGCGTTTGTTTCTTGTTGGTAAGGAAAAAGTTAGCCATTCAACGAATGATAAACGAATTCATTTCTTGATCGCGTTATAATCTAATGTAAGATAAAAATTGGATCTCTTACAACAACAGAAAGCTCTAATTGCACGCAAAGATAATTTTTGGTAACTGTTTGGTAACATGATTGAACCAAATGCTTGTTACACACGAGGAAGCTGAGGTATGTTGATTTCAAATTGTTGATTAGAAAAGCGCTACTATTTTACGATTAATCTAATATTCATCGATTATCGGTTACGAATGAATGCTTGTGATCTCGCGTGCAATAAACTAATTCGATCTTATCTTATTTTATAGATAGATATATACGTGTATAAGTTTATTCACAACAGGAATGACTCGTCGTCAATTGGATAGAGCAGACAGGCAAATGCAACGCGAACCTAATCGATTGAAATTTTGCTTTCTCGTTTATATCTCTCTTTGTTTCTCATTAGATAGATTTCTCTATAACGCGATAGGAACCACGTGTCATTTTTTTTCTAACAGAAACCACGTGGTATACGAGACAAAGTACACAAAAAATAACGATATATTTATTCCTTACGAATTAGTTTTGTTTACATCCGACGGATATCTCGTCAATTGTGCAATATCAAATAGATAAACCGAGAATTTGTATTTTTTACTACTTTATTAGAAAAGGAATAATTCAGAGAACGCAACGAAATGGCGCGCAATCTTTAAAGCCAAAAAGATTTCATATAGAAAAATAATAAATATGATAAAGGGGAATAAACTTACGCGTAATAGTGGTGATTTTTCTCGTGCTCATTGGCAAGACAGGCGTGGAAGGTTCGATTGTGGAATATTTATTTTTCCTAGCACTGTCATAAGTGGTACGATCATCGGAGGAGGTGGTCTCGTTCGGCGTACTTTCGCCAATTTCCGGTACTCTTGATCGTTCTCGTTGGGGTGGTGTCCTTTCGGACTTGGTATTTTCATCGATGGTATTTTCTTCTTCTTCTTCGGTTGTTTCTACATCTTCCTCTGGCCGTTCAGTAATCGTAGTTTTCTTAGATTTTCCGTTGGTAATAATAGGTGCTGTTGCTATCGTCGTAGTCGAAGCTGCAACTACAACGACTGCGGTAGCAGTGGTGGCTGGTGCTAGTGTTGTTGCTGTTGCCACCGCTTTCACATTGGTCGTTCCATTCAACGTTCGTTGGGGAGGCGTAGGAAGAAGAGTTGTAGTTTGAACAACAACGTTCTTATCTTCGTATTTTCTTGGCGTAGGAGGCGAGTGTTTCCTCAAGTACGGCATACTGCGAAGCGCATAAGGCTCCGGTATGATATCCTTCGACGTAACAATCTCCCACTCGTATCTTGAATTAGATTTCGGCATTTCCAAGCGAAAGTCGAATCCCCATCTTTCGGTGTCAAGCAAGGCTTGAGCACGTAACTCTCGTTCGGCCAAGGCACGAGCAGCGGCATGGTCAACAGGACCAAACAGATCCCTTCTGACGCGCGCGAGAGCTGCTGTGCTCGGCACCGTTCGCCCTCCCCCTAAGTTCCGACTCATTTCCGTCATCATCGCCGGATTCAACACTCTTGCGCTCATATTTTTCGTTGTTGCTCTTTTTAGAGCGTCCCAACGTCGCTCTCTTTCTCTCTCTATCTCTCCTCTCTCTTTCTCTCTCTCTCTTTATATAACCTTATTTTCTTTTTGTCCAATATATCCCTATGTTTTCCTCTCCCAAATGTTCACTTTAAAAAAATCACTGTCCCTCCGCCGCCACTGCAGCCCGCCGACACGTTCGAACAATCCGCGTCGTAGTTTTGACGTAATGAAAATTTTTTTCGCGCGGCATAAAAGTAGTCTTCTCTTCTTCCTTCACTTCTACTGTCTAACTATTTCTTTCTTTCTCACACCAACGCGTCCAACAGAGATGATTAT
The DNA here is from genome assembly GCA_023678845.1 of Mischocyttarus mexicanus. NCBI lineage: Eukaryota > Metazoa > Arthropoda > Insecta > Hymenoptera > Vespidae > Mischocyttarus > Mischocyttarus mexicanus. The sequence goes on along the minus strand of JACGTP010000041.1, from coordinate 454,431 downwards.
CCTTCTCGGAATCGTCGTGTCTCGAAGAGTTGAAATACTCGCGCCGAACAACAAACCCGGCAACGCCGCGCGATCCACCGAATTTCGAATAATAGCCGCACGTTCTTCCTTACTACCGCTCCGCGCTGCTGTTCTTTAACTAACTCTTTCTCTCTCTCTCTCTCTCTCGCGCGCGCGAGATCAGAGATCAGCGAGAAGTTAACTGAGAATACACGACGTTATGTATGCAGTAATACGACTCCGATACCTTTCACTTCGAACGATTATATTCCAATCGGATTATTCTCCACGATCCTGTTTTTCTCGGCACATGAGTTTCTCGAAACGAAAATGTTCCGAGAGTTTAAGAGAGAAATATAGGGGGAGGCAGTACGCGGTGGGACACAGCGCAACGTTCGAACGCTGCTCGACGATCTGACAACACTGCAAGCGCAAGAGACGGAAGCCTGAAAACAAACTCCAACATTCACGAACGAGGACGAAGTTTCTTTCTCTCCTTCGTTATTTAATTTTCCTTTTTCTTAGCGAAATTATTGATATTTCTATGAAGATCTCACTTTCTCTCTTTCACTCTCCGTATTCTTTCTATCTTTCTTTCTCTCTCTTACACTTTCCTCGTAACATTTTTCTTCTCACGTTAGTATTCTCTCCATCTCACAAGGCCCGCGAGAACTTTGATCCGGCAACGTCGCACGCACTTGCGCGCGCGAGCGCGAACACGACGCGACGACGACGACGGTGGGAGGAGAATCAGAAGATAGGGGGAGAAGAAGGTGGTGGAGGAGGAGGAGGAGGAGGAGGAGAATGACGACGAAGGCTGGAACGCGTTGAAGCGCGCGTGCGAATTTCGAACCTGCTCGTCGCGCGCTTTTTGTGTTATTCGTATCCTCGGTGACGACAAAACACGCGCGACAAGAAAAAACACGCGATATATTCAAATAAAAGAATAATAATTATCCTTAATCCTTTTTCGAATATAAGTTTCGCTTTATATATATATATGTTTATGTATACATATAAATTGCACACGGCCCGTAGAGACTTCGTCGAACAATTCTCCGATGATCTTATTAATTTGTTAATAAATCCCCATCAAAGTTCGGTCCATAAACAATGACGATCGACGATCACTATTTACCGTTAGCCTCGAACTCTCGATGAAAATACGAGAAACGATAACACAATGATGATGACGACGACGACAGAGTTTTATAACAACACCAAAAGGTTTGCGTTTATAGAATATTCTTTCTCTCTATCTGAAACGATAGAAAACAGTTGTTAACAGAATGCAAGCTAACTATTGCCCTTGTTACAAAAAAATATATAACGGAGATGCGCGAAAACGCGACAACGCGTGTGAAGCGCCTTCTAGCGACTAACTGTGGTGCCTCTTGTTGCAACCGTGCAGTCTTCTTCGAAACGACCTCGGCCATTTCCGTCGTTGCCTCGGCTGTTCCCGTCACAGTAGCGACCCCCACTATCAATGTGCCCGTGGTATTCCCCACCCTTTCTATTTCTTCTCTTTCTCTGCTATGTATTACTCCGCGCGGCATTCTCTCCCTCTTTTTCTCACGAAAGGAACAACGAAAGGAGGGACGCGAATAACCGTCGTTTGAAAGTCTCGCGCCCTGTTGTCCATTCGAGACGAGCGCAACGACGAGCGATCTTTGAAGCAAACTCGATAAATACACATATACATTTGTGTCTTTGTATGCGTTTCTGTACAGTTATCGAACCTTCCCCTCTCCTACTCACATCAGTTTACCAACCATATACATACACCTTTACTCTTTGCGACGAACACGACCGAATACTCGAACGCAGTTTCTCTTTCTTCGTTCAAAGGATTGATCTCATATATTTTTTTCCTCTATCATCTTCGCTCTCTTTCTCTTTCTTTTTCTTATCTATGTATTCACCGAGATATACCGTATTCTTCGTCCCTGCTTTTCTTTTTCTCTCTCCTCTTCCTCTTTTTCTTGTTACACGCAAGTAAGTACGAAATGACTTACGTATTTAGGAGATCTTCGACTGCGGGAGGTATATAAAAGAGCGAGCAAGAAAGATAAAACGAACTAGATCCCCTATATATAAAGATTTTTATGATGAAAATTGCTTGAGATCGGTTAGAAATTATTAAACATTTCACTTTTTAATTAGGTTACTTCTCCAACAGGAAAAGCTAATACAAGTAAGAGACTCATTCATTAAGAGATGATAGAATGCATCCGTCCTATTATTCTATTAAATATTATGACCTCATATATATGTATATTTTTAGATAATTAATTCATTAATAATTAACTAAGAAGAGATAAAAAAATACCATATCAAACTTTGAAGGATAGTATTTAAATTACATTTGAAAAAACCTCCTTACTCTTTGATCTGATTAGCCAATCGCAACGCGGATATTAATCTATGAATATCGATTTATTGATATAATATAATAAATTGATGTTTTAATTAAAATAAGGTAATTTATTCTATTTTTTATTCTATTCAATAATATTTATTATATTAATATTTAGGATATATCAATTATTTCTATTTCAATTTATTATTAATATTTGTAATATTTTAATTATTCAACGAATAGATCATATATGATTGGCTTATTAAATTACTTTAAATTCGACCAATCACGATTGTCCTTACTAATTTTACGGTTATTACTCTTCGAATAATTGAACGGGACGGATCGTACATCGATGAACCCGGAAAAATGTAAGTTTTTATTTTATTCTAATTCATTTTCTTCTCTTCTTTTTCTCTCATTCTTAAATTATAATAATCGATAGATTCAAAGAGAAAGAATTAAGATCATAGATCGATAATTATTATTTCGTAGATGGAAAAGGACCAAACTTTTCTTTCAATGGACAGTTCTTCGAATGGCGAGGTTATGTTGGATTTTCAGAACGCGAAAGTTGATAAGAATCATCATCTTCATAATTACAAGTAATTAGCAAATTTTTTAATCACACCCTTTTCCTATATATAAAATTATTCTTTATAATGCACTTTCTAACATGCATTATTTATAAGTAAAAGTATCATCGCATTTAAAAAATATTTGTAACAATAGAATTTTTCTCATTAGAAATAGAAAGCAGCTATTAAAAAGTAGGTCACTGTTGAGAAAAATAAGTCAACGAAACAAAAGTAGGTCAACGTTACGAGAGTAGGTCAGCTGTACAAAAACATAGTAATAATCCTATACGTATGGAATGTATTGAGAGAAAGATAGGTGGTCTACCTCTCGGTGAATTCTAGGAAATTCGTTATATATGAAATTCGTAGAAAAACATTCCTTAACTACCGGCTTAGTTGAGCGTTCAATGTTTTGTTTATGTTCGTGTCTCTCCGTCACTCCTCGGCCGGTGTTGACAACCGAACGTTGTCATTTCATTGTTAGATTTGTATTTGACCTTCGTGTATGTTCGGTACTTGTCGTATGTATTCGTAACTAATTTTCATAATATTCGTTAGTCTTCTTCGAGCGTCGGAAGGAATAACAAGGATATTAATTAAGTATGTGATTTATTTCGTGTCGCGTCGCGTGTGCGTGTATTTTTTCAATGCAAGTGATATTCATGTGTGAGCGAGTGTGTGTAGTGCTGAAAAGTGATATATACATATATGGATACCTGCACTTATGGATATAAGGACAAAGTACATCTAAACGTAAGCTGAACATAATTTTTAATCTTTTTAATATTTGACATCGGCGTGGTAGGGTTTAGATGTTAAATATATTATATGAATAATTTTCAATAAAAAAAAATTCTAATAGGTAATCGTAACATTGTAGAATTTTTTGAACCGGACATTGTATGATACGCGTTCGTAATTCACACGAATAACTTTTCACACATACACATACAAATAGTCTCTTCTTCTTTTCATAAAAAATAAATTTAAAATCAATGGATAAATAATGTATTAAGACTGGTTTTTGAAAATTTATACAAACAGGAGAAAGAAGAAAAAGAAAAAAAGAAGAGAAGAGGAATAGTCCAGTCAATCTAGCTTGATTTTGGGCTCAAAATAGATGTATAATGTAATTAGGCTTATCAAAAATTTCAGATACATCAAACAATTATTTTTTAATAATTTTAATTAAATATAACCGATATATACATAAATTTATTTATTAATTATTTGAATATTAAGAAATAATAAAAATCTATCATTAGAAATAGATAGCAGCTGTTCAAAAGTAGGTCACTGGTAAGAAAAGTAGGTCAACGATACAAAAATAGGTCAGCTGTAGAAAAACAAAATAATGATCCTATACGTACTGAATGTATTGAGAGAAAGATAGACAAAGGTGTACGTCCGAGTTAAACGAGATCAAGATCGGTACTGTTCGTATATCTATCGGTTAATTCTAAGAAATTCGTTAAATATGAAATACACAAAGAAAAACATTCCTTAACTACCGGCTTAGTTGAGCGTTCAATGTTTTGTTTATGTTCGTGTCTCTCCGTCACTCTTCGGCCGGTGTCGACAATCGAATGTTGTCATTTCGTCGTTAGATTTGATATTGACCTTCGTGTATGTTCGGTAAATGTCGTATGTATTCGTAACTACTTTTCTTAATAATTGTTAGTCTTCTTCGAGCGTCGGAAGGTGAAACAATAATATTAAGAATATGTCATTTATTTCGCGTCGCGTATACGTAAGTGATATGCATATACGAATATGCATATGCGAATGTGTGTAGTGCTAAATGTGTGTAGTGCTAAATGTGTGTAATATGGATACCTCAATTATGGATATTAGGACAAAGTACATCTAATCGTAAGCTGACCATAATTTTTAACCTTTTTAACATTTGACTGCGCGTGGTAGGCTTAATGTTAAAAAATCTAATAGATAATGGTAACGTTGTGCAATGTTTACATCGGACGCTATAGGTACGCGTTGAATCCACACACATATACATATTTTTTAATATTTACCTATATATATTATAATTAGACTTATACAAAATTAGAGACACGTTTAATATATATTTTTAAATAATTTTAAAAATAAATTTAGATTTATAATCTAAAACATATTTAATTTTTATTTACTTACTTTTTTGCTCCCTCTGACACATTAATTTATTTCAAATAATCAGATACAATATTTAGATTGATCAAATAATTTGTTAAAATATCAAATGTATTTATATATAAAATACATTAGTAAAGTGTGTGTTATGTATATGTGTGTTGTACAGATTAATAATTTTAGTTTTCGAGTATAATTTAAATAGCCGGTATAGTTTTGATCGAGTGATATAAACATAATTAATATAATCTAATAATTTAATACAGCTATTAACATATATAAACATTTTCGTTTGAGTCGCGTGTCGGTTCCACGAGATTTTCTTTTTTTTTTTATTTTTAACAATTGAATCAGAGACAGTAAAATTATCGAATGTTTAAAATTATAAATCATTGAAAGTTAATATAATTTAATGAACCCGTGTATTGAAAGGAATGGTTCTCATATTCTCATGCTGTTTTAATGCATGTCCTTGGAAAATAAAAATAAAAATAAAAATAGAAATAAAAATAGAAATAAAAATAAAAAGAAAAAAAAAACGAAAGAAAGAAATCCCACGCAGCATCCAGGAAGCAGAGCGAGGGTGGCACCGGATGCATCTCAATGAAGAGGAAACGAGCGAATGAGTACGCGCGTAAAACAATCCTTCTCAGCTTTTGCGTACCTCTTTTTCAATACCCTAATTTGCTTTTTACATGCTGGGTTTTGCATAGCATACACTTGTGTGCTATGGAAAGGTGAATTCCATTAAATGAACCTGCCGACGCGTCAAGTGTATTTAAAAAAAAATTTAGAGTAGAGACGTAGATGCACCATAAGATTAAGAGATGAATTTTTTAATATTGTTTCACGGTATATAATACTGGATTTATGCAATAATATGTGTATATTAGATTTATACGTGTGTAGGTTTCAATGCGGTAGAATGAATGAAAGTTTTCTGCACGATTAGTTTTGATCGAGTGATATTTTAAAAATCTAATTGCACGGGCGTGTTAATTACAGACGATTAGGATCGATCGATTTTTTGATCGAGAATTTAATCGAGAATTAAATCGATCAGATATTCAGTAATCTTTGAAACAATCGTAACGTTGCTTTAGATGCAGCAGGTGCTTTGCTTCCTGCTGCGTATTCTGAACGAAGGTCGAAAACGTGCTGTGTTTTTGTTTGATTATCGTCAAGTATGTGTGCACATATGTGTTGTATACACGTCTACTTAAGATTAAGGCTTCCAGGAACAAGGAGAACTCTTCGAACGATAACGAAAGCTACCCGGAAGAACGTCGCTTGATAATTGCAATGACTGCTTGCATTTCGTTGCTTACTTTTCAAAATAGCTCACCTGCATTTTGACTTAAAGAATAGAACGTTTCTTTTCTCTCTGGTGTATATGTGTACATGAGTAGGTGAGCCAATGCGTGTTATCAAATTTATGATAAGGTCTGACAATTTTAATTGCATAAAAGAGAAAAAAATAAGGAAAAGGTGTCGAGCAGCGATCAAATATATTTCGAAAGATCCGTATGTTTGCTTTTAGATTATTTCTCGAAACCAGCTAAGTCCAATTTAACAAGATAACAAATTTAGGTTTTTGCATTTATTTATTCTTCTTTTTCTTTTTTTTTTTTTGTATTTTATCGTCGCGTCCAAAGGTCGTGTTTATATTTGTATTTTAATTTTATTTTTTCGAGTAGAACATAATGGAGAGCTGACTTGTTTTAAAAAGAATATTATACTAAAAAAACTCTATCAGTATTCTGAATTTTATTGGGTTTCTTTCTTTCTCTCTCTCTCTCTCTCTCTCTCTCTCTGTCTCTCTATTTTTGAGGTACAACAACCACCCTCGCGGAAATTTCTTGTAGAAGGATTCTCAATGTTCTCGAGCGAGAACAATGAAAGGTGGTGATGGTGATGCTGATGCTGGTGTGGTGGTGGTCGATGGTGGTCGGTGGTGGTAGCAGTGGTGGTGGTGGTGTACGCGAATATCCTTTTGTCACGGTGATTGTGCCCACTTCCGTGGGAATTCGCGGAACGGAAGTGCAATTTCTGGCAATGGGTACACACCACCATCATCACCACCACTACACCATCACCATCACCATCACCATCATCATCATCATCATCATCATCAGCAGCAGCAGCACTAGCAGTAGCATTATTGAACCAACACGACGAACGAATTCGTTCATTTTAGCAGCCTCACGTGCAACGTGTAAAAAGCGATCCTTAAGAAGGAGACGCCAGGTGCATGCTTCTTTTGCTCCTTCTCACGAGGAGGCATTCGGATTAATCCGAAGATATCTTGATACTCGTGGAATTCAAGATTCTTTATTCTTTTTCTATTTTTTTTTTTTAACTCTGCGCAAGGTGTACTGGTAAATAGGATTGTTATGTTTCGGTCATGACTCATGAGGGTATTACGAGGATTTTATTTCTTTTTTTATCGTTCATCTCATGTAAGAGTTTTGCTCTCTCTTGTTCTCTCTCTATCTCTATTGATCAAAGACTAATTAATTAATTATTTATCAGGATAAATCTTATTAGTTTGATTTTTGAATCGATACTTGTAATTTTAAAAATATTGACTTCGTTTAGTTTTGAGACACGAAAAGGCAGCTTGGTTTGAATTACGTGCATCTCCAGCATCAGTCTATTGCACGCGAGTTATGCACGACCTAATTTGACGTTTCCCTCTAATCTCTCTATCTCTTTTACTCTCTCGAAGAATTGAGATGAAACATCTGCCGTTTGTGTCTTCCTGCAAGACATAAACATTTCATAAAGCTCTCTTCCTAGAGATGCTTGGATGTTGTACTATTTATGTGGGTCGAATTAACCACACATTGCTTGTGAGACTTTATTCAAACGCTAGGGTTAGCTGTCCGAGTTAGAATATTGTTAGAAGATACTTTTCAATTTGTATTGTTTTTTAAAGGATTGGAATAAATAGAAAGAATTTTGCAGAAATATATATATTTTTTTATAATGTTTTGTTAAAAAATTCATTAAATACATTCGTAGGGATAATTTTCCTTTTTAATCATCTCTCGCGTGTCTTGTACAAATTATTGATTTTGTAAATGTACTTATTTATAATTATATATTATATAAATATTAATGGAGGGGGTGGGAGGGGTTTTAGAGTAGCGTATATTATTGCACGTTACCCTTAGAATAAATACATTTTTATATCGAATTAAATAGTGTCACTTATCTACGCGTGATATAAGATTTTAAATATATAAAATATAAATAATATCATTTTATTTCTTTTATATTTTCTCAAGCGTAAAAAAATTATAATAATAAAAAATAAAAGAACAAATTCTCGATTTCCAAGTCCATCTCAAATTATTAAAACAAAATAGAAGAAATGTTTACAAATCGTTTAACTTTGGTATCGTTTGGTCGTGTTTAAATAAATAGACATCATCGCATTGGTTCTGACTAGAACTTAGCTGACAAGAGAGAAGAAACCACGTAAAATAATATAATAAATAAATAAATAACAGTAAAAAAAAAGAAGTAATAAAAAAATATTCACAAATTGTTTGTTAATATTCTCAGTCAAATTTATAAATAATTTTCAGTTGCCGTGTTAATTAAAAACAATACAACGATTATAATACTAATAATAATAATAGTTCTAATAAAGGGTTCTATAAAAAATTTAAAAAAAAAAGAAAGAAAATACTTTACCGATTTATTAATATCAATATATCAAATTTCGTTAATTACTAGAAAAATATTTATAGCAATTATAAAAATTTAGAAAAGAAATGTTTTCTTTTTTGAATTGTTTGTTTTTCTTTTCTCTCTGTTTCTTAGAAATACGAGTAATATCACGTGAGTTCATTTTTTGCAGTTGAGTAGTTCATCATAAAACGCCGACGATGCGAGAATGATTTCGATTTTTTTGCCTTCTCAACTCAGTTTTATCGTCCGCATCGACTTCTTTCCCTTCCTGAGGTTCCTCTTCTTCATCCTTTTCGTCCTCTTCGTCTTTTTTCTCTTCTTTTACCTTATTTTCCTTTACCTTGCCTTTCTTTAGCTGGCCCAACTCGTCATATTCATTTTTTTCCATCTTCTCAGTTTTGTTTTGAACTTCCGCGTTCATTGGAATATCGTTTCCATCTTGGTCGAGTTTAACCCATTGGTAATTTCCTTTCAGAGGTATTTCCTTCTCGAAATCGAAGTTCCATTTTTCTTTAGCCTGCGATAACAATGTCAATTGATTTCTTAGAGAACGATTAGCGTATTAACGATTTACATATATTTGCAATTTGTTTGATAAAAAATAGTAAGACAGCTATTATATTCGAACGCTACCAGAATAAAAAGTGAAAAATATAAATTTCTCTCTTTCTTTGTCATTTCTATACTTTTATTTACTTCTTCTCGATGTTTGCGGGCCTCCTCGAAGAAGCAATTAACAACGTTGCCTTCGGTAGTGTTTAAATCGCGCCTTCTACCACCTTCTATTTCTTCTTCCTCTTGAAAAAGTCTTCTGCGAACGCTCCGAAATCTTATGCCCTCTTGAACGTCAACGTTTCTATCTTGCATCGTCAGTCGAGCCCTATGACATTCAAAATGAAATAAAATAAAATACAAATAAGTTAGTCCAATTTTCCTATTAACATTTTTTAACAAAACCCATACAGATTTTCTAATCCATTATTTATTAAATACTTTCAAACATCTTTCATGCAATCATTTATCATTATTTCCTTCCTTCTTTTACATTAATCAGACAAGAATCAACACGGGAAATATAGTATAAGATGTTTTAAAGGTTTATGAAATGTTGGCAATGTAAAACAGGAATTTGTTTGTCTTTTCCTCTCTTTTATTCTCTTCATTCCATCATTTCTCTGGTTCGTGGTCACAATCGATAAGAGAGCATAGAGAAGAGTATCGTTTCAAAGTCATTTTCTTTCCATCGATGTTAGTTAGATGTACAATGCACCCTGGTATATATGCACGACTCTTAGTTAATCAGTGACTCGACACGCGCCACACGCATGGCTTTCCTTCCTTCGTTCCTTTCGTTTATGTTTTGTAAACAACACTCCAACGTCTACACGCGTGTTTCTCTTTCCTTCCTAACTTGTATTTTTTCAATGTTTATATATATGTATGTATGTATGTATGTATGTATGTATGTATGTATGTATGCTTGTGCACATATGTGAGAGAAAGGGAAGACTGCTTGCATTGTTGACTAATGTGCCGTTGCTCGGATGTGTTGGAATGCAGTTCGTTTCCGGTACGAAATCATCAACAACTGCACGTTTGGTGCAGTATACGTTTGGTTGATAGTTTACACACACCCTGGCTAAGTTGTTAGTAATTTATTATTTATTGTCGACGAGAAGAAAGAGTAACGATGCAGTTTTCTTTGCTTTTTATTCATCAAATGTATTCGTCTTTAATTTTTTTTAATTTATTGTTAGATATATATAGAGAAAGAGAATCTTTCTTGCTTGACGGTAATTTAAATCGGTCGTAAGAGAATCCAGTATGATCGTAATTCTCGATGAACAAGGTACGAGAGGAGATTGCCAAAGAAGAATAGTACTCGCGTACTCTTGCGAGAAAAGGATGAGCTTAGGGGTAGAAGAGAAGAAAAATAATCTGAGAGAGAGAGAGAGAGAACATATACACCTGCTCGAGCTTTACAATATGCATCCGCCGTTTATGGTTGCACGACATTTTACAGTGCTCATGTTAACGTTTTTTCAACTATCTCTTTCTCTATTCTTTAGCCTGATTTTTATTCTCTTTCTCTCTCTCTCTCTCTCCTTCTTAGTTTGATTTTTTTCTCGTCTTTAAATGATAATGAGATCGTTCGTGAATCAGTCATCAATCACGTGAAGGAACTCAATAGCATAGTCTCTCTTTTCTGCCTTTATCTTTCTCATTATTTCTCATATCTCTTATTTCTTAATAAGTTGATATCTCATCGATTATTCTCAGTAGTATATCATCAAAGTTAATACCTATTGAATGAACCTTCATTTCTACATACACGTAGTACTTTAGTGATAATGATATTCTTCGTATTTTTCTCTCTGGTCGTATTCTCGTGCCACCTGTACGTTTAGTATGCCATTCAAGAATTTTACGTTCTCCATATATTCATTCATTTGAAAATTTTATTGTCAATTTTTATCTCATTATCATAGTATCGTGTCTCATAGAATTTATTTTCTAATTTTTTCTCAATGGATTATTACTTTAATCGATATATTTAAATTCATTCATATACTTCGTGAATGTGTGTATGCATTTGCGCAAGAGACGATGCATTTTGCAATTAATTTACTTGAATTTAGTTTAATTAAATATGTACGTTATATGAAACATTAATTTGTTTGATTATTTTAATTGATTTTGTTTATTTCGTTAAGTTTAATTATTTGATGATAGAATTTTCTCTAAGTACACGATAATGTGGTTAAAGAGAAACCAGTTCTTGGTATTAACAGCATATCGTCAGGTTTGAATGACTAAGAATTACTCGTGCGTTCACTTCTGCAAGAAAGCAAGCAAGAGTTCTTTCTCTTTCTCTGTGTATATCCTAGCGGACAGGTAGTACGAGTTGGAGAGCTCGAACGTGCACAACACGCCTTTCCCTGGCCTACTTTTACGATGAAGAAAACTATTCCGAACGAATGAGAGACACCGATTGCATCCTTCGTATTCTTCTATCCATTATTCACTCAAAGTTTACTTTAAACAATTACCGTAAATCAATGAAAAATTCTTATTGCAATTTGTTTTTTCATACGTGATTTTTGTCTATTTAGAATTTCTTTTAAATAAAAACAATAAAAACTTTTTGTTACATATATATATTCTTTTGTTGAATTAAAATTACGAATGGGTTTAAAAATTACACGTAGGAGGGTTAAACATAGAATTTCTTTCGGACACACTCAACTCATTTGTTTAGGATCAAAACTTTGTCAACCCACTTTAGTAAAAAATTGGTAGATTATTGAGATTATAGCGATATGATTCACATAATTGTATAATGATATCTAAATAGCAACTCTTGTTAGTCTTTCAATAAAATGTAATTTAATTGACTAAATAATCAACACGTCTCATGACAAATTTTCAATTATCTTTTTTCTTCTTCAACAAATTTATCAATTAAATAATCATTAAAAAGAAAGAAAAAACACAAGAGGTTAGGGAGATATTAGTAGTTGTTACTTACTTATCGGTTATGTCTCTCATCGTTAGTTAAATAAATTACACGAGATAAATCACAAGAAAGAAGTGAATACACAGTTTTTTAAATATCACATGACGATAATATTAATTAAATTGGAACTAAATAATGGCGTCTTTAGAGTATCGCGTAGAATTAAATGTCCCGAGTATAATATTAGCAAGACGATCGATAGGCAGACATAGTCTTCCTCGTCCGGGGGTGTGGACGTAAACTAAACTCAGCTGGGGTGCCTTTTAGATTTCTACGCATGCGTGGAATGTTGCATTGCGAACAAGATATCGTTTTGCTGTACTGCATTCGCACGACTATCGATAACCAGAATAAATCTATCTTATGTTATCGATACAACACATCTATTCTATTTTTTATTTCATTGTTCATATAATTTAAATCGACTTTTGACGGATTGAAATTTATTCTGTTTGTGTTAATGGAGAACGCGTGAAACCGACATAAATAATCGATTAGGATTTATTGGAAATTTTGGTTCTATTAATCGCGTGTGCGTCAATTGTTGTTTACCTTATTTTAAAAAAGATTATTTTAATATATCTATGTTTCTATGTAAAAAGTAAAGAATTTTTCACGTACCACTCGACACAATTGCAAGATTACATTTACACTTGGAGAAAAATCGTAGGAAAATTTTATTCCGTATTCTAGTTTTCTTTCTCGTTGCACGTTAGAAGAAGAACCAAGTGCAACTGGCCTAGGAGGTGAGACCACTAGTCACTTGCATCCCGGTTGCAGCTAACTAGCCTAGATTCTCATTGCGAACTAACCGTGCTCTGTTGCACGCATGCGCGAGTGTCCGTAACAAGCCGTTTTATTCCATATATTCATTTATTTATGTATGTGTGTGTGTATTTGTATGTTGTATTTATGCATGCATGTATGCATGGATATATTATGTAGGTGTATATAGATGCTCGTTCGTCCTACGATGCAAATTTATCGGTCGAGAAACCACACCGGATTTTGCTACAACGTCCTTTCAATGAAACTATTTTTAGTTATGGTCTATATATTCATTGTCATAGATTAGATTTCTAGTCTAGCTGATATTTGATTTTTTGTTTATATGTCAATGCATTTTTAGGATTGGTAGATTTATTTATTTAGAGTATTTAATATTAATTAAAAAATTAATTACGCTCGGAATAATTGTTTAAATACTTTGAAAATAACAGATTCGAATAGCTTCCTTGAAATACGTGTAAATAGTAATAATTATTTGTATTCTGCTATATACTTTTGTTAGACATTTATCTTCCTAACAATAAGTTGTGTGAGAATCCTGGAGAATACAACTTCCCGCCATTCTCTATCGACTTCTTCTTTCTTTCTTCTCACGGAAACATTACCAGTTTTCTTTCTCTTCTTCTTCTTTCTTTTTCAACTCTTCTTAGTTCGCTAGAGGATCATCCTTTATCGAGGTTTATCCAATTTCTAAGAAATTATGAGGATGACCGGAAAAAGAGTATCGTTTAACTTTTATAAATTCTTATTGTCGATCGGTAACACACGAAGGACTTATTTTATATCAGAAATTTTTCCAACTACGGGATTTCTCAGAAGAAGTTGCAAAGTTAATAATCAAAATTATATTTTTGAGTTGATTATATAAAAAAATCTAATAAATGCAATCTCTACTTGATCAAGCTTTGCAACAACTTTAAATATTGTACAATCAGAAGAAAAAATACATTTTGCAGATATTTTTTAATCACTATCTCCGTGTATGTTGTATCGTAATATTAACGTCATCTAGAAAATAATGTTGCATTGTTGAGGAGAACAAAAATATTGACTCTTATCCATGTTCTGTTCTACTTTTACGGTGATTATAAAAAGAATATCTGTACAATATACATACTTGAAATATTTTTCATCTTTTTTTTAAACATTAAACAACACTGTTACCCATATACTTTGAACGTCCTTCGATTCTTTGAAATGATCGGAATATAAATGAATGTGTCATATGTCATTGTTTCGATATACAATGATAACACTTGAAACGATACTTTTATATAATGTCTCCTACGATACTTTTTATTATAGATAGATACTTTGATCGTATAATGTTGTGTATCTAAATAAAAGTGATAGAAGTATCATAGAAATAGAGATCGTTTGCATAGGATTTTATTACCTTTAGAAAAATAAATACGGTGTGATCTATCTAGAAATAATCAAATATTAGTTAACAAGAAAAATAAACCAACCAATGTTTGGTATAATAATTCTATCTCGCGCAATGAAAAATGATTTTATGTAAATGCATTGACCTATCGAAAAATAATGAAATACTAGGAGTGTCCTACTTCCTCCACTCCTTCTTTAACGGCTTCCATGCGAGAAAATAAATACCGGCATCAAGAAGTTACCGTTCTTGAAAGAGAATGAGGGAGGAGAATCGGATGTTCCGCTTTACGATTTGTCGAGGAAATGCGATGCCTCGAAATTCTGCATAAGCTTTTCCGCCTGTTAAATCCGCTTGATGTTCACAAACCTGAAACGACTTTTTGTATTTTACGTGTCCCTTTCCCTTTCCCTTTCTCTTTCCCTTCTCTTCTCTTCTCGACACCTGCCTTTTTTCCTCTTTTATGTCATTTCTGTTTGTCACATTTTTCTCACATAAATTACATTTAAATAGGAACGATTTTGGTACGTTTTTAAACTGTTTAGTATTTTTATATATATTATAATTTTTATTTTTATATATTTTTTTTAATCTCTGTTTATAAAAGAAAGAACCTTGACCAGTTTCAACCAATAAACTTCGGCCTTAACTTGACAAACGTTGCCACTGTAGTCTTTCATGATTCAATCATGTGACTAGCATAAATAAGATTCTCAGAGAATGTATACCTGATTAATATTAACGTAAGAACGGAGAGACCGTTACTATATAAGAGAAGAAGAAGAACAAACAATATGACCACTATATTGACCAAACGGTATAAAAAATCCAAGAATTTCAAAGTAGGATTTATTTGCTTCTATTAGTTTATTCCTTCTCTTATTTCTCGACAATACTTTCTTAATTATCAAAAAACAATTGTTTTGTTAATTAAATCCTTTATTTAATAAAATATTATTTCTTATTCTTTCGTCGCATAAATGTACGTACGCGTATGGCAAATATATATTTTGTACATTTAATTAATATTATTTTTAATCATATTCCGATGTTTAGAGATTTAATTTTTATTTTAACAAATTCGTTAATTATCCTTTACGAGTTTTACACGGTGGTGTTTTAGAAACGTGAATAATAACGAATAAATTATTTATTTATGCACTCGTTTGCATTCCCAGTTAACCTTCCGCAATGCATTTAGAGATTAGCTAATCGTCTTCTCCTCTCCTCTTTTCTCCTCTCTCCTCTACTTTTCTCCTCCCGTTGTTCCTCGTAATCGTTGTATTTATGGAAGGTCATTTCGTTTCGAATGCTTCGTATTTCATTTTTAATTATATGCAAACTTTGTCTGATTAAAATTCCAATAAAATTTGTGTTTAATATTATTTTGATAAATGTATGCACGTATTGTTGTACGCGTGTGTTTTAGCTCATGTTAAATGTTACAATAGTTTTAGAAAATGAATTATTTATTGCAATTATAGGAGTGACGTTTAGATAATATTTTAACTTGTAACATTATACGTGGATTCATAAGTTAAAATTGGTCAATCTTCTTTTTTTTATTTTTCAGAACGTCGAACGTGTTATAAAAGTTAGTGTCACCTATTTGTAATGAAAATTCTTTGACGATTAATTACATCGATGATAGAATAACGACATAGGAAGGAAAAAAGAAAGTGATTCCCATGAATGGAATGCATATTCATTCATTCTAGTTCTTTCAAATAAATGCACGTGTTGTGTTCTTGTTTCTCGACTGATCTCGACATATGCTAAAATCTTTCGTGCCAACTGTCGCTTCCTGCATATATCCACGTACCTTGAAATGTATTCTCGCGAGAAAGAAATCACTTTGGTTACGGTTCGCTTAGACCTCGCGGTTGGTAACAAACTAGAACTCTTCGGTATGTGTAAAAGTAACATTAATAATATTCAATTCATTCATTGAGGATGCTTTTTCTATTAGGTAAAAATTATATTAATTTATGTATTAATCAATTAGTTAAATCGAAAGTTACTTATGACTCGACCTAATATATTTCTTCTATTTAGAAAAAGAAAAAGTATAAAAGTTTATCTTTTCTGATAAAAATTTGTTTGTAAGTTAAACGGAAAAACATGGCTAGACTCGATCACGAGTAAAGAAAAAGAGGTACTATGCATTTAGTGTCAATGACCTCTGACTTCTTCTACATCCTCAGCACCCTTCTTTCTCTCTCTCTCTTTCTTTCTTTTTCTTTCTTAGACAACCCCTCCGCAACCCGCGTAACTTCTTCGTACTCCTCATCAACGGGGTCTTTACCACGAGCAAGGAAAAACTTGTAGCTTACATTAGATCGCAATTTTTGCGCTAAGAGTCGTCGATAAGAGGGGAGGATGTGTACTGGCTTGTCCGTTACTAACCGTGGGACATTGTATGCATAAGAGAAAGAGGAAGAGAAAGAATGAGAGAGGGTAGATAAGTTCATTTGAACAAGTATTTCCTCGATAAATTTTATCTCTATCTTCTTCTTTCTTTTCTCTTATTTCCTTTCTTTCTTTACCTTAAGGCAGTTGCTGTTAGTTGCATTGTTACTTTTAAACCGTTTCTAGAATATTTAATAATGCACCCCATGATTATTATAATATTTATTTCAATATCTTGGAAATTAGTAAAGAGTACTCGATAGTAGTTTATTTAAAATTATAAATACAAATGAATTTTTAATTTATAAAAATAAATAAGCACATAATCTCTATCTTCAACTTGGCAATAGTACAATGCAAGTACATGGAACATGTTTAATAATTTATTCGAGTCTAACTTTCCATCTTGTCCATCTCTTTCCTCTCTCTCTCTTTCTCTCTCGTTTTCTCCTTTGTGCATTGATACTAATATTCAAAGACTCCTGAAAGGAAACATTTGTTGGTTGAAAAGCAGACTTATTTACCAATTCTTCAGGCTTCCTTTTACTCAACTCGAATGAAATAAATATAACGAGAAGAACCCCATCCATTAGGGGCTGAGGTTGCTCAGCTTGCCAACCGTCTCTTCCACCCTCCCTTTTCTTTCCCTTCTTTTACTTTCTCCCCTTTCTTTTTTTTTCGAATCTGCTTGTGTGTATAATTCCCGTTTCTTTTTTCTCTTCTACATGACGTATTTTTTTATCCACCCATTTTTCTCTATCCTTTTTTATCCTTTGCTTTTCCGAAGATGTGTTTTCTGATCGTTAACGTAACACTCGTGTCGATATTTTGGACACGCCTTTGAAAGAGTGAATGAGGGAGGAAGAGGGAGGAAGAGGGAGGATGAGGGAGGAGGAGAAGAAGGTTTCCTGGCGGACGTTTTCATCCGGCAGACGTGCTTTACCGAGGTGAAAGGTCATACGTGGGAAAGAAAGAAAGATAGAAAGAGTAATGCGTGTCTACTAAACTGCATCACGTGCTGCCAATCTGTTTCACCGACAATCCAACCCAGTAATCCTAATTTTAAACGTCATTCCAATATCATTCGTTTGATTATTCTTTCTTTTAGGATTTCATTATTAGAGAAAAAGATATTTCTGTCGAACATTCAATTAGATCAATCACCTGTTTATCAAACACTTGGTAATTATTCTAATTGTAAAAGACACTTATCGTTAATTGCAACCTATTTCTTATTATAAATAGATCGACCGATAGATAAAGAATAATAAAACGTTTACATCGATTTACGTAAAGACACGTATACACTCACCATAAACTGTCACTTAGGTGTCACTGATCAGTATCTAATGGCTTCATTAGTACGCAAATTACATACTAACGTTCTTGTGTGGTATATAATACAAACTCCATTTACGCTACCAGTATATATTAAACAAACTGCATACATAAATACATACATAAATACGATACGATAGGTGCGAATTTTGTAACTCGGCTTTGAACGGAAAGTCATGGCGAAAAATGAATTCATCGTTCGGTCATTCCCCATGTGAACTTTCCCCAATGGAATGTGGATTCGCTTTTGCCATCGGCCTTGTTCAAGTATTCAAATACCTTTGTACGATTAAAAATTAAATAAATACGACGCTCGCGTACATACGAGTACTTATACAATTAATTTACATTTTTTGTATTTAAAAAGATACGTCATATATAGGTGAGTTTGATAAATGATTTATAATTTAAATGTTGGAAATTTAAATGTGTGTGACATAATTGAGGAAAATTTCTTTAACTATGATACAAGTTAAAATGAGAAAAATAATTGTCGAAATTAACGAAGAGATAGATTAGTATCGTCTAACAATTAATTTAGCATGCATGTTTGTATGCGAGAAAGAAGAATATTATAAGGTAGTATAGGATAGAACATTAGCAAAAATGTGTACGTGCTTGACGAGAATAGAAACGTGGACCGTGTCGTATGCGTTAGAAGGAGATAAAAAATGAGATAGAAAATGAGATAGATGATGGTTAGAAGAGAAACAGAGCTCTTTGGCTCTACCGCAAATTCACTCGGTCTAATATTTATTTCACGACCATGTAACGTTCCTCCATTTGCGGCAGGTCAGTGACGTTTCTTTTATCTCTCTCTCTCTCTCTCTCTTTCCTTCTATCTTTCTTTGTATCTTTCATTCTTTCTATCTATCTATCTATCTATCTATCTCTGTCTGTCTCTCTTTCGGCCCACGTATCAAACGAACTGTCGGCGGTGGTCTCTCGTAATTCTTTGCCGGAAATAACCGAACCGAATGATCTGGACCTTCTTAACCATAATCTAATATCGTCTCTCTTCCTTTCGTCTTTAATGTTTATATTATATTATTGCATTTTT
Organism: Mischocyttarus mexicanus; assembly: GCA_023678845.1. Taxonomy (NCBI): domain Eukaryota; kingdom Metazoa; phylum Arthropoda; class Insecta; order Hymenoptera; family Vespidae; genus Mischocyttarus; species Mischocyttarus mexicanus. The sequence continues at coordinate 435,165 of JACGTP010000041.1, read as the reverse complement.
CTCCTTGTCGTATCGAATTCCCGCGTGCGTTTGTTTATTTTTTGCTAATATCTTTTTGACTTTTTTCCTCTCGTTGCATTAATTTAGATTTTTGGTTTATTGCGATAAGATTAATCGAATATTATTCTTTTGTTAATCGTATTTAACCATGCACACCGTTTTACTTTTTTTTATTCTCCTTTATTATAATTTATTTAACCGAGATGATTATTCTTCTTAGGGATATTTTTTCCTCGTTTTATTTTCTTTTTTCTTGTTCATTCTTTGGAAGAAATAATGCAAAGTAACCGGGCTAAGGTTTCTTTAAATTTACACTCGGTGAGAGAGAAAACGCGCAAGCACTTAACTTAACGCATCGACCTCGGATTTCCAAATATTTGCCCTCGCACCGTCTGGAACTTACGAAAGAGAAAGAGAAAGAGAACGAGAACGCACGCGTTCCAAATTAAATGTTTTTCTAGAACGTACAATTTGCTCTTTTTTTTCTTTCTTTTTTTTTTCTTCATACGATGGATATGAGATAGACATAAACGAAAAGTATACGAGGGAGCGAATTCTACCAAAGAATTGAAAGATTTTCGGTTGAAATTACTCATTAAGGATTACTCATCTTCTACGTAAACGTACCTAACCGAGCATTAGTATTTTGTGTTTGCATGGATGTATCCGGCGCGTCTGTGTTACATTTTTAAGTGAATTAATCAAACTGGGTGATCGTTCTCGCGTTTTTTTTATAAAAGAGAGCGAGCGAGAAAGAAAGAGAGAGAGAGTATGAGTAATCAGACAGTTTAAATGAAAAAGAGTATTCTTTGTGTGTGCTTGACCTTTATCAGTTTTCTTACGTTAATGAGGATTAACATTGATACGCGACAATTTAAAAAACGACTGTAGGAAGTATGTCGCGAAGGCCTTATCGTCTCGAGATTATTTCTATTATTATTATTATTATTATTATTATTATTAATATTATATCGAGACCACAGTCTTATCATTATGATATTAATAATATTTTTCATACACTAATAGAATCTTGATATTAATAGTATATCTAGCATATTAATAGTATTAAGAAAAAAAGGAAAAAGATATATTATCCAGACGTAGTGTCTTATCGCGATGATATACTATCGATATATCAAAATTATAACATCTATTATATTACAAGGATAATTTAAAAATAAAGTAACAGCTAACGAAAGAAGATGTGATGATTATTTTTAGGAGGAAAGGATATATCGGTCGAATTTGTTACAGTTTCACATTGACACTGTAAGAAAAGGGAGAAAGAGAAAGATGGAAGGTAGTTTTACCTTTTGGTACCCTTCCTGCGGGTGCATTCAACCTGTCCGGAATTTAAAACCCCCCCCGTGTGCGCAATAACCTCTTGGATGGCTCCTCGAGAAATCCAAGACTCGGCTCGTGAACTCGAGGAGCCCAGGAAAGGCCAAACCGGCGATGTAACGTTACACTGTTAAATCCCGTATGTAACGTTAGTCACGAGTACATTCTCTCTTTCGGTCTTGTGTAGGGTGGGACTCATTACCGGATGCGGACCAACCACAAGACGACAGGATCTATGCTGTCCTGAGTTCTTATCTCTCAGACGCATCACCTTTGCAATCTCAATGTATTCTACGTTCCTATTTACTATCTCTCGATCTATTATATTTTTCTCTATCTGTGCATTTCTGCTCTTATTTAACGAAGGGGGCTTTTTTCTTCCTTTTACTGTCAATACTTGTTTCGCCAAAGAGAGATCCCTAATTAGATTTTTACTTTAATCTAGTAATTGTCGTGTTTATAAAACAAACAAAATAACGTTCTAGTGTTAGTATAATTTAGTTAGATTTAAAATTATTTTAAAAAAAAAAGAAAAATTCTATACTCAGCCATGCAGTTATTTTATCGATTAATTTCAGAACATATAATAAATGTAATTAGAAAAAACACACAGTAGATATATGAATATATCTCACCTGTGCCTTGCCGCCAACATTTTCTACGAGCAACAAAACGAATCTTTCGATATATTCTCTTTGCGTTATTGTATTTATCTTTGTTTTTGAATAATATTTAGTCATTCGTAAAAGGAAATAATGAGGATGGAAATTGGAGAACCGTTCTTCGCAAGTTTGTACCGGCAACTGAAGCTCGGTTTGACTCTCGGTCGCGAGTTCCTCTTCTTCTCCGCGTTTTAAAGCGCCTCCGAGTGAACTGCATGCATTCCCTACGGTTAATCCATCTACGTACGTCTATTTATAAATGGCCGCATGCACGGCCACCGTGTTTCGGACGTTTATAGGATATGTCGAGCTCGGGAACAACAGGGTGGTACGGGGGATGGTGGAGAAAGAGAAGAGAAAACACTCGCTCGACTATGATTCATCCTCGAAATTTGCATCTCAAAATTATCTCCAAAAATCATACTTATTATCTACTTACATTTATTTTCAACATTCGTGATTTTTTGGTTTTTTCTTGTGTTACAATTAATGCACAGCTCGACCAGTCTGCCATTTTGGTTAAATATTGAAAGTTTGGATAATAGTATTGTAAATATTAGTGCACGTTTTCGGAACATATTGGAGTATTTTTATTTATAGAACGCGTTTGGAGACAGATAGAAGGAGAAGAGAGAGTGTGTGTTTCATAGAGAATATTAGGGTGCATTAGAAACGAGCGAGGGAGTATCGCGAGACTACTCCTCCGTAAGCTCGATTCTAAAAAGGAAGTCTATTTCCGGAAAAAAAGGGGAGGAACTTGAAAATGTCTCCTCTCTACGAACATACGTGTATCTTCGTTTTAGAAAGTAATCCTAACATGTGTGGGATGTAAAATCTTTCTCTCTTACAATTATTACCAGAGTCTGCTGTGTTCCAGCTTTCATGCTAGAAAATATTTTAACGGATAGGTTTATAAGAAAAACGTCATCCTCGTCATCTTATTTCCACTGATTAAAATGACCCAAAGAAAGAAACTTGCGCGTGTATATTTTTTTTTTATTATTTAATTGAAAAGATTCCAAGAAAACTTCCATTTCATGGTTCATATATAATCGTTCTTCTTGTTTTTTCTTTTTATGTAGATAAAAAACATAAAAAATCTGGTAAAACAGATGTTTTAATCAGCAGATCTTAATGTTATGTTAAAAAGGGTAAAGTGTAGACTTAATGTATTTCCACGTACTTTATTTTCGGAAGCACCTTGTACTTTTAAAGATAAGTGTAAAACGGGAGACTCTTACCATCTCTCTCTCTCTCTCTCTCGTTTCGTTTCAGTTCTTATCTAAAAGTGGATGCACTTTGGACAGATAGTAGGAGAAAGGAGGAGGGTCCAGCATCAAACTCTTTTAAGGACCTTCAAAAGTGCATCCATTTTCTTGGTAAACCGCAGGAAGCCACACTTGAAATATGGAATTTTAAGTGGCATCATAATCTCTTTTGCATTTCGTTCGTCAACTCTTTCTTAGTCTTTTATTTCATCTACATTCGATTCAATATTTTAAACCAATATAAATATATTTTTGCAGATATAAATGTTGTTATTAAATTTAATTTCACGCATTATCGTAAACGATAGAAGATCAATTTTAAACGATAAGTAATATTTTCATTTAGATAATTATCAAAATGAATAATTGACTTCAGTATGAATCACGGATCTATAAGATCTATTATTAATCTTTCCGATCGAGTATCCTCCCTTTCTTCATTCGCAATACCATATTACACGCATACACATAAATCATATGTAGCGATGCTAACTCAGGCGAATTATGTTGCACTTTTCCACGCCGTTTGCTTCGAATTAATTCAAATCTGATAGGAACTTAAAAAAAAGTATCTTACAATTAATATACTTACCGCTTAGATTATATTTCCATAAGAATATGATTTTTCATGAGTTAGGAGTGGTCGCGTGTGTGTGTGTGGGGAAGGAGAAAAATTATATCTCATCCTAATTTTTTTGTTTTTTTTTACAACTCATCCTATTTTCATCATCATCATCATCGCCATGGCGTTGATTGATCTTTGTCTTCGTTACCCCAGTGTTCATTTGACGAAGGGGGCAAGACAATTTTTATCCAAACGATTTTATTATTTTCGTAATTGTTTAATTACGATGGTCGCAGTGTCGGTTGGTCGACGTTTTCCGGCCTAGGTGTAGGATGTGAAGATGATCGACAGGGGCAGTTTCACGAGTTGATATTCGATTGTATTTGAAAGTCGACGTTTGTAACGAGGCGGTGGTACGGAACGGAACGAACGGACGAAACGCAAACGGACACATTAGCTTTTTTCGCTCTTTATATTCAGGCTGGAAGTGATTTCACGGTTCGGAAGACGTTTGCGTCAAGAGTCCAGACAGGATCTAGGCGAGGCATCCTGCCAACCCAGAAAATATTTCTTTTCCTGATATATCCTCCTTCGTTGTCCGTTTATACATTTCTATGCATGTGTGCGTTTGTGCGTGTGCGTTTGCGTGCGCGAGGGTGTACGTACGACTTGTGTACTTTGTAACGAATCCTTTTCTTCATTTACTGCAAGAATTTCTTCTCTTTCTTTATCTTTTTCTTTTTTGTAAGCCTAACAAAATGCTAGTAGTCGTATTTTATATTAGAAATAATAGAATTAATTGATGAAAATAGATGGATATTCTTGAGAAGAATTTAAAATTACGATCTATCGTAAACTCTCCAAAAGATTTCTTTCACAGGCCGATCAATTTCTTTCTCAAGTTTTCGCAACGAATTAATTTTTCCCACCGTTCTCATCTCGAGATGAGAAGCAGATCGGATTCGAGAAGAAAGAAAGAGAAAGAGGTAAAGGAAAGAGATAGGATTATTAATAGATTTATCAAAGAGAGAGAGAGAGAGAGGGAGAGAAAAAGAGACGTCATTGCGAGGTCTCGTTCGAAATGTAAACAGATCGGATTCGAAGAAGAGAGAGGGAGAGAAAGAGAAAGAGATGGGAGAAATCTCACGATTTCTTTATCGTACGATCGCAAGCGTGACATTCGTTCATTGGGTCGTGTCGATACTGGTCGCTGACTTTTTTCTTTTGCGGTACGTTTTGCTCGAACGAGCAAGAAAACAAGAGCAAGACAACGAGAGAGATGATCAAACGAAAGAAAGAAAAATCCCCATGAGACACGAGGAACGAACGAAGGAAGGAAGGAACCGCACGTAAAATACGAGAACCTACTTTTACGGGTAACCATAACCCTTAGATGGAGAAGGAGAAAGAGGAGGAGGGGGTCAGAAGAAAAGGTGATCGATCCGAAGGAGGAAACTTTCGAGTTTCGAGGGTGAAGAAGAAGAGGAAGAAGAAGAAGAAGACGATGAGTGGAACGGGGATGAAAGTAGGGGGAATAGTAGGTGGGGAAAGGGAGAGAATATATACTAGGATCGGTTGAAATTTCATCGTGTCGAGTGAAGACAAGGAGAAATCTTGTCTCTTTCTCTCTCTCTCTCTTTTTATTTTTATTCTTATTTGTAGGTTTTTTCGAGTAGGATCATCTCATAACGACGGATATTTCCTTACACCTCGAAACAATGGTACAAACGTGAGAAGAGAAAAAGACGTTTCATAGATAGAGAAAGAGAAAGATGGTGTTTAACTTTTCTGTATTCAAATCTATGTGTCTCTTGTAAAATCAATTGCATGTATATACGTCCAACTCGTTTTTTACACAAGTACTTGTAATCAGTGTTTCAGTACGAAGCATACAAGTGGTGCATATATATTTTTATAATTTAATTCAAGTAAAATGTCTGATAAAACAGAAGAGAAATTGCAAGTTACTTATGACTCGATTGAACATTATTGAATTAATAGATAAAAATTAGAACAACATTTAATGATCCGTCGTATCAATAATTACGTTAGTGCGATATCTATTTATATATAAATAAGATGTACGGGTTATATATGCTCGGGTGTTTAATGTCAATGGGATTATTGTAAGCATTTGAGATTAATAAGGAGGAGCACGAGTAAGTAACACAGTCGTAAACTGGCTTTCCATCAAAGACGACGATTGAAATTCTTAGGACGCGTCACGTGCTTTCATTCCTTTCTTTTTCGACATATTCCTTTTACTTCTTATTATCTTTTTATTTATGAACAATCGTTATATTGTCTTCATTCTTTATCACATTTTTATAACATTTCATCTTGGATTTTTAGATTGTCTTCAAAATTCACGCGAAAAAAAAATTGATATCACTGATAATAATTAAAAAAATATCTATTATTACAGGTAGTGTACTTGTGTCTTAATAAATTCATTTAAATCTCAATTAACAATTATTTCAACAGAGATGCAATTTTTCTAAAATACAAAATAAGTATCTACCAAAATAAATATTCAAAGAAGCCAAAAATGAAGTTTATAAAATGTCTTAAAGTGTCTCTTAGAAGATACTCGAAGTTATTCGAGATTTATATTACCGACACGTACTACGTAAAGAAAAAGGGAAAGAGAGAGAGAGAGTGGGAAAGAGAAAGAAACAAAAAAGTTTCCTTCCCCATTAATATTTCTTTTTTTTTCGCGTAATTTCGACTTCCCTTCAGGCATCATCGACATGTGCACCTTCTTGCACGCGTATCCGGTCCAGGCCTTCTTCTTCTTCTTCTTCTTCTTCTCGCTCGTGCTTCATCGAAAAGACGAGCTAAATATAGAAGAAAGTTTTGGAAAGAAAAAAAGAAATATAGAGAGAGAGAGAGATAAAAAATATAGGAAAAGACGAAGAAGGGATCTTCCTTCGTTTCTTCCTTAGAAACCCTTCTTATACTCGTACATGTGTTACGAGACACGAATAGTAGTATTAGTGTTGTTAAATACGTGTTCGAACACTCGACGAATTTACGAGCACGAGCACGAGCACGAGCACGATCGTGTTCAACTTTTAGGATATTAAACTTAATCGCTCTGTTCGTTCGAACTATAGTTTTCGTGCCGGAAATATGTTCGGATAGAAGGACGCCCAAGGGTTTTAACTTTTCGGTTTGGATAATTATTTTTCTGCATGGAGAACATAATAACACGTATATGTATACTTATGAGGGTGTGTGTCAGTGTGTACGTATGTGCGGGCGTGTACCTGATTTTTGTTTTCTTGCAATTTTGTAAATAATACACCTTGGGGTAGTGTAATGATTTATCGCTCATACTTTCTATGTTTTTCAAATCAGAAATTTTTCAGATAGCAATATTAATGTTTTAGTTCAATTTCGTTCACAATTATGATTGTATGCAAGAAGGAAATAATTTGATATTTTATTTGATTTAATGTAATTTTATTTGATGATATTTTATCGATATTACATTTGAATAGGGAAAGTATTGATTGGATTAGTTAATATAAAGAGTTATTGGCAGCTGTCAATTTGTTCCAGCCAGGTGTTGTCGAACTGTTCTCGATGCAAATCGATAGTTGAGTTAATTCAATTGCGAGTTGGAAGCCATCCATTTGATTATGCGTGCCTGACTAGAACGATAGGTATAATCGACGTGGAACACGTTACGTTTTATTTATAATATGTGTATTACATATACACACGTGTCAAATTATTTCCAGTCTCATCTTCATTACACCCACAACGAATAATTATAATTTAAAAAATAAGAAAGATGCAATATCTCGTAATACTACTTGTATATTCTCCTATTTCGTTTCAAATTTAGTTATATAAAATTTCAATACGTAGAAAAAATAATATATATATATATATTTAACAAGCTTATTACAACATCTATCATTTTTCTAATGTAAAAGAAAAAAATGTGAAGTTATGCTCATGGGCGTCTGCTCTTATCTTTAGGGGGTCTGTAAACTGGGGCTAACATGGGGGTGAGTTGTAGGAACCATATATACGGTTAATTACAACGCACGCGATGTTTCCTAGAGGGTCTTCCGAGTAGTAGCTATATATAATATATATGAGGGTATATATATGAGGAACAACATAGCAGCTGGTGCGTACTTTTAATGGCTGTCATCCTATAGCCCCATGGTCAGTTTCGATAATACCAACTAATACTCTTCTCTTCCTCTCTCCAACATTTTTAACATAGTAAGCACGATACCGTTAAATCGAAAAATCGACAAACTATTCCCCATATCGACGGTGTCCCTTCCTCCTACGCTTCAATAATGGATTTCCGACCGTTACACCATCAAGAGAAATCCGATTAATGTTCGGTTAACTAATTGTGAGAAAATACACAGCATGGGAAGTGATGCCAATAATTGTTCGTTACTCTACTTGTGGGAATATTCTCACAACCATATTAGAAAGAACAAATTAAAACAAACCAATGGAAAATTAAACTTCAACGATTAAACGTTTTTCTTTTTTCTTTTATGGTAGCAAATAATTATTAAAATTATTCAAATCGATATAATATTCAGGTTACTTTTATAATTTTGTAATAAAATTACAAAATTTGCTAATTTGTTTTTAAATATAAGATAAAATTATTGTATTTAATGATGAGACTTATCCAGAATATTATATTTCGATAAGATAGGAAAGATAAAATAGACCGGTGACGACAGAACTCGTGTTATTTCATTGTCACCCCGTATGGCATTCTCGTGTACTGACATGAAGACCACCATGGCACGCGACCAGGTGGGATCATGCGAGAGAATGTTCATTACAAAATGTGATACTCTGTGTATTCTCTCTCTCTCTCTCTCTCTCTCTCACTCTCTCTCGTCTGCTATATAATTTTCTCAAACGACTCTCTTCTCGCTTTCCACGTGCTCTTTGCTATCCGATCATGCTAACCTATTATTAAAATGATAGGAGATAATTATTGCTTATGTTAGAGTCATATTCATCCACGTGTCTAACTTTTCCAAAAGCAATTTATTTTTGTCATAATGAACCGAATTACAATTATTTTTCTTCTTTTTTTTTTTTAATTTAAACCTTTGCATTCCATTTGCTAGCCAACGTCTCAAGAGGCAAGAAGTGAAAAGGCTTAATAATTGTCACAAAAAATCTAATATTCAAGATAAAATTAATTTAATAATTAGTAATAATATATATTAGGTAAATGATCAAATAATTTTGTCAATAATTAAAAAAAGGGATTAGGAGGGGTGGAATGGTAATAAAAATAAAATCAAACGAAAAAACGTATAAAAAGCACGTGTTTATTATTTATTATTCTTTCGCATGTAACTTAAACAACTAAGTGACTAGAATTTGCTTCTAATTCTGCTGGTCAATTATAAACATGGCTTTCTCTCCTTCTTCTCCTCCACCTCATCCTCACTCTCTCTCACTTTTTTTCTCTTTTTTTCTCTTTCTTAGGCGGTAAGATAAAATAGATAGATAGATTAGAATCTTTGGAGGTGCTGTATCGTTGCTCCTAATAACGTGGAACGAACAGTTTCAGGCTTTCAGTGGATTCGTCTGCATAGAATTATTTTATACAACAAAAGTACGGATCGACACATATATATATATATTTTAATTTATTTATTTATTCTATTAATTTAGTATAATATCTCTCGAACGACGATCAAAAACATCTCAGATCGTCGAGAAAGAATAATAATATTGTTCTAATTATTATGAATTTTATAGCTGCCACGATCACGACTTTTATGATCAATGATAGACGAACCCACTTTAAACCTCCATTAAAATCACGTTTCACTTTTAATTCATTTTTTTTTCCTTCTCTTTTTTTGTTTTTTTGTTTTTTTTGACATAACATAATATATATAATATATATATCTATTTTTACGCCTTTACGAAAAATGAATTATTTACATTAGGAAATTAAACAAAGGTTTAGTAACGATAGTTGAAAGTTAATTAACGATAGCACTTGACTCTTTGGGGCACGATGGAATTAAAAGTATCTCTTTTTTTTTTTGATGCGCGATAATGCATGGTAATGCATGGTAATGCATGGTGAGACGTTTTTAGATCCACTTAGAAATATCGTAATAGCTGCATGTGCATGGTTTCATGAACCCTAATGTCACGGTGAGACTATTCGAGTCCCACCCTGTAACAACAGATACTCTATTGAATTATTATTATTTTTTGATGTTTTTATATCTCGTGATTTTATTTTCTGAAATCCTGTGCCCCTAAGAGTTAAGCCCTTTTCCCTGGCGGAACGAAATATACACAATTTTAAATGATAATAATCATAAAAATAAAAGTAATATATAATTAACACTAATTATAATAAAATATTAATAATAATAATAATAATGTTGTTAATATTAATAGCAGTAATAATAAAAAATAATAATAACAATAATAAGAAGAATAGCATTGAGATTGTCGTTAGTAATGAACAGATAAATTATCTTCATTCGAGTTGCAATCATTTGAAGGATGTTGAACTATTTGAAATTATTATTGATTTATATTTATTTTAATGGCTTCTTGGACTTCGTCGAGGACTTCGTTCCAAACCTTGTTTCGTTATATCACTCGATGATGTCAATGGCTTCTTACCACTTTCGTTTAATTTTCGGGAACGCCAGTAATCTGTAAAATGGAACAAAAAAATATATGAGAAGAAAAATAAGAAATTAATTGTGACGAATTATTCGCGATTTAATTGGTACAATAATAAAATACTTGTATTAATTTTATTAACAGGTACGGGGTAATTTATCCAATATAAAGAAGAAAAAAAGAAAAGAAAAACAAGTGCATACTGCGAAGAAAAAGAAGGAGTAGAAAAATAAAGAAAAAGAAAAGAAAAGAAAAGATAAAGAGTCGTTGGAATAACAAGTATATCTCGTAGGTCTTCTTCTTGGCCAAGCCCTTAGGGGTTCGGCCCTTTCCCTTTTGTCGACACATCAGGGACAGCTTATTACGTTGGCATACACCTTAACTCGTGTGTATCCAGATCGCGTCACGAAGTTTGTGTATGCATTTCTATGTATGCGTTTATGTAGTAAAGTAAGAAAGTAAAAGAGAAAAAAAAAAAGCATGAAATTTTCATCTGGACAATGGGATCTTCGAAATAACGAACAGACCATAGCGTTAACCATAGGGACGATGTGTCGGTGTTAGTTATTGGGGAGATTTGGCAGGAACACAAAATACGGTCTTTGACGTTTACTTTCTTTCTCTGATCGTCACAGGTAGTCGTTGTTGTCACCTGAACATTCATACACGTACACTTCTTCTTTCTTATTTTTTTTCTTCTCCCTACTTTTACCTTGGACAGACAGGTGATCAAATCTTTCGACAAAAAAAATAGAGTCTAATCTTTTCTATCAATTTCTCACACTTGACGATAAGTGTAAAGGGAGCAATAAATAGTGGTAATCTAATAAATCGTATTACTTCTTGAATCAATAACAACGATAAAAAGACAGAGTAACGTTAGGAATAATTGGATAAAAATAAGATGATAAAGCTACGTAATAAAGAGGCAACGGTATAGTAAGAGCCATATGTTCTGTAAGATCGTGGATCTTCTAGTAGTCTCTTATTTCTTTCTCTCTTTCTCTTTTCGCATTGGTTGCTTCGCCATATGGTGTTCGCGAAACCGAGCTTTCTCAGTGGTTCGACTAAACTTTATTCTTTCTCTCTTTAACTTTTATACTGAAAGAGAAAGAGAGAGATGTAATTCTGACCAGGATTTCATTTGTCAACATCTGTTTCCATAGCTGGGTATGAGATTATTGTACCATTAGAAATCTCCTGAAGGAGTAAACGAAGAAGAAGAGCAAGGATCCGTATCCACTACCTGTCCATATGCTTTGGGGTGGCCCCCATAAGAGATACCCCACCACGATGATCTAGATCTCTCTTTGTTCCCTTCATTTCTTACATGTAGGAGATTGGAGTAAGGAAGAAAAAAGGAAGTTAGAAGGGGAGAACAAATATATATATATAGGTATATAGAGGTGTACACATGTGCTTATATCGTATAAAGGTAATCCAAGTCCTCCTACATACTTTTTTTCATACAAACTACGGATTTTTCAACCATAGAAATTTGGATAGAAAGGTGAACACCAGAAAGCAGGTCTTGCATTTATTTTTCTTTCACTATAAATTTCCTTCTTCTTTTTTCTTTCCTCCCCCTTCATCAGATCAAGAAAGGCTCTCTTCTCTTCTCTCCCCTAAGATTTTGTGTACCGGGTATTTTTTTTCTTTTTTTTATTCTCGCCCCCTTTGTAAAAGATTTTTATTCACCTATACTTTCTTTTTTATCATTAGGATATAACACGGTAGAATAATAATCTTTATTGCTAAAAGTTCAACAAAGTTAAATGAAATTTATTATAAACAACTGTGTTATTAGATAGATAATAAAATTTCTAATATATAATAATCTGTCGAATTTGAAGCAATAAGAATTGAAACAAAGCGTCGATAACAGGATGATGGAACAAAAGCAGAAGAAACTAATCGATTGATCGTTGTTAGCTTTGTAAGAAAGTTTTAATGGGGGAGGAGGAGTACGTTAGATGCGGAAACACTTGGGAAGAAAGAAAAACAGATGGTGTACGACCTTCGTAAGGTCCCTGTTTGTCGGTTGCACACGGTGCGTATATGCATTACTATATTGCGTGTTCTCGCGGACCTGATTTAATCGTGGGAAAAAGACTTTAGAGTCGTCGTACCGGTACCAGGGTGCCGGTGCAGTTGCTGTTGCTGTGCTATTGATATTGCTAACGTAGAGAGCGAAACAGGTGTTTCTTAGGAAAAAGATAAAGAAATAAATAAAAGAGAAGAGTCGAAGAAGTTTATCTGCGTTCACGTGAACATGGATATCTATGCGAGTATGAGTTTAGTTTAATTGAGTTTACGTTTCCTAAAGAGATTACCAAGAGAAGAATTTTACAAGGATTCATCATCGGCAGGAACATCTAACTTTACTTTTAATTAATCCAAGTTATGCAAAAAGTATTACCTGTAGAAATTATGTGAAATAAGGGGTTGCAAAAAGCAGTATAACGATCTTTGTTTAATTATTTATTTTTTAATAATATAACTTTTAGCTGAATTATAATAATAAGATAAATCTTGTCGAAGAGAGGTAAAAAATAACGGAAACAAATTGATAGCCGACCGGGTGGAATTCCAGCTGATGCTTTTTGTCATTGGAATGTTTAGTATCCCTTGATGAGTATGTTAGATATATAAAAAAAAAGGAAACCAAAAGGATTAAAAAGAGAGAAAGGATAAAAAGAAGAAAGAGATATTTTTTGTTCGTTTGATTTTGTTGTTTCATTTGGTTTGACTGTGGTAATAATATCCGTCTTGCATGAAAGCGTGTGAACGGTACATGTGCAGAAAGTCTGATGAGGGATCTCTTTTCTCCAGGCACCGAAAGTATTCAAGGAATGCGATAGTAAGTTCGTTTTACTCCTTGGAAACTGGGGCCTTTCGATGAGTCATTTTCGAAGAGAGTTGAGTAAGAAAGAAAGAAAGAGAGAAAGAGAGAGAGAGAGAGAGGGAGAGAGTTAGGGTAGTAGGGAAAGAGATCCTACAGGTATGTATTTCACATCGCCCACCCATGTGAGTATAGATGACTCATATTTTAGAGAAAGAGAGAAAGAAAGGAAATGAGAGCGTGATTCATTCTACGAACAATTTCATGCATTTCTTTTCTATCTCCAGGTATATAAAAGTAGTTTCCTACCCAAACAAAAATATTTCTCACGATTCAATCGTGTCCATTTTATATTATTTTTGTCTTCGTTATCTCATAAAAGCATGCATGTAATACAATGTCAAATGTCGCTTTTTTTTAACTATAAGTTATATTGCACATGCACTCAGGATTGACGTAACCTTTAGCGACTCAATAAATTTTACAAGAAGGAATTATTTATTTACTTGCGCGCGGCCCTGCATGCATCAGTGCTTTCCGTTCTCGTATTTGTATTTTACTAATTAATAATCAAACACTTCAAATGACTGTATCAATTAAAGATAATACAAGAACTGATATTTGTCTGAAGATAAATACGAGGAGCGAGAGAGAGAGAGAGAGAGACAAGATTATGGTGTCAGGCTAGTCGACGAAAAATTTGGACTACAGAAAGAGTTTCGAAACGATGCTGCGTGATGATGCTTGATGCTGATGATGATGGGGATCGGTGAGGAGGGGGAAGAAAGAAGCATAGATCCCTCGACGCGTAAGACGAGAAGCCAAAAAGAGAAAAAAGAAGGGGGGGCACCGATAGTAGTAGTAGTAGTAGTAGTAGTAGTAGTATTAGGAGTAGTAGGAGGAGAAGAGGGCGGTGATGAAGGGGGCATAGTAGTAGAAATAGTAGTAAAAGACCAAGAGGAAGGGGTGGTTGGGGAGGAGGAGGGAGAAGGCGGAAGAGACAAAGAGGAGTGTGCGAGGTTAGAATAAGAAAACAGGTCGGAGAGCCACGCGACCGGCCTGCGCCTGCGCGTTTCTCTTTTCCTTTTCCTCCTGTCCCTGTCCCTGTCTCTCCCTTTTCCCCCCCTCACCCTCGCTCACTCCTTCTACAACCACGCACGAAGCAGCCTTTCGTTTCCCGCCAAAAGTCTCCACCACGAGACAGGCTACACCGTTGTTTCCCGCCAAAAAACTGCCACGAAGCCTTTCATCTTATCTAACTTTATTTTTCTATCTTATTCATTATTTAGGTATTTTCTTATTATTATTTTGTTCTTACCTGAGATACTTGGATTAATTAATCATAAAAATTATGCAGCAACAATTGTGTAATTAGAAAAACAAAATTTATGATTTACCATTAAGGAGGTTTCTAAATGATAAAACATTTCAAGCATATATCTGGCTAATTATAGCTGCTTTGCTAAGTAAAAATCTACTGTTTTTTTCTCCCCTTCTTTCTTTTATTTTTTTTTTCTTCTACTTCTTCCAAAGAGACATTCTCTTTTGCGTCAGAGTTGGAATATGTACGATGACTCGTTTTGTCGTTGATATCATCCAATCGCGTGATGTTAAAAAAAGATAAAAAGAGAAAGGAAAAACGTCTGAAGAAAGAAAAAAAAAAGAAAGATAAAAAAAGAAAGAAAAATAAAAGAAAAAATGAAAGAAAGAAAGAAAGAAAAAGGTAGAGAGGGAGAATGTGTAGTAATATTTAGTTCTCTTCTTGATCGAGAGTTAAACAAGGAGGTAAAATAAATGGAAGAGAAATATTTCTAACGAAACCGTTTCGAACGTTAGACGTAGATAAAGTTTTTGGAAAAATGTAGATATGAAAAGGAGAGGGAGAGAGAGAAAGATATTTGTCCCAAGATAAAATTTGGACACGCTCGTGTCCTCCATTAGCCCAAACCAGCAGATCGCGTCTACCGTTTTACCAAAATCCTTTATTCTTCGACCTTTTATTTCTTTTCTATAGGAAAACAAGATAAGACAGAGTATACCTGTCGGGTCAAAATATAGTTAAATCTTAAGAAAATAAAAACCGATGAGACAGTAATCGGTAGTCGAAGAAGTTAAAACGAGCCAGACCAAACGCAGGTAGAAATGATCCATTTCCCGCCAAAAATATGTATACGGATGATCGTGATTTGCTTAATCGTAAGAAATAAATAATCGTATCTTAGCTTACCGTGAATATTGGTCTGCTTGGTATAAGGACTGGATCGTTTTTTCGGCGACCACCGACAATCATTTTCTTTATTTTCCGAGCACGGATCAATCCCCCATCTCTTGGTGAATCGTTTTCTTTCCGTGTCCAGGGCCTCTTGTAACATCTCAGCAGTTTCCCGAGAATTTGGTGAACCAAATAGGCAACGAGATACACGAGAAGAAGCAGCAGTAGCAGAAGCACCACCTCCACTCCGAGCACTATTCATCGTCGTATTACTTGGTAACACAGTGAAGTGCACCTCGCGACAGATCGAAGTAGCCAACATCTCGTCCCCTTCTTTTATTTTCACTTGCTCGAGCGCGGGCTCTCTTCGTCGATTAAACGACGAGAGAGGGATAGATGCTGTTGTTTCTGTTGCTGCCGCCGCTGCTGCTGCTGCTGCTGCTGCTGCTGCTGACGACGATGGCGAGGACGGCGAGGATGGCGAAGACGGCAAGGATGGCGATAAACTAATTTCTCGACATTTGCGAAATCCTCGAATTCGAGGACGTGGTCGAGGTTCGAAATGTTCTTTTCTTATTTGATCCACGATTTCGGAATATTTAACTTATTCGTGCTACCACCAAAATGGCAGCTTGAAACTTTTCCCGCGCACTTCTATCTCTGTCTCTCTCTCTCTCTCTCTTTCTCTTTCCCTCTTTTTTTATTTCTTCAATATTTTTTTCTTTCTATTTTCTTATGCAAATTGTTGGAGAAATCAAGACCTTTTTCTATCTTTCATTTGCCAAATGCGTATCTAGGTTTTAAGGATCTTTCTTCTCCCTCAAGATATCATAATCTCTTTTCTCTTTTTTTCATTTGCAAATTTTAACTCAAGTCGATCGAAGGATCTTTTTTCTTTTACTATGAAAAAATCACGATATATGCTTCTTCTTGGAAAATGTCTTCATATGATAGTCACTAAATTTCTTCTCTATTTATTTTTCCTAGATGACGATTACTATCCTTTCCTATCTTCCTTGTTTGATTTTGGTCAAAATTTCATAGAGAAATGTTATGAGATAGATTCACGTATGAGAAGAAGATGCGATGGCAGTAGAAAATCGCGAGGTCTGTGCTGTACGACGGTCGTACTCGTTCTGGGCTGTTCGTTCGTAAAGAAACTACTCTCTGGTTCTGGGCTGAACTCAAGTTCTTGGCTGATGAGATGGTTGGGCGTCGGTGGTAGTGGCAATGGTGATAGTGATGGTGATGGCGATGGCGATGGTGATTGTAATGACGATGATAGTATTGGTGGTGGAGGTGGAGGTGGTGGTGGTGGGATTTCAGGTTCGTTGTTAGAAGGTAGCAGGGAAAAGGTTCGAGGAGGAGAGTCTCCACGAGGGAATCTGCCTTTGGACGACACCCCTCCACTGCTTTCATCGGAGAATTCAAATCTGATTGGTGCGCGGGATTTGTTGCGCAGTAAAAATGGCGCGCGATTTACCATCTTTCTTTTACCACTGCTAACGGCTATCCTACTCTCTCTCTTTTTCACTCTTGAACACTTTGTTGAACCGTGGGCCACGTTTCTTCATTCTCTCTCTCTCCCCCCTCTCTCTTATTTAGACGTCCAGTGTATATCTGCGCGCGCGTGTACGGTTGCGCGCGTGTACGGTTGCGCGCGTGTTCGTCTCTCTCTCTCTCTGTCTTACATACGAGAAAATATTTTTTTTCTTTTATCTCTCTCTGTCTTTCTCTTACAGTGGCTCCAACGGATTATGCTAAGCGATTTCGTTCGAGGAGGAGTACCATGGAAGAAGAGGCTCGCGCTATAAAGCCTACCTTTTATTTTTCTTTTCTAACATAAGTAGCACGACGTATAGAGCGATCACGAAAAGTCTCTTCCCGCGTATAGGTTCAATCTTTTGCCAATGTTTAGGGATATAGTTTGTCAATTTTGTAAATCCAACTTTACCTCTATCCCACCTTTACCTCAGGATTCTTTTTTTATGTTTAATAATGGTTATTATTTGTTGAAATGTGGATGTTGTCTAATATCAAATTCTAAATGACTAGTGTTAATGCAATTTTTAAACCCACTGATCTAGAAGAAAAAGAAAAAAAGAAAGTAATCCATAATTTAGAGTCAAATCATTTTATTCGTTCAACTAAAAGAAATTTCTCTTGGCAGGTGGAAGGGATTCCAGCACGTGTACGTGTGTTCGTTTATATGTTGTATGTATGTATGTATGCATCAGAGAGATAGAAGACACTAGGAACAAGTTCCAAGTAGAAAATTGCCCTTCTCTCTGGGTCTTTCAGCATCGATCTTCCTAGCTCGGCAAAATGTGATGGCAAGGAGAGAAACGGAGAAAAAGATTTAAAAAATAATGGAAGAAAGAGAAAGATAGAATGCACGCCGAATGATCGGTTCGCGTTTTCCGCTCGATCGTATCTTGCCAAGGGCTGCTCGATTAAATCGCAGTAGCAGGTGCCCAGAACGTATCAAGAGAAAGACGGAAGGATTGAAAGAGCAAACGACAGAGAGAGAGAGAGAGAGATATACTGGGATGTAGTCTGACATTAAGCGACCACGAAAAACGGGGACCAATTATGGTGCTACGACGAGTGTCTTTTAGTTCTCTCTACGCTTACCGTATGTGTGTTGCCAGGCACTGATTTACTTTTATTGCCGTCCTTCGTGTAACTTTCTGTCTCTCTTTCTCTTTATCTTCCTCTTCTCTTATACATAATCTTGCGAGCATCGAAATTATTCCAACGAAAGACCTTCGAATCTCACCAACGGTCTTTACACGTTCTATCTTTTCGTTCAATCTTCAAAAAAGGAAACAGAACTAGGCTCTTTGATTCGATTTGATTTTTTCAATTGCAAATTTGAAAAAATAGAGAAGTAGAGGAAGGAAGGGTCTTCCTGATTTTTTATGCAGAGTTGAAACCATTGGCATTGAGAAACATCAAGGTTATTCTCGAATAAGTCTTCTTTTTATATCAACGCTTTATCTTTTTCGATAATTCTGTTGTTGTTTTTCTATTATTAAAAGTATTCAAAAATATCGTAAAGAAAAGTTCTGAGAAAAATATTCAAAGTAGAGTACCCTTTGATATTTCATCGAAGAGGGTTGGAAATGGGGTGAGATAAGTAGGAAAGGTAACCGTATCGGCAAAGCAAAATGATGGGGGTAGATTTAACGGTTAGAAAAGAAAAGCATCATAGTTTGGTATACGGGTATATTGAAACCTAGGGGGTTAATGCTAAGGGTGGAAGATTGCGTTGCGTGCATTTTGAGAAAAGTGGGCACGTGTGTGTGCACGCGCGCGACACTCACCATACACAGACAGGTGAATACCGTGACCGTCGTGGTCATTCTACCTTAACGCGATCTTTATCGTTCAAACCTCTTCTCTCTCTCCGCGATTTCATCCCATTTTTAACCCTTTGCGCTCTGCTGGCTTCTCTCCTGGACATCGTATTTCTAGAAGACGTCAAACGAACTATTATTGTGAAACGTGCAATGCATATTAGTTAAATTATAAGAAGTAAAATGTTAATTTTTTGCAGAAATATGTTTCCAAGATGCCTTCAAATTCATATAAATCAAACATCATTAAAAACAATAGTATTTGTCAACGTCTCATACTCTCTGATCGATTAACGACTAATTAACCCCCTCCATACTGACCATACATTTCCATCCAACAAAGGAGGAGCATCGGCTTCTTTGTAACGGTACACATACCGCCTATAAACTTCGGAATGTTCTTTATACTCTAATCTCAGAATATCGATATCCTAAGTAAACATCCGTTCCTTTCAACTATTTTATCTCACACCGCCTCCTTCACGCACACGCTAGCTAAAGCTACGTTACACACTCATACTAATGCAGTATGATTACACACACGGACCTGCATCTTCTCATAAGAAAGGAATAATATATGGTGGTCAAATCTATAACGTTTATAATACAGTTAAATAATCACTTAAATCTCATAATAAAAATCCTCGTAATATGGCAAGTTCAATATAAAAGATAGATCACATTCATAATCGTATCACGCTATCAATCACCCGAAACTGTCTACTCGAATGATCAATTATTATCAAAATGATATTAAATTATCCATCAGTCTACTCAACGATCAGATAACATCCTTGTCAATTTATTCTCGTATTATACATGCATCTCTAATATCAGATAATTCAAACTAATCTCTTTTTAATTTATTTCATATCTTTAGTTAAATCTTGTTTATATTTATTTATATAAAGAACTCATTTGTTGAAAATATTAATTTAAACATTTTTAAAAATCAATCCAATAAAAATATGAGAACATATATATATCATCGTATCCATGG
The DNA here is from genome assembly GCA_023678845.1 of Mischocyttarus mexicanus. Lineage (NCBI taxonomy): Eukaryota > Metazoa > Arthropoda > Insecta > Hymenoptera > Vespidae > Mischocyttarus > Mischocyttarus mexicanus. Next base: position 415,253 of record JACGTP010000041.1, on the reverse strand, counting down.
GGGGATTTCATAGGGACAAATTTCTCCCCAACCGTGTGTCGTGTTCTCTCTCTCTCTCTCTCTCGTTTGCTAAGTTATTTCCGGTCTGGAAGGAAGGCAAACGAGCGAAGCAGAGACCGGAACACAACACGACGCGTCAGGGTTCCTTTCCCGGGAACACTTCGCTGACGTCACGATATATATCAGCCGAAAAATAAAAGACGAAAGAAAGACAAAAGAAAGACAAAAGGAAAAATAAGATAGAGGGGGAGGAAAACGATTCGCAGGGGTTCCCCTTCTCTTATTCTTCTTCACCAGGATGTAGTTAATATCCAGCAAGTTTTTGAAGATTATTAGCTCTGCCTCAACGATTATTTTCCAGACTCGCGAACAACCTAATTGAAAGAGGAAACTCATACGTAAATTGATTACTGTTATTATTCCTTGTTGGTTAAATGCACAAATTAATGGGATTAATTGTTTGAATTTTTGGAACAAACAGCTAAATTAAAACAAAAGGAAGAAAGAAGGATTATCCGTAGAAAGAAATTGTGCGAAATGACAACTGTGATTTCTAAATTGACCGAAGAAGAAATCTATCGAAAAGTTTGGAATAAAAATACTGTTTATTGGTACGAAAATTGGAAAGTTCAATTGACCCTTTCGGCAACCGAAGAAGCGAATAAAGAAAGAAGAAGGAGGAAAGGAACGAAGGAGCAGACGCACCTGGCAACATGTGCTGCGACGATGATCGAGAAGAAAGAAAGGAAGGTAGAAGAAGCCTTGTCGTCTTTACTTTCGACCAAATCGTTCTTTCGTGCGTAACCATTTTGACTCTTACCTTTTATACATATATAATATATAATGCAAGAATATCTTCTTTATGTTATACATTTTACACGTTACATTTAAAAGAGAGGAAGACAAGTAAGGTAGTGTTTAGAAGACACCTGTATAGTCTCAGGAATATCTTCTAAGTGGTCTAAAGAAAACAAAGCTGGTACGTTACCATACGATATACCAGAAGATATAAGATAGAGGAAACCATAGAGAGGGGAAGCCGAAAACAAATAGAATCTCTTTCGCGTGGACAAACTCACCTTTTATATGGAAATCTGATATATACAATATACCGGCTGTGTGGTCATCATCTGCTCTCTGAGACACGTGCTGTTTGCACATCTTTCTTTCCCTTATTTTCAACTTCCTCGCGATCTACTGGTACATCCTTTCTATTTCATTTCAAATCTCTCATTTATGAATTATACAGGATACTTTGTATGGACAATTTCTTTATGGCTGGTCGTTGAAATTATTTCATCAATTTCTTTCTTTCTTACTTTCTAGTTCTCCTTTGATTTAGGATTTTTAATTATTGCCAGTAATCTATTCACAGAGTCCATTTTATTTCTTATTATTGTAAGACCAATCGTTTTCGTTAGCTGGATTTTCCCCAACATTCGACTGACAGTTACAAGTCAGAGCAAAGATCTTTTTCATTATTTTCAAGTATGACAGATTCATACGAATTTCAATGAATCCCTTCCTCTACCGACCCTTTTCTATTGAAAAACGTTATTATATTGGCGAGCATTGATCATTCCGTTGTTATTCGCCAACAGATATCTCAGATTCGAAAGGGGTAAAAGTAGAGATTTGGAAATTGTCTGGTTTTCATCTTTTACAGTGTAGAGCAGCTGGTAAATGTAGTCGATTACTGAGATGCAGATGCATCTACTTAAGAAGGAAGATGCATATAGACGCGTGAATTTTATTTCATTTTGATTTATTTTTTTTTCGAAGCATAACTCGTTCAATATTTTTCAAACTTGGCATATGGTTTATTTGTATTTTTAATTATTGGAGACTGATCGCAGACTGATCGACGTGACTGATCGAAGTTCCTGTTGTATTGATCGGAAATGAAAAAATAAAAATACCATTCCTCGTTATTTTAGATTTCTCTATTCTCGATAAGTATGATCACAAAAGTTTATCGTTTCTTCGAAAAGTGACAAAGACAAAATACAAAATGGGAAATAGAATAAAAGAGCAAAAAGAGAAGAGACCGTTAAAAATTCAACGCAGAGAGTAAGAGGCAGAGAGAAGAAGTAAGAATACGTTCTCTTCTTGGTGTTCTCTTTTTTACTAACGAACATAAGAGAAGAGACCAGACCAGCTGTTCCACCACCCTCACAGGGATGCTTATTCGGAAGATCCTTCGGGTGGTATTCGCCTATCTGAAGGAACTATCGTTGCGGAGGAGTTTTTCAGAGAGGAAGAAGAAACGATGGAGGTTTTTGGTAAAGGGCAGCTGTTAAAGCCCACATCGAGAATAAGAGAATGAGAGATATTCCAAAAGATCACCGTCACGTCTTCCTAACGTATTGTTCCCTCTATTTTATTTATACGAATATCTATAATATTCGGTTGCATGATAATTTTCTTACAAATGTATATTGAAAAAAGTTCTTCTTGTTTTTGAATTAGTTATATTCAATTGGGAAGAACTCTCTCCAAACACTTGAACAAATTGAAAGATTTACAAATTAAATTCATTTTTATAAAATGGGGATTTATTAACCAATGAAACGTCCGTTGGCAGTTGTTAAGTGTTATTGCACGCTTGAAATGATCATAATCGTCAAGTTGGCTGGTTTGAACCGAAGGTCACCCTTTAAAAATCGGTGGGTGGATAAGAGGAAAAAAAGGAAAGATAAAAAGGATGCGCTTGTGTGTGTGTGTAAAAAGAAAAAGAGATCGTAAGAACGGAAGGAAGGCAGGATAGCCAGATGCCAAGGAAGGTAATTAAATTGCCACATACAGGAGCGCAGAACCTTTCATGGTGGTTGACGGATGGCAGGCCTCGGGACTCTTAGAAAACTATTCTCTCAAAGTAGGAACGAAAGGCAATAGCAATGTTGTAAGGTGCTCGAAAACTGGTCAATTCTAAACCGTACAACTACCAATACAGACACTTTTTTTTTATGATTTTCGATAAAGAAAAATAAAAAAGGTTACGAGATTCTAACAGATCTCCATAAGAATGGAACTAAATGGATAACCTTGTTCTACAGCTATGAGCATTAAAATCAATCCATGTGGGAGCAAAAGTTTTTCTTTCAACGGTTGTCAAAATGAAATGACACTTTTATTAAGTATCTGAATGGGGTAATGTAAAAACAGAGAAAGGAAAAGACGCACAATCTTATGGCTCCAAGTTCTCGTATTTCTCCGACCCGAACCCGATGTGAGAAAAAACAGGAAAGAGGAAGTGTTTTCGATCGATCGACGATCAATTGATGAAAACGCGAAGGGAAGAAATTTAATCACGCGGAATCGTCCGGCTTCGTTCTTTTTCCGCAACGACATCCGTTAGCTGTGTATTGAAGAAAAAAATAAAAGACAAACGATAAAAGCCCAGAAAATTGTGTGGAAATAGTAGAAACAATTAATATCGTTTATATATTATCAAGAAATTTCTTAAATCACGTATTTTTCTTATTTCTATCTATGGGTTTATCCAGTAAAATAAGATAAAAATAAAAGGAGAAAATAGATAAAATATAATTTGAAATAGAAAACTAATGGAAATATCTAAAGACTTGAAAGAAGAAGAAAAAAATAGTCGAAACGTATTCCTTTTTCATCTCCTTGTTCGCCTTTTAAAAAGTAAGAAGGAAGGAGCTTGTAGAAGACGTTCTCTTCTCTCGGAAGTATGAGGGCGCAGATGGGATTGTGTTTAATGAAGTTTGGCCCGGCTTGCACCTGCCACTTTCGAGGTAGTATCTCGGACCAACGGCCGTTTGGTTGCCTCGAGCAGCCGCCAACAAATTGGCGGGAACTCTCCTTTTCGAAAAACTTTGCTTACTAAGTTTAGCTCATCTTCTTTTTTCCTTTTTTTTTTTTATAAAGAAACAAACGTTCTTCTATTTGGAGTCAAGGTGAAAAAAAAGGAAAATTAAAAGAGAGAATAAATGTGAATTATTTTTGAAAGCCGAGATGTGAACTCGTAGAGAAGGTCAAACTCCCTTTGAGAAAAAACAAATCGTTTCTTGGAAAGAAGATACAGACACGTGGCTGAACTTTCTAGGCACGCGTGACTCTGTTCTCCCCTCTCTTGACGAGCACGACAGCAAGATTTACAACTTTTCTAATCCTACAGAATATCCTTTTCTTTTTTTCTCGAGCAACGATTGTTCCTCTATTATTCCTGTTAACAAATAATTTCTACATGTATAATCCATATCTTAATATATATTAACTTTAATTTAGTGGCAAGGTGATTACAAGTGGTTCCCATACCATAGTTATCCATAACGTGTTCCTTAGAATGTATGTAACATACGTGTGTTTACCTGCAAGGAAAGTAGGAGAAGGGACAATAGGAAAAAAAGGGGCCACTTGTCGCAGTGGTAGTACGAAGGGCTATTATCCACCTTATAGATCCAATACCTTTCTCTTCCCCATAATTCATCGTAAGGAGCCTGATGGGGGACTATTTTCTGGACTTTTACTATACCTTCAATCGGGGGAAAAGGTTTTGAAACAACTTTAAGGAATATGCTGCCATCGCCAAATTCATAATGCCCGTTTTAATATATATATTTTGTTTTGTTTTTTCTACGAAATTTTTCTCACAATACTCTCTCTCTCTCTCTTTCTCTATCTCTCTCTCGAATTAGAACATCTGTATATAAGGTTAATTGGTAAAAATCGTACTGTGCAAATATTTTATTTTATTGTTTTATTTGAAAGGAATATCTGATCGAATTTAATCTAGTTCCCACGATGGGCTTGTTAATTAGCACAGGAGAAAATTCCAAATGTGACCAATTAGAGAAAGATAATCGTGAATTTCCATCATAATTCATCCGGCAGATTGTACATACGCGATGTCTCCTAAACAGGTGTTAAACGGAGGAAGTGTCTGTTATTTGATATGTTACCATCATTTGAAAATCATCATCGTCGTCGTACATTCAATTCAATTTCTAATTTAAAAAAAATAAATCTATACGCGTATCTCCAAATATCTCATTAAATGAAATAATTATATTAATAAACCCCCTGCGGATTTGGGGGATTAGAATAAGCCGCAGTAATCCCTGCTTGTCGTAAAAGGCGACTAAAAGGGAAAACACCGTGACAAAGGGTGAGAACAAATGTTTCCAAATAAAATGTTTAATAATCCAATATATATATTAATAATTTATTTTATTCTATATAATTTGACACGTGTCTACGCATAAATAGAGAAATTATAAGCTGTTTATAAAAACTATAACGAATAATCGTAAATTAATCGCACCTAATATTCTCATCGTTTAATAATTATTTCTTATATAATCGTTCTATTTTTACATTAATATTGTTTAACAGTATTTAACAATAAGTGTTTATATTTACAATAATTATTACAATATTTACAAACACACATATTAAACATTGAACGATTTGTATAAATAATTATTATTAATTTTTTGTCAATATCCGCGATTAAATAATAACCATCAAATGATTTACAAACGATCGATTCCTTTCCATCTAATATGTTGTTGTTGTTTTTTTTTTTTTGTAATGAGACAACGAGGCAAGATTGAAATGAGACTTGGTATATAAATCGTATGCCTTATTTACGGTTTTCACTCATACCAGATTACGTCGAATCGATTGGTAGACCATTTTCTTTATTTGTTCTTTTTTATCTTTTTCCTTTTCTTTTATGCAACTTCAGAACGAGCAGTCGTGTTTCTTTTTCGTCGCCAAATGATAAATGCAATGATACCGATCACCGCCACAGCACCGATAACACCACCAACTATTGCACCAACGTTCGCGGTTGTTACTTCGCAGTTTTCCTCTAAAAAGAATAAGATATATAATCCATTAGATTGTTATAGTTAAAAGTATAAATGATAATAACTATAATTTGATATAACATAATAATAATTCTATGAATATTGGATATTATTTAATATTTTAATATTTCTATTTCCTCAAACTAATATAACCTTCTTAGCGTCAATTTTAAGTTTCAATTGTTTGACGAGAAATAAATCTGTTTATGCGTTTTCATAACTTGATTAAAAAAATTAAATAAAATAGAATAAAGAAAAAATAAATGATAATTACCAGATCTCGATGAGATATCGTTGTCTTCGATGAAAGCAATCAAATCGACATCGCTGATCGATAATTCCATATTTTCAGTCTCAATAAAGGTTGGAACATTGCACACGTATTTACCACTCGTTGCAGCAGCACTGAACAATTTCTGATCCGAATTGGTCGATTGTATAAATTTTGGTTGGTTTTCTAAAACGAGAATTGAAAAAAAGACAAGAAATAAGAATAACAATTAAAATACCTCATTAATAATTGTAATTATATCCGTTAACGCAACTAACCTGGTACTCCTGGAAACGTTTTTTTGTCTAAAGTGATATTTACGACGATTTGATTAATCCAGAACGAAGAATCGTCTTTTTTGAAGAAGAAAGTAACTGAATTGTCATCGATCTCAGAATTGTAGGCAATTCTTTGACTTGGAGTATCCTCAGAAATAGGCCAAGTTAAAGTCATGATTGAAGTCGTAGTATCGCATTCACCAGCGGTTTCAGCGGTAGATGGTACTGGTAATACTTGGTTTACGATCTGTCAAATATTATACGTAAATGAAATGTTTATGTCGCGAGTATGGCTGCAATCGTTTGCTAATGGCTAAATAGGAAAATATTTTCTCAATATTTGAATTGCATAATTTCAATATTCATTCGATGTGTAATTTTTCTTTTACACAATTATGTCGCGAGAAAAATTCAAACATTAATCAATATTTCGAAATTGGTTCTTTTAATTTTATATATTATTATTAAGAATTAATACCTTGTTTTCCGTATTGTTGTACCATACAGTTATCGAGACCTTCATTCTCGATGCTATACATATTTTACCATTCACAGACACTTTGTGTGGGTATTCATTAATACTTGAAGGAATAGTCGTTTCGGTTGGTGTCTCTGTGGTTGGTTCCGTTGAGTTTGTAGTTACTGTGGTGGGTTCCGTTGAGTTTGTAGTCACTGTGGTTGGTTCCGTTGAGTTTGTAGTCACTGTGGTTGGTTCCGTTGAGTTTGTAGTCACTGTGGTTGGTTCCGTTGAGTTTGTAGTCACTGTGGTGGGTTCCGTTGTGGTTGTAGTCACTGTTGTGGGTTCCGCTGTGGTTGTAGTCACTGTGGTGGGTTCCTCTTTGGATAAATCCGTAGTGAACATATCGTTCTCTCCTATTAATAACAATGAAATAAATTCGAATATTTTTTGTAACATATTCTCTTATTCGCTCGTAATGATTACAATATCACTTAATCAATTTGATCGCGTTAACGTTTCGTTCACCAATTAAGAAAATTCTCACCTCTTACTGTTGCGATGATTACTAAGATCGCATATAAAAATGGAAGCCACATTTTTGCAATATTTTCTTTTATGTTATTTTTATCGTTGAGCTAGTAAATTTTTGTATATATTTGTTCTTGTTTTTCTTTTCGTTAATAAATCGTCATAGAGATCTATTTTCTCTATATGTTGAATAATATCTTGAAAGTAAAAAAAAAGTATCTATCAGATTAGAAAAGTAAGAGAGTTATTCTTTCAGGTATGTAAGAGCACGAAAAAGCGATTAATTTTGTCAAGCCTTTCGCGGTGGTTAATATAGACGATGGTGAGCTAATAAATGTCTACCTAGTAACCTCCGTCAGCCAACCATATTCTCGTACTCTTTATCATTATATATTTTTATCCGTACAAAGAGATAGGATATCTCCGGTATATGTAGCCGATGTATACTTTCCTTTACTTCTCGGACGAATCGAATGATTATAAAATGGCTTTACATTTATACCTAATTACTTATTTAACAATTAACTTTTAGATCCTCATTTTTTTCACGCATTAATCGATTTATCCTTGTAGAGAGCTATTCAATAAGAAAAAAAATGATATTAAATTTAAATGATTACTTTGCTTTCTCTTTTTTTATATTCCTTTTTATCAAAGTCGTACTTTTTATTTCGATCTTTTCAATCTTCTTCATTTATCGGATCCTTTTAGAAAAGTACAAAAATTTGATTGTATGTTAGAATAATCTTAAGAATTTTCTCTGAATCTTCTGGTATAACAGAGATATACTTTTTTTTTCGCTTAAAATTCAAATAATCGTCGTATACACGCATGTTTTGCTTCTACGTATACACGTTAAATATTTTGCAAAAGAATGAACCCTGACTCACCGTTCGGTATGTTATCGATCTGATTATCGTGGTCTGTTTATTGTCACCGATATGGGATGCATCGATAATCGCGATGACGAGTATCGATTGACGAGAATTATTTGATCCTATCGAATAATTACAAAAATTCTCTCTGTTTCTCTCTCTTCTATCTCTTAGTTGTTGTATTTCGCGTTGTATGGAATTTTAAAAAACAAATCGTTAAATAAATTTCATTATTTTGTTCTTTCTATAAACTTGTATAATTAAAATAATTAATAAATAGTAAATACGTAGATTTGAATTGAATCTATCTCGTTTAGATTATGAATATATTTCTTTTGTCGAAGCAGTAAAAATTCTAATAAATCATCATCATCGCGGGGCTTATTAGAACAAGGAACACAAAATTAAATTTTCATTGTAAAGGTATCTCTATCTTGAAACTTTGGTTTCACAGAAGCGAGCTTGGTGCATTAAAAACTGAAGGATGAAAATCGATAATTATCTTTGATCAAATATCAGAAAGTAGCTTTGCAAATAGACAGCGTAATGGATATGATAGTATCACGATAATAGAATCGAACGAACGAACGAGTTTCTCATTTTGCGATATCATATCCCTTCTTTCCCTCTCGCCATAATCTTGGTTTTGAAACAAATGACAGTTATTAAGTACTTGAGTAAAGAAAACGAAAGATTTTGTCATCGTTGCATTTCGCGACAAAAATTAATATGACTCAAATCAAACATAATCAACGTAGCTATTTCATTGTTAATCGTACATGTTACTCCAACGAGTCGTTAAGAAAAAATGAAAGGAAAAAAAAACTATTTACCGATAAGAAACTCGCAACTTCGAGACTTTCGATTGGTGGTTTTAACTAAATTGAACATTTCTATGTTCTATGTTTAAACAACACAATAAATGCGATGATTACGTCGTACCGATAAGAAATAAAAATAATTTATCGATAACCATTCTCGTTACATGTATTTCTTTTTTTATTCTTTTTTTCTATTCTGTTTTTCTATTTGATATATTAGTTTTATTTTTATTATTAATTTTGATAAAAGCGTGCGTAATCTCACACACGTTCTTAATTGTATCGGAAGACAATAGAAATAAATAAAGAAAGGAGAAAATACATCCAACTTTTTTTTAACACGGTATATACCATTCCTTAAAAAATCGTGTAAAAAAATACATGCGACATATGGTCAATTCGGGGATATGTTCCACAACTTTAAAAAATTGTGTATTATAACTGTGTATTATAACTGTAAATATTTTCACGTAACAGCTATTAATCGCTATTAATAATAATAATCAATGATATTATTGTGTAAAAAATAAAATGGCAGAAGAGGGGCTGGGATAAATATTAGATAAGCTCGTTAAAATCTACATTTCCTGTTTAACATTTAACGTTAGAAATAGACAATAACAGTGGAGAACTATTTCCTGACTCGTATGAACTGCTAGAACAGGAAATGAGTTAATTAATGTCTAAAATCTAACCACCGATAGTCTATAATATATGTGAGTACCTACGGTGTACTATAATTCTCACCCACACCAAAAAATAAATATTTTTTTTCTGTTTCTATCTAGCATTGTAAATAATATCGTACAAATGTCCGGATTTTACCTGCTCCCTCGTCCCCGCAACAACGACAAGAGTTTTCGAGGGTGTTTCGCCCCCTCGTTCCTTTATTTTATTTCTTATTTAATTGTTTCTTTGTTACTTGCTCGCTCTCTCTCTCTCTCTCAGGATAATCGTTGATCGATAAAACGATATAACTTGTACTGTACGAAACTACTACCAGTAGACGAAGAATAAATAAAGCAGAAAGAAGAACTAAATGTAAGGGGAGAAATGATAGAATTAACATAAATTTAACATTTCCTGCGTCAGTGGATACTCCTTGCTGACGCCATTACCGATATCGTTAGAATGAACATCACATCAATGAATATCAAATAAAATAATAATAAAATAACAAATGAAAATGAAATAAATTTTCTCTCGTACTTATTTATTAATATATATATATATATATATATATGTATATATGTGTATATATCTTTGCAAAAAAAAAAAGAAAAAAAAGTAAAAGCAAGCAGAGAATAATAGCAGAGAACCACATACGTACCATCGAACATCCGGAATTACTGAAACCGGTTCCTGCTCCAGGTGTTACACTTGCATCTTTTCCTTACCTCGCTCTTCTTATCTTTACAGTCTTGTAGAATATAAACAACGCAAAATCTGGATAAATTCGATATTGAATTTTTTTATTGCAAGTAATTCCAAATTATTTTCAACACGCCATTAAGAAAAATTATATTTTGTACAAGTCGTTTATATTAATAATAAAATGTCCATTTTCTCTCTTACGTAAAAAATATGAAATATTTAAATTTCAAATTGAAATGACTATGAAATTAAATAGAACGAAATACGGGGGGCTTAGCAAAAGAAACCATTTGATTGTTCTTCTCATTTCGTTCCTTCTTTCATTATTATTATCATCTTGAATGAAAATTTCCATTTCGAATTACGTTCGGCACGAGTAACTCTTTCGACGACTCAGCTCGCGCGTGCTTCGATATTTTTTTTTTTCTTCATCTTCTTCTTCTTCTTCATGTACTATCTCCATTTCGGAGGTTGGCTATCATTATTGCTATCATTGCTTTAAATAGGTAAGATGACTTGACTTTAAACCATTCTCGCAAGTTCTTGAGCCAGGATATTTTTTTCCTTCAACGATAGTTAATGTAATTCAATGAGAAGAATGAATGAATGAATGAAGGGTTGAAATAATTGAAAAGGAACAATATAAAAAAGAAGATAAGGATGAAGAAATTTAGTGAAGGTCCTTGAACGTTCGTGTACAAGACAACGGGGCACCTGCTTGCAGAGGCAGAGATGAAAGAAAAGAGAGAGAGAGAGAGAGAGAGAGAAAGAGAATTTCGCGCGCTAAAATTTATGTTGCGTGAAGCGAGCAACGGTCGTGGCACGAAAAAGTAACTTACATTCGACTAACTGCACTTATAGGTTGCACACACTCAAACACTATTTGTTTAGATTTTTCAAATGTTTCACAATAAAAGTTAACCCCCTTACTCTCGAATTGCTTATATTAAATTTGTTTTATTTATAAATTGCACGCATAACTGCACGTACGGAAAACGTTTTTGTAAACGTTTGTAAAGGATATATTTCGATGAATAATTTAGGGTAAAATGAGTTCCCATGAAAGCCAGTAAAGTGCCGTGACGCGAGGCGAAGTTTAAATTTCGTTAATTCGATAGGTCTCGATCGGGTGTCGAAGAAGAAGAAGAAGAACCTGGTCGATGGTAAAGGCCACGTGAACCATATGGTTCGCGTGCCCCCAGCATGGAAGTAATGGGCCATGGTTACATAAAGAAAACCTTCGGAGACCAGAAACGATGTCTTTCTTTCTTTTATTTCTTCTTCTTCTTCTTCTTCTACTTCAATTCACTTTTGTCATCTCGATTTTTTCACATCGACCAAGTTGTTTTCTCTTATCGATACATCCGCATTCTTCTGAAAAAACGATACTTTTCATTCCAAGATTAATAACTCTTCCTCACTCTCTCTTATCAAAATCTAATCGTTTAATTGAACAAGAAATATCATCGATGATCGGTATCGAAAGATAATCAAAAGTTGATTCACTGAAATAACTATCGATAATTTAGTATTTTCTAAACAAAAATTAAGAGGAAGGAAGAAACCTTGCAGTGGTTGCTTCGGGCACACGTGCACATTTTCTAAGCAAAAAATGTCTAACTAACTGAAAGTCTACGAAGGAGGAAGTACCTTTGAAGGATTTCTTTTGTTCTACAGTTGACTTGTTAAAGAAGGATGAGACCTTCATAATTCTAATATTTCAAATAACACATTAATTATATCTTTATAGTTGTTATTGTTATTATCATCTCCTGCGGTCTTTGGAGATAAGAATAAGCCGCAGTAATCCCTGTTTGTCGTAAAAGACGATTAAGAGGGGAAAACCTCTTCATGAGAATATGGGAGAATAAAAAACTAATTCGTTATTATTATTATTATTATTATTATTATTATTATTATTATTTTTAGAGATTATCTCATTGCACATTGTCACATTGTAAGTGTTTATTTCGAGAAAATTCTCTCTATTTGTGGAAAGTTGCACATACCAAAGCGATAACAATCATTCGATGAAAGAAGACATTATTCTCGACACAACGTGTAATCATTTAGATAAGAATAATAAAATCGAGTCAAATCCGTTAATAATATCATATAACATCGTTTCACGAATTAACAATCATAATTAATATTCGCGTCGTAATTAGAGGAGAGTAAGGGGGTCATCGAATTAAATTTATATTGAGATAAATAATTAAAGATTAACTCAGATGACTTATTTCTGTATAAAATTATCAACGATTTTTCTTTAACATCTAAACAGATTGAAAAGTTGTTATATATTTTTTAAAATCATTTTATTATCGAGGAAAGAAACGCAAGGAAAAATAAATTCACGTGAATTGGATCAAAAATTAAAGATCTTGGAGATAAACGGATTACGATTAATTTTTATTTTTCGCTTTCTTTTGGAGGGTGACGGAGGAAGAAAATTATTGTCCTTATTAATTTATTGTTTTAATACCGAATGATTTATCTGTAATTAAGAATGTATTTGTTATCGGGGAAAAGATAAGGTACACTTTATTAAGTATAAGGAATTTCAAATAAATTTGTTTTCATTTTCTTTTTTTTTTTTTTTAATATCTTAAACCTACATTTAAACCCATTTTACCGCGTTTTATATATTTCTATTGACGAAGTAAATTCTTGTTTTTAAACTGAAACCTAACTTATCGATCGATGCACTCAATCACCGGTAATAATTTCCTTCATTATCGACGCTAAGTTTGTATTTTATCGACTGGATTATTCAAACAATATAGCAAATTTCTTTATTATCATTGAAATTTCTCGATTGGTAAATATTAGGTTGTCATATATGAAATGGAGCGAATTTCAATTCAATCGTGTGGATTTTTTGTTCCATTTACATACTTGACAATCCAATAACAAAATTCATTTCAATTTTGTATATTCTTTTCTCTTTTACTTTTCGACCAGAAGCTTAAACGAGGAAGAGAAAAAAGGAAGTCAAAAAATGCGAGCTTTACTCGTATAATAATAATTGTAAAATTTGTTTTATATCCAGATCTGTAAACTGATAAGAGAGGAGAATACGTAGTCCAGATATTAAGAGAAATGAAAATATATTATATAAAGAGTGGTGATTGGAAAAAAAATAGAAGGGTTGCAGCAAAGAGAAAATTTTCACAAGAATATGGAAAAACTATTTTGCTTTATTTTCTTGTCTCGACGGAGACACTTGATTGGCTTCGACACGGTTATTCCAAATTGAAAGTGTCTCTCAGGAGAGAAAGCCGAGACTTAACCATCGAATTAAGAACGAAAAACCTTGATATTCGTTCGGTTATTAGCTTGCCTTATATTGTACATTTAGTTGACGAAACGGTAAACTTCAAATTATCGAAGAATTAGTTTTATTTGTTTTTTTGTGCTTTCACAAGCTGGGAACAAACCTTCCCTTCGATACCAGTAAAACAAAAATCTTCCTCTTCTAATTGATTTATTCTTCATTCCGATATTTCGAAATGGAAACGCGTCAGGTATAGTAACTCTTTTCGTTTGCGTTATCGGCTAACAAATTAGGAACGGACAGAGACAAACAGACGAACGGATGAACTTGCACGAGTGCGAATTCTCCACAGTCGGATAGAAGTGATAACTCGACTCTCGAGATAAATTTATTTTTAGTGTCGAAACGAGGCTTCACATTTACACGAACGGCCCTGTGCAAAATTTTCAACCGTGTGTTGTATGTGTTCGTTTATGCGCGTGTAAATAAGAAAAAACACGGAAGATGAATAAGAAATAGATTAAGAAAGGAGAATAAAAGAAAAGGCCTATAGAGAATAAAATATGCAAGAACAAAGACAGTCTATAACGTTTCAATAAATTTATCATTATCTGGCTATTTACATCCGAATCGATAATCGATGACTCGGCACAAACCCACACACATACACACACGTCATAGGCCTTACACGAGCACCGAGGGAATACTGTCCACGATTTACAAGAGTATGTTTAATTCGTTAAAAAAAAATTATTTCTTTATCTTGACTCGTCTGAAATGTCGATATTGAATATTCATAAATATTATAATTCGTTGTAAATAAAAATAAGAAAAAAGGAAGTAGAAGAGAAGAATAGAGTGATCTAATTAAAACGGAAGTCTCGGTCGCCGGCCAGCCGGCCGGCCGGTCTTTTCTTTTTTCGTCTCCTTATTTTTATCACTCCTGATTATAAAATAAATAAACAAGAAATGGCCCCGGGGTATATCTACGCACACGTACACGCTGGTAGCAAATTTGAGATTGTGACCCGTCGTCAACCGAGCGAGGTCACTGTTTCCGCGATCGGTCTTCTACCACATGTCAAATATGCTTGGGGACAAAATAAATCCATTATTTTGACTTTACTTAACTCAAAACTTTACTAAACATGTTTCGGATTGTCTGATTTTGGTCAAATATGCACCGTTTTGTTCTATAATTTGTTACCATTTCAAAGATAGCTAAATCAGATTAGAACACAAATGTGTTCTAAAAAGGATAGTTCGAAAAAGGTAACATACGTATGAATATATGTATACATTCACGTTAAACGCAGCGGAACGTTATTTTAACGCATCGTTGCCAAACGAAGACTCTTATCGTGCCTGGACCATGCACCATCCAAGCACTCCATCCCCCATTCTCTTTCTCTCTCTCTCTCTCTCCCTTTCGTTTTTTGGGATTGGCTTGCATGGCTCGTAATTTCGCGATATTATATAGCTCGATGAGTCACGAACTAGTGAATCTTTCGTTAATTTAATCGATTCGTAGACTAGAGAGAGAGAGAGAGAGAGAGAGATATGTATATAGATCCCGCGTATTATTGATTTTAACAACAATAGAACAGAAAGGATTAACTTGCTTACGTATATGATTCCTATTTCATACTGTAAATAAATTTAATCTTGCATAATAAAATGTATGAATCACATCTATTACTCGCGCGTATTGATATATAAATAAATAAAATATAAACGAGAGGAGAGAGAAAGAGAGAGGAGAGAGGAGGAGAAGACATCATTGATAAAAATAAAAATATTTCTAAATAAATTTCTAGTTCTAATTGTAATATCCAAATAGTATATTAATTTGTAATATTAACGAATAACCGAGAACTCATCAAGGAATCATGCCATGTCTTTTCCGGTGGTAATACTTAAACGGAAATTGTTCAGGATGCAGATAAAGAATAAACGTATGAAGTGGTTTCCTTTTTTAAATGGAAATTTTCTAAATATCTAAAGAAAATGTTTGAAATGATTATAGATATAACAGAAGGGAGATATGAAAATTCGTTTGATTAGTTAGAAAGTTGGATAAATAAGTTTGAAAAGTTTGTAATAATAAAATGATGTATATATATGAGTTGGGGTTAAAGAGATTAAGCGTATGCATATATATTTGTATAGAAGAAACCCTTATCGATCCTCCTGAGATAGATGACTGCGTACTTCTATAATTCTATACTCATTAGGGTGATCGTAATTTTGGATATTTGCAAATTTGCATGCTCCCAAAAATTTATACGCCTCGAGATAAATAAACAAAATATCCCCCCCTTAAACGATGGTGTTGGAATCGTCAGAGACTTGCGCTCGCGTGTTATTTGTGCAACCTTGAGGCAACAAAATATAAAGAAAAAAGAAATCGCGTGGGGTGAGAGAGAGAGGGAGAAGAAAAAATAACAGAGAAAAGGTGGAGAATGTTGGGAAGAGAGGGACTGAGACTGGCCATCAGAGGAGTAGGAGGTGGAAGAAAGAAACCGTTGCGATGATAATCACGGAGGGCGAAAGAGCCATGGGGGATTAGGGAGGGTGTTCCTATGAGAGAGAAAAGAGGGTTTATGCGTTTCAAAGTGAGCCGAATCGGATTAAATTTTGCGACTTCCTTTGCGAAAAAAAAAAAGGCAGGTGCAACGTTAATGAACAACATTTCCTTCTCGTCTATAGATAAGTTAACAACTCTACTGACGAAATAAAATTGACCAATAGAAAGAAATGAAAGTTTAAGAAAATAATGGCTTAGGATGGAATAAATTAAGTCGTAGGAGATGTATCGTTGTGCGCGCAAAGTTCGAGATTCTTTATCCTCAACTCGAAATTTTGTTCTCGGTGAAGTAGCAAGAGAGGAGGTCCAGGGCCGCGAGAAAGGAGGTAAAACCAACCTTCAAGCGGAACGACTTTCAGAGTTCGCACACAGTAATGTACTTTCACATTTGCAAGAGAGCGAAGCATTGAATCGCTGAAAACTCGTTTCGTATCGCCGGAAGGAAAAAAACGAGAAGAGAGGGGTTGAACGGAGAAAGATGGATGGATAGAGAAAGAGGGAGAGAGAGAGAGGAAGAAAGAAAACAACAAGAAGAATAACAATTTTAGGGTCTTCCTTTAAACTCACATTCATCAAGATATTCTATCGAAAATTATTTTACAAGTTCTATACTCTTACTCCATCTTTATTCTTTACCTCAATCTCTTCATTTGCAATGAAATTTTTAAACACATATCGCGTCTAAACGTTTCGACCTTCGACTACTACGAATAGTTCAATGTCGGATTAACGATATTTATCCATTTGAAGATCATTTATAATATTTGTATCGACAATTTCCTACGTAAATGCTATCTTTTAAATAAATTTATATATATGTATGTATGATGAAAGTTGATATAAAAATGAAGGGAAGGAGATAAGGTTTAAAAACCTTTTTTTTGTCCAGGTATAGGTACTGTCATTGAGTAGAAAGCTCAAGATACGACAGCTGCATCAGCCCAAGCACAACTAATCCCAGTACTTGGGTATTAAAAGGGTGATCTGTATTCTCGTTTTCTCACAGGACACCCGATGGACAAATCCGACCCACTGACGCTTTGAAAATTCTATACCTGACGTTCTCTCTCTCTCTCTGTCTCTCCTTCTCTTTCTCTCTCTTCCTCTTTCACTCTCTTTTTCTTTATCTCTTTCTTTTTATCGTATTTTTAAATGCTACTATATAATTACAAAGCAGCGAGGCTTTAGAATTGTTCGAAGGCGAGAACGAAAGTCTAACGGATGTGCACGAGTGAGTTTGTGGGTCTAAAAACTTAATAGAACTTTGGTAATCATTTCTAACAACGTTCTAAAACATATTTACGCATTCTACTAATCGTTATGGCTACGTGATTCTTAATATTTCCCGCGGAATAGACAAAGTTAAATAAGAAAGAGTTTGGAAAGATGTCTCATTAAACAATCGTCAATTTTGTATTCCACGTCTTATTCGATTGAACGAGGACGAGTCTTTTATGAAAAGTTTCCTGCGTTATAAGCGAAAAAATAATAAAAAATAAAAACGTAGTTTTCGGGGGCAAAATGGCGTCTTAAGCAAAAACAAGCAAGCAAGCAGATTTTTCCGAATACATATATCGAGGACGCTAACGTGCCAAGCAAAAGGGTGTGGAACGGTTTCTATTAATAATCGTGTTGCATCGTGTCCACGCGTCGGCCCGTCCAAGTTTTACGAACAGCCAGGATATTACCGACGAGCCAATGCAATTTCATCATGATACAAACTCGTGTATGCATCCGTGTGCATTTCCATGCGTGTATTTGTAACACGGATATGTTAAAATTCACCTGGCTTCCTTGTAAAAGAAAAGAAAAAAACCAAGAAAAAATCGATCGATCTTGTTAAAAGTTAAACGAAAATTGTCTACTTCAATTTGATTTCAACAATTTTCTAGTGACAACTTTTCCCTTCAAATAATTTATTATTATCGTCGTTCTATTATAAAATACAACAACAACAAAAAAATCTTTCGCCAGTAGTTCATTGTCATTGGTGAAAAAGGGCCTCATGCTATAAGGGTACCAGAAAGAATATAATTTCTTAGTCGAAAATCTACCCTTAAAAACCATTAAGACCCCTCATATTCGAGTCCCTTCGATTTTACCTTCTCTCTTCCTTTCGTTCTTCGTCAATTCGTCCTTTCGTCCTATCGTCCTTTCGTACCACATCATATCTTGTACCACCCATATATTTATATGCAGTTTATACAAAAGATAGAATAAGAAAAAACGAAAAAAAGAATGAAAAGAAAATAGTTGAACCATCGTTGAAAATCTGTCTACCCAACCATTGCTGTATGTTACAATCTATTCAAAATGGGCTAAAGAAAAAAAAAAGAACGTCAGGGGGGAGGTTTCTTGTATATAGAAAATCTAACCAAAATTTAAAAAGAATCGGTACAGTGGCTTTTGCATGGTAATTAGAACAGACTTTTAAAAACGTGCTTTCCAGAAAAACGCGTTTAAAGAGACCTTTGCTGAGACCTTGAAATTTTGCACAATAGTCTTGGAATGTTTAACTATAAGAAAATGCAAGAACAAGAAAAAAATCGATTATCCGAAAATGCTTATACCCTATCCCCTCCTTAATAACGTAACGTCTGACCAAATAAAATCTTTCAATTCGAATTTATAAAATCAGCGCGAAAATTACCGCCCCTTTCGACTGAACCAATGATGTCACAGTTATGGCCATGGCCGTAAGTAGCAAACGCAATGCCCACCGAGTACCGTTTCTGCAAACCGCATTTTATCTCTCATTCTCTCCCCTTCTCTTCGACTTTTTGGCAATAAAACGTATTAGTTGAAATCCGAATACAAGCAATTTTAAACGTTCATTCGTAAATCTCTATCTCTTTGTATTTCTTTTTTTTCTTAATCACGACGATAGCAACCCATACGACCTGGAAATCGCAAAAAAGCGAGCTTTCGTATCCCTTTTTAGACGGCACGGCGAGTGCTACAAACGAAGATCCGGTTTCACTTGGCTTCGAGACAAGAAAGACAAAAAGAAAAAGAATGAATAAGAGAAAGAAGGAAAGAAATAGATAGATGCAAAGCTTTCCGATTACAACGATGTAGATGACCGATCACGTATCTCTGTTTCTTTTCATTTCTTTTAGGCTCAACTCTTTCTCTCCTTTTTTTAAATATCTCTCCTCTTTTTTTTAGTTTGAAAGATGATGTTTACGTTAAACTGCTTGCACAAGGAAAAGAAATAGAAAGAGAGGGAGAGAAAGAGATTGGAAATAAAAAAGTCGGCTAAGTGGACTTATTTACTTCAGTTGGTTTAATGCTATTTTTATGATTTACAGAAAAACACTGTACCAAGTTATTAATACATTATCTCCCTCTCTCTTTTCCTCTCTTTTAAATGAAAAATATTATATATATGTATATGTATATATAGAGGTATCCGAGCAGTCTATCTTTCTCTTTTTCTCTCTCTTCCTCTTGATCACTCCCAAATAAATGGCGCCAGGGAACGAACGCATATGAAGATACCCGAATACGTTCGGCTGGTTGGTTGATCCGTTTGCGTTCGCGTTTGCGTTCGCGTTCACGTTCGTTTATAACCGTCCGTCCCGATATTTCATGAACGTTCAACTACATCATTTTCAGGGGAAAATCCAAGAGGGACTTCTCTTTGAAGGCAGGACGCGTTTGATCTCTCGAGGGAAAGCAAACGAAGCCAGAGTGAAATTACCTTGTCGTCGAGCGGTGACGCGTATCGAACGAAAACCGAACGATAAATGAACGAACGAACGAACTGATGGACGATCGAGCTTTAACAAACTTTCTTTTCGAATAACAGCGAGAAAAAATCTATTTTATTATATTTTAAGGAAATTTTGAAAGCAACTGCTAGAGATAACAATAGAGAAACCAATTGTTAAGACTTTTTTAAATATCAATGAATATATCTACGCCAATAAATCCTTCCTCATTCATTAACAATAAGATCTATGAAGAAAAAACTAAAGTTTAACATGTAAACGATTTTCTCGTATCGATCTATAGATGTCTTTTTCTTTTTTTTTTTTTATCATAATCATATTACTATTTGATCTTCAGGAATATGAAAAAAAAAATGAAAAATCGTAAACAAAAATAAAGAATAAAAAAGTAGGAATACCAGAGAGACATTCTTGATAGATACGTGCCTGATAAATTGATAAGTGACGAGGACCACGAAGAGAGCTCGCGAAGCCGATTAACAACGAACATAAACGAAGGCTACCGAAGTCGCGCCATAGTCGGCAGTCTACTCCGAGCGATCACACGGTTAACATCTTTTTCGCGAGTGATAACGTAAGAAAAAATAAAGAATGGAAAGGAAAGAAAAAGAATTGATTGAATAAAGAAAAACTGTAAGAAAACGTATTGCACAAAGAGAGAAAAGATATTGGTAATAATTTAATAAGATAAATAAGTGAAACACATATATGTCGTTTACAGAAGTGGACAGAAAATTCTAAAGTAACGAAGTATGGTTTATATCGAATCATTAATAATCGGAATATAGAATCGCTTTCGGTATTGGCTTATTAAGACTCGAACAAATGTTAATAAGTTGACAAGGAACGATAGTGCGTGCGGGCTCGTATATATAATTTACACGTATGTATGTTAAAAAGGAGAAATCGTCTCCTCTTTCTCTGCATTAGACAAAATCAGAAAGAGAGGTTAGGAGAGTTGGGTGTTATGAACGTGAGAAGAACGGTAAAGTATTGTGCGAGAAAGTGGCGAAAAGTGTGAGGACGAGAAAAGAGGTGGTGACGACGGTGGCGGTCGAGGAAGAGGAGGAGGAAGAAGAAGAAGAAGAAAACGACAACGAGAAAGAAAGACGGATTAAAAACAGGGACGAGGAAGAGGAGGAAAAAGAAGAAGAAGAAGAAGAACGTGTTGGCAGTGGTCGGTGACACAGAGAAGACGAAAAAGAAGAAAAGTAAGAACTGTGTGGTGTAGCAAGCAGAACGTTGCCAGAGTTCCAACACGAATATACTACCTCCACTAACATTTTAATAGTGTTGGTAAAATAGTTGATAGAAGAGTAATACTAATAATAATAGTAATAAGGATATGTCGGTGGTGTACGTTGTTTATCGTACGTGGCATTGAGTCGTGCTGTCAGAAAGAGAAAAAGCAAGTAGGAAAGGAAAGGAAAGGAATTAACCAATAGTACATCCGTAACAATCGTAACAACAGCAGCTAAAATTTAACAGGAGGAAAAGAAGGCTAGAGGTGTTGTGTTCCGTGTGCTGTTATTGCGTGTGACGGCGGCGAAGCGTCATCAAGAAAGTCTCCTCGTACTACACGCATTCTTCGTGTGTGTGTGTGTGTGTGTGTGTGTGTGTGTGTGCG
Source organism: Mischocyttarus mexicanus (assembly GCA_023678845.1). Taxonomy (NCBI): domain Eukaryota; kingdom Metazoa; phylum Arthropoda; class Insecta; order Hymenoptera; family Vespidae; genus Mischocyttarus; species Mischocyttarus mexicanus. The sequence goes on along the minus strand of JACGTP010000041.1, from coordinate 393,581 downwards.
TGCGCGTCGACCTCTCTTTCTCTCCCTCTTTTTCGCTCTCTTTAGTGTGCTCGTATAGGGGCAGCCGGGCAAGCGCGTTGTTCGAGACCGCGTCTCTACCTTTGATCAAAAAGAGAGAGAGAATACTTCTACCAGACACTACCACTGTGCCTATCTCCTCTTCCTCCTTCTCCTCTTCTTCCTACTCCTCCTCTCTCACCGCAGACAGCGGTGATCTCTCTCTCTCTCTCTCTTTCCCTCTCTCCTTCTGTCTCGTTTGTTCGTCGTTCTATCGCACGTTCTCTGGGGCCACCGCACCGAAGGCAACCGAGCCAGGCCACCAGGCGGCAAGCAAGATGGCTGTGTGTCGCTAACGAGAACCTAAAGAGAATCAGAACGGGAAAACGAGAAGCCGGGAATAAACGGAACATGCGGCTACGAGATCCTCGGGTCTGTCCCTGAACAGAGAGACCCTGGCCAAAAAGCAGAGAGGTAAATCTTATCTTACTTAACATATTTAATCCTATCTGTTTCTTTCTTTTCGTTTCTTTTAACTTATTTCAACCTGTATTTATTTGATTCCTTATTCTTTTTATTCGTTTTATCATTTCTCGGTATCTCTATCTTACTTTTATTATCTATTTCTATATATTTATTTATTTATATATTTATCTCCCTATTTCTTATGATAAAGGCCATAGAACAAGACCTAACCTCCAACGTCACTCTAGGAAAAAAGAAACAATACTCTTGCGAAAAAATTCACGACAATCTCTTTATTTTTTTCTCTTTTATATATCTGTCTCTTTTTACATATACACCGGTATTATATATATGTATATCTCTTTATGCGTGTGTATTAGTAAAACGTAAACAAGTCGCAAAAGGATTCCTCCTCTCTGTCTTTCTTTCTCGATGACGTACGCGATTACCTCGTGTCTCGACTTTGCAACGCGAACAACGAACGAACGGTTTCTTAAGATGTAATAATACAGTATTTTATACGTTGCTGTCGTCTATTTCTCTCTCTCTCTCTCTCTCTCTCTCTCTCTCACACACACACATTGTCATTCCAGGCAACATTTTGGTCGCTGTGTCGCGTGTTCCGTTTGTGTCGTCGTCGTCGTCGTCGTCGTGGCCACACACTTTTACTCGTGCCAGGCTCCGTTCCGTCGATCGAATCCCAGCAGTATAATCTCTCTCGATTACATGGCAAAAAGTATCTACGTAGACAGCACACTGACAGAACTACGAATGAACGACGACGTGTGGGGTGAAGAAGAAAAGAAAGGAAAAGATAGAATTGTTGTAGTTAGATGATTGCAGATACACTAATTAAAAAAACACATTTTAGATTCGTTTCTATGAGAAATTGGAAAATAAATAAACAGATAAATAGATTTAAATGTAACCCTTATCGGTTGCTAGCTTTTTATATATCATTCTTAATAGGTTGTAGCTGGTTCCGGCAAATATGCAAAGATATTCCATATATATATGAGATTCAAATAATTATTTATAAGTTTTTAATGTATGATATTTTTGAAAACATTCGAAAAGTACTCCTGTCAGATGAGAGATGACATATACGACCGGTAACGATTAAGTACAAATTCAGGGAAAAACACATTGCATTTTATGCATCATGAGAGATAAATGAACATTTTTTGAATTCATCTAAATCTGTCATTTAGATCAAAATATTGATCACATGTTATTAAGTGAACAATAGCTAGTGTATATTTTAATTTTGAAGTTAAGGGAACATATTGAATTTATAAGAAATAGAGGTAACGAATAAATGAGGTAGTTAGAAAATAGAGAGGATAGAGAGGAGGGGAAAAGCAACTAAGGTGGAGAGACGAGGTTAGATAGAGCTTGGGATCCTAGAATTCGCCAATTTCGTCGATGTGTGTGTGTAATATATATATATATTTATATCTATATACCTCTAACTATATATATATAGTTAGAGAGAGAGAGAGAGATAGATAGATAGATGGAGAGGAACGAAACTCGTACGGAGTGCTCAAACACTGTCTCTGGCAGCCGGAAATTTCCATCGAAAGTGCGACGATGAGATCGAAGCTACGTATGCGTTCGTGTTTGTGGGATGTCTATGTCTATGGGTTATTTATATATCTATGTGTGTGTGTATTATGAGATACGTGGGACTCGAACGTTTTACGCGTCGTGTTTTACCATTAAATTTATATATAATATGTCAGAAGAGAGAGAGAGAGAGAAAGAGAAGTTAGAAACGTATTGGAAAATATGTGAGCTGTTTTTAAGGTTTCCCGAACGAAGAATTTCCCAAAGGTATTTTTGTGGAATAGAAACGAATAAAGGAATTTTGTCATTAATCTATTTTCTAATTTTCTTTGTTCAATCTCTTTTTTTCCGTCGATGAAATTCATTTGTGCGCAATCATCATGATGTTCTCTTAATCTTCTTCTATCTCTTCTTTTTTCCATAGAGCTTTAAACTTGTCGACCATCTTTTACAAGCATCCTTTATTTAGTTTGAAATTTGACCTTAGAATTTTTTAAAATACTTTTAATAATATTCGTTGAATTATTTTTCCCGTAACGGTATATTTTCAAACACCATTCATTTTGTTAAAAAGAGATAAATTCTTGGCAACCATTGAAAGAAATAATTCAGTTTCAATCATTATGGGTTGTCAAAATGATCCTTTTAGAAATATAGTTGGAATGTTGTTTATTCTTTCCTTTCTATTTCGGTTTCCCTTTCTTACTTTCTTTCTTTCTTTTTTTTTCGTTATTCTTATAGATTACAATCTTCTACGTCTCTCTTCTTCTTTTTTCTTCTTTAAGGATCCGAAGGAAGGCCAAGAGTGAAAATCGGTGAAATGTTTGTCAAGAGTAAAATCTGTTTAGTATTCGTCTTCTTTTCCCTCCTCGTAGTCGTCGTACTCTCGGAATGGAAAAGGAGAGACGCCGGAGAATTTTTTTATCGTGACTGACCGTACATTTCGTCGTAATTATCGTCATTGCCGTCATTGCCGTCATTGTCGTCATTTTCCAACGTACACGCGTGAACTTTCTCACGGAAAAGAGAATTTACCGAAGATTCAAACAAAATAGCCCACGTATTTAATCTATCAGCACATCACCGTCAACTTGTGGTCATCGTCATCGTCATCGTCATAATCATAATCATCTTTACATTCATCATAATCATCATCGATGAATTCGTCGAGGACAGTGCACCTCTTCGTTATTTGTATTCACCTTCGAGGATCTTTCTTCTTACTCCTCAACTTTGAAGAATCGTGATCGTGATTGGAAAATACGATATGCATCCTTACGATTTTATTGGACGAATGAATGCTACTTTTCGTAGACGAGGATAGCGTTAGAGACGGATGCGAAAGAATTTTCTTGAGGAACTCAAGTGTCTATTCAGAGATAACAGGTTAGTGAATAAATTCATTCTTCGAGAAAACAATTTTCTAATTTTCTCAACGATTCTATGCAATTGTTTATCGTAGATTTTGGTTGGATATTTTTGTAGTTGTTTAGATATATTATTTATTTATTAGTGTTATTAGAAATATTTAATCTATACTATTTCCAAGTAATACTTGACCTCTCGGTCATAAGGCTTTTGTAAATGTTAGATATCTGAAATAAATCTAAATTGAATGATCATTTTGAAAGAAATTAAATTGAAACTTTAGTTCGTTCCAATTAACACGTTAAGTGTGATGAAACCCAAACGTGAGTGATAGGTATGTTTCCTGGGGGCCCAGATACCCATAATAATTATTTAAGTGACACTTTTATTATTTTTTAATGCATTCATTTACCACATTTACGCACATTCTTCTTATAGGCTTGTTCTGTACAATCTTACGAACCTTTAAACCTTTAAACGTTTAAAGTTCCATTCTCTAATTAAAAGTTCCCGGAATTTTCTTATCTTCATATTTTATGAATATTTTATAATCACTCGAAGATTCTGTAAAATTAGAAAAGCGACAACGCAGGTACCTAATCGAATTGGATCGTTTGTCGACCGGTACCGCTTTTTAAATGTCATGCGCTCCGATAGTCACTTTTGGGCCCCATAGGAAACTCAAGCAAAATACGTTGGGTGATCAACGTGTTAATATTCTCATGGTAAAGAAATATTAATTGCAAAATTTTGAAAAAAGTCGAACAACCTACAATGATCCTTGTATATATTTTGTTATACATTTTATTTCTACAAAAAAAAAGGCAATTCAGTAGCTCGTTTTGAAGTCACTAATTGTAACAATTATTCATTTGGTATTGGATAAGCATGTTAATCATTTGAAATTTAATCTCAAAGCTTTCTCGTATGTAGTTTCTTTTTTGTGTAATTTCTTATTCCAAGGATAAATAATAAAATCATGTTTAATTTGAAATTATAAATGATAATATATTGAAATGTAACCGTCAATAAGACGATTACAAGTTGAATGTAAAGAGTAATAGAAGAATAGAGATAGAAAATTATGACGAAATAGAATTTTATCAAGTCCAACTACACTTACATAGTCTACATAGCAATCACATTATTCGATGTCCTGCTATATAATATATTCGTTGATCGTTGTTACGAGGATATAAATTTCACGTAAGATCCTTGCTCTCGTATATTTCGTTCTCTCGTTTATGTAATTTCGTTCGCGTAATATTTGTCTCATGCGAATTTGTCCAGAAAGAGAAAGAGAGGGACAAGTAGAATCAATTTTATAAGTTGTATTAAAATTTCAATAATCAACTCAAGCACCTGTGTGGAAATAATTACATTTTAGTGAGACGATTAAATTTTAATTAGAATATTTTATTTTTATTTTTGGTAGACCATATGCAACTTCGTGAAACGACCAAAGTAAATCTTGTTTTTTCTTTTTTTCTCCTTATTTACGTGTATGAGGGAGAAAATGATTATGATAAAAAAGAATTAATTATTATTTTCGTTCTCTCTGTCTCTCTTAATTTACAAAAAGCGTCAGAGATAAATTTGAATGCGTCTACAGCTTTGAAGATTAACGTTTATCTTGTTTATCCAGCAGGTGAAGAAGGACTTATCGTGTCGTATCTATGACGAGAAATAATTAGTTAGTTAGATTGCAAAATAAATTCAAATCTTACAATTAGTTGCTGTTACCTATCGACTAATTTAATATACAATTTTATATTTTACTTTTTAATCGTATTATTTCAGCTCTAAACGATCCGATAGAAACTTTTCAAAGAGAAAAACAAACAATTGAATATGTATTTCACGTAATCATAAATTTGGGAATTCTTTATTGTACTTTTTTTCCTAAGGAACTGGAACAAGAAAGGGAAGAGAGAGAGAGAGAGAGAAACGTGTTGCAATAAAGTCAAAGAAAGACAGATAGAGAGAGAAATCGTCCTTTATATTCGAAAGTAATTGCAACGAGGCGAAAGGAAACCACTGCTTGCTTTTATAGTGAGAGAAGCCAGTAAGAAGGTTAATACGATCGTAAGATCAACATTATTCCTCACGATCCTATTGATTTTAATGAAAAAAAATAAAAAATAAAAAAGCATTTATTCTTATACTATTTTTTCTATCTTTTCCATTTCATTTCAAATGGGAGACAAGAAATGAATGGACGTATACAATGGACCAAAAACTTCCAAGTATATAGATTTATAATTTACAAAACAAAAAAAAAAGAAAAAGATTTACAACTTGAAATATTTAAGGAAAGAACTTTGACATCATAGGAGTTAAAGATTTATTTTAATTTTACTTTATAAAAGTAAGATTTTTTTCTACAATTTCTACGATAAAAATAATAAAAGTATTTTTAAAGTATTAGAAAAAAAGGTTTTCTTTTAGGGTTTATAATTTGACAATAGTCAGGAACGTAGTTTATTATTATTAATATTTTTCATAAGACTCGTTAGAGTTTTTTAGTTGAATTATTTTATAAAAGAAAAGGTTTAAAAGATCGAAAAAAGAATTTATTGTTCAGTTATTTTAATCATTTTTCCTCAAATATTCTCCATGGTGCTCTTCTTCTTCTTCTTCTTCTTCTTCTTACGTTTGGCCTTTCTAACGAGAACCCTGCTGAGAGGAGATACCTGTACAAAGAAGGATATTTTGCATATATTTCTTAGTCTATCCTTCGTGCTGTTTTCGGTTCTGTTCAATTTCTCTCTCTCTCTTTCTCTTTTATTGCTTTTTGTTTATTTCTTTTCATATCTCATAAATATTCATAAACTTACATCTCGGTGAAAAAATAAATAAATCAATGACTAATTAATTAATTAATAGGCCAGCAAAGAAAAATAAAAAATAAAAAAAATTTCGTAGATTAGAAAATTGTTTGAAAAGAGAAATAGAGAATTTGTAGAGGAAAAATAAAAATAATTTCTTGTTTCTTTCTCTCTCTTTTAAGAATTATTATGATAATTAGGTTTAACGATTTTCCGTTAAGTAGAATTTCGTAGACTTTGTGCGTGGGATGTGTTCTCCGTCGAAAATCAATGAAAGAACACACGAGCAAAACTTTCCACGTGCCGCCGGTACGAGACGCCATGACATATAAACGTGATACTCCAAGGATATATCAAATGTCCTATTACGTATATGGTATACGGTATACGAGTATGTCAAAAAATTAGATCACTTAACAGAATTTCATTTATTTCATTTATTTCATTGGTTTTCTTTACGATTTTCAATGCTTTTTTTAATATCTTGTCTATTTATGATATAAAATCTTTTCTCTTATATTCTATTCGAATTGGAGAATAGATTTTTGTGTATTATATAAAATACATAAACGTAGAATAGTTTAGATTATTCAGATTTTAAGTTTTTGTGTTTATTCGATGGAAACGTCGACTAGAAACTACGATGAGCACGACGAAGACGATAACAGTTCTGTTTTCGTGAGCACAAATCCGAGAACGTCCAGTTATATTTGGGGGTGGGAGAAGTGGATGGAAGGAGGAGATGGAGGAAGAGGAGGAGGTTACTTGCTCGGTTAGAAACGCGACAAGCTATTTCTGTCGATCGCGCAAATGCGAATCTACGAAACTACGAATCACTGATATACATACACGCATGCACGCGTGTATCTATGCACGTATATACTTACCTACGTTAATAGCGTTGCGATTATGTTGTGTAGTACACTTTCATCGATTCGTCATGCAATAAGATTTGTTCGTTGTACTAAAAGCCATGAAACTATACGTTTTGAAAAATAAACAACAAAACCCAGAAAAACGAGAAAAACAACATGCTACAGTAATATCTAATAATTCTATACTAGTTGCGTTAACAAAATTCAGTCATCATTGATCGTTCAATTAATTCATATACATTTTTAATTAACTTTGTATATTAAAAATTAATTTTTCTCTTCTCGATCGACACGTATTTAATAGATTCTTTATAGGAAAATAAATCATATAATTAAGAAAACAATAATGCTGTGAACAGTGCAATGCTGAAACGGTGTATACGTGTATGCATACAATATAGTCACGCATATTGATTTTCAGATTGATATATACACGATGTCATTGAATAATTATCGTTATCATCGTCATCGTCATCGTCATCGTTATTAACAGTTATCGACTAACTCATTAGGTTCCAATTAATAACACATTTTCCCTAAGAATTCATCTATGTAACGTCAATCCTTGTTTTTTTTTTTTCTTCTTCTTCTTCTTCTTCTTTTCCTTTCGTTCCCTCCGTTCTTACTCGATCGTTCTCAACCCCTCGTTTTGCCCTCTTACACCCTCTTTCTTTTTTTTTCCTTGTCTTTCTCTTCTTGGAAATTATCGGAGACGCGTTGTACCGAACGTAATGAACTCCAATACGAAGTGCAATTATCAATGCATTTATATGCGTGCATGTAGGTAGTAGGTTCGATAGTAATGCAGTTTTATGTGTCGTGTCCCCCATCCTTAAACCTTCACCCCCACGAGTTTCTTGTATATATAAGACAGGAATGAAGCCTACAAACGCGATCATCCAATTCGTCGGCGAACTTTTGTGTGCCGAGAGATTGTGAGTTATAAATACGGGCGACGTTCTTAATAGTCCGACATTTATGATCGAGATATTGTTAACATGTGTTAGTACTACCATGGCATATATTTATATATATGTGTGTGTGTGTGTGTGTAGGGTATAATGCCGCTGCTACTTTTGGTGCTGTTGTTGCTTTCAAGAAAGATGCACTTAATTTATGAGATCGGATATTTAACTTTTATCTTTTTTTTTTTCGGACTGCTAAGATTGTAGAAGTTACTTTATCTTTCCAATTCATAATATTGTTATTGTATTTTTACTTAGATTTTGAAATCTTATTGAAAAATACAATGTCGCATGAAGATTATTTCTTGGAATTCAATTTTCTCGTAAGAAACATTTCATTAGAATTTTATTTTAGTTTAATGAAAGTTTCTTCAAACTTGTTTATTAGACATTAGAGAAGTAAATTGCATTTGGTATGTATGCCATGATTCATAAAAGACGAAAGTTTATAAACCTTCGGTACTTTAGAATTGATAATAAATTTTCTGATGCATCGGTTTACATCGCATTTACAAATATTATATACCATCAGTTTGTTAGAAAAATAAATTTCCTCTTGTTCAATGGTAAATACATAAAGGATTTTTTTTTCGTAATGAAGAATACCAAGGAAAGTATTTCTCGTGTATCTTTCTAAAAGAAATTTTAGTTAATAAAGTTAAAAGATTAGAAGATTTAGAGTAAGGGATTGTGTATAAATAGACCCAATAAACGAAATGCATGCGTGGAAAAGGACAATTATTTGATTATACCCAATTGTTATATTTGAAAGTTGAACAAATTTACGTTGAAAAAAAAAAGTTAATTATCGTAGGGTCATCCCTGACCTCTTCAACCCTCTCAAGTTTATTATCTTATGGTCGCTGTATATCTGGATTTTTCTTTTTTTTTTGCCTTTTTATTTTCTTTTACTTTAGAAAGGTAGGAAAAGTTTTTCACGTGGGTCTAACACTTGGCTTTTCCTGATTTACTCATTGATCGGTACTGACTCATCGTGCAATACATTATATCCCCCATCTATATTCTCGAGTATAGCTATAACCGCCGACACACGAAGCCAGTAACACGGCAGTAGCAAAACCAGAGAGAAAGAGAAAGAGAGAAAAGATAAAAACGACTTTCGTTATTCCTTTCGCGTGCACTCAAACTCGTGACTCATCGACAATTCTCTTCTACCTTTTGCAAAAACATGAATTTTTTTTTCTCTCCTTCCATTTCCATTAAATTTATTTCATAATGATTCAGATTTCTTTCTTTACCATACGATCAATCCCCTTGCGCCATTTTTCCAATTTACCTCCCGCTTTTCTACGATCGCAAATGCAATCGCTCGAAATTAGCCGAGTTTTCTATTTAGATATTGATTCAAACTAATTGATTAACAATTACGCGCCAATTACAAATACGTATTTCGATAATTCATACTCGATATCAATCGAGATTTAATTTGAAAACAGAAGAAAATTATGAAACGTGTTATAACTTGTTCGCAAATTTAGTCAAAGGATGTGACACTTATCGCGAATTGAATTAATCGTAGAAAGACGTAGTTTTGCAATAATAATTAAATTATATCGAAATCTGTTATTTAATTAATTGTAAAGGAAGGAAAAGAAAAATTATTATTTATAAAAATATCAATTGCGGTGATTATTATCTCCCAGTTAGACTATTTGTTCTATTTTATTCGTTTGAAACGCGGCGGGAAAATTTAGAAGTGGATTCAACTCGTATGTAAGTAAAATAAAAAAAGGAAAGAAAGATGTATAACGGGATTTCTCCTAAGTTAATAATTAATAAAATTGATCGAGAGAGGACTAATGTCAATCGTTTGTATGATCGTTTAATTATACGATTGGGATGGATAACGAGAGCACACACACACGCATAGGGTATTCGTACTAGTTACAACGAAACATCCTTCTTGGTAAAGACACATCGTGCACGATGATAACGGGAAACTTTAGTGTATATGTGTGCATATGGTGTGTGTGAATATACGCGTGTGTGGTTATGTACGTATAAATGTACTGAAACGTAACTAATTTATTCCAAATCTAGACATCGTTATCTCTTTATTGTTATTATTATTATTATTATTATTATTTAATTCGTATTTGTATAGATGTCATATAATTTACGTGATATATATTATTATATTTTGATAATATTTTAAACCAGCAATTCGCTTTGCCTCTCTCTCTCTCTTTCTCTCTCAATGCAATTTTATTTGAATTAATAACTCTGTTACCAATACGATCGAGTAATTATATAAAAGAAAGAACTTTTTATTGATTATTTATATTCTTTTTTTCAATTTGCAAGTTTTCATATTTAAATGGAATATTCAAATATAATTAGAGATAACGTTGTACGAGAGAATATATTTGGTATTGTATTTATATACGTGTCTATATACGTATATGTATTTTAACAATTTTTATATGTCACGTTCGTCCTTGTTGTTGTCTTCATCGTCGACGTTGTGTTGTTACCATCCAAGAAATGGCATTCTTCTCATTATTTAGTCGCGTCGAAAGTGTCGCGCCTATATTTACCCGATTTTTGCATACCATCTCAACACCGTAATTTTACACTTTCTTTTATTTATTTATATATATATGTATGTGCGTATTTTAAATATTTATTATAAAATTCATTTATTTCTTGCAGCAAATTTCATATCAATACTTTGCATTCTTTTATACTTTATATTATTTTTATAATACTTGTATATGTATATATATATTTTTTATAATGTTATTTATTTAAATATACATTAATCTAAGATTATTTTTTATTCATCTAACATGACATGCTCTAATTATAGTGCCGTTTATCAGATATAGTGCTAGCTTGGTACTATAATGAGTGATTTACGGTACCAAGGTAGTTACAGTTACGTTTCATCCAAACAACACGATTACTACTTACCTTTGAATTTATTTTTATTTCTTTCTAATGTTCAATTTTTTTTTGGACTAAAATGACCGCCATGCTTATTTTCTCTACAGCGCCACCATATATTTTTGAGTTACTTATTTTTTGAAAATACTGCTTAATTTATTATAATAATCCTTGTAAAGGATGTCACTTGAATATTATTTAATCTTACAATTAGTTCAATATCTAGAGATTACAAGTGTGGTAACACGTATAAATACCCATAAAAATTATTAAAAAAATACTGAAACAGGTAGAATAGTTTATGGTCTTGTTTACAAATCTCTTACCAACCTTCAAATACCAATTTTTTTTCGATTTTTCCTCTTGGACAAATTTAAAATGAATGAAAAACATAATAGAAACAAGTACTCGTCCTTTTATCATCGATCATACTATCAAGATTATATTTATCATTTGTTCATAATTTTATTATCTTTCATTTTTACAATATCTTATATCCAAATGAATAATCATTACGTTTCGTATTTTGTTAAATAGGAAAACAATAAATAAAAAATCAATTTATTTTAATGATCTTATATCGAAATAAAGAACACATTGGAAAATTTATGAAGAAATATTTCGACATTAAATATTGTTCACCAATAGGATTTCTTATAACTTTCCTGTAGCCTCGACATTAGTTTTACATGTGCATTAATATGTACTAAAAATGTTCCTAGCTTATTGGTCATTTTTATCCATTTTTAAATATCTATTCCGTTAGATCTAAGTTCTCCAATAGTTTTATTCGTGGGTATCGAAAATATAAAAGGAGAAGGAGAAGGAGAAGAAGAAGGACAATTTTGTACTGTCAATATAAGTTAGGCTATCCTAGTATAGATGGACATAGATCACTTCACGCGCCATGATTTTTTTTTAGTATCGAGAAATAGCCCCGCGTGTTAAAAATCTGTTGAAATCTTATAAATTCGAGTTTTACTATACAATTTTAAATATACGATTGAGTTAATGAAGTAATTGCGCAATGGGTCAAAATAATTCAAGAGAACTCGATCCACCTAGCTTTATCAATTATGCGAAAAAGAAATTACCTTGTCAGATTTTCCGACGACAAAAGGTAGAAGAGGAGTTAAGAAAAAAGAGGTAAGGTAGGAGAAAAAACAATGAAATAATTTGTTTCTTGTGATGTTTCAGGGAATGTGTGACATGTTCATCCAAATACAGCAGACGAGTAGCGTCAACGGCAGCAGCAGCAGCAGCAGCAGCAGCAGTAACAACACCGCTCACCACCACAGCAAAAAACGCAAGTTGGAGTACAACGTGAGCCAGCCGGTGATCCAGCACGGGTTGGTCCAATCTACCGGCGATTATCAATTGGACAATACCGGACTGCCACAGAGGTATTCCGTGAACGGTGCTAATACCGCATTTAGCTCGCTGCACAACAATAATGCGCTGCAGAAGAGTAGCCCGAACCAGCAGACCCTGGTACGAGCCTCGACGATCAAGCTCCTAGACACTTACCAACGCTGTGGCCAGAAGGTTAGTCTAATATCAATCTTTCTAAACAATACTTGACTAACATTTCCTATTACAACTCCTTCCAATTTGGTTTTATCAAATATCGAGGACTACCAAATTTCATTATTATTTATCAGTACAGACAAATTATTGAGAAAATCTTTAAGGAATAAAACAAGCAAGCATATTCACTTTATTATAAATATATTTTAACATTGTTCTCACTTTTAATAATATAAAATTCATTCTTTATTGATCTAACTAATGTTATAATCTTATTAGAATTGTTCCAATATTAGTCTGTCAAATGTTATTAACCTGATGTACTTTTCATCTTTACAAACAATGCATTTGTATCTTATTGTTAGCTCTGTGAATATCTATGTATGTGTGTATGTGTGAATATGTTGAGTGTAACTCGTTTAATCATTGTTTAATGATGGCCTTTCTCTAACGTACTTGGTATCACTCGGTATAGCTAGATCACGTTATCCTTGAAATAGTCTTTTGATCGAGAATACGAAGGTTTCAAACTCGATGATCGAATGGCTGTGTTATTTTCTCTGATAAGACATATTTTTTTCTATACTACTTAAAAGATCGATTGATAAATTAATCTTGTTTTGTAATCAACAAAGTATTGGTAATAACAATTGCTAGGTTGTTCTGGAAGTCATTTCGTTTAGATAGGAGATATATAAAAATGGTTTTTTAAATAGGGATACAATTCAACAAATTCAACTTTTCAGTTAGTTATTTCTCTTTTAGAAAAGCTAGTTTGGTTCCTGATGGTAATAAAAAATGCTCCCTTTGATTTGCCATTTGCGATGAGATGACAATAAAAAAACTTTACATAGAATGTTGTTAGAATATCATATGAAAGATTGCTATATATTGTTCAGAGTAAAGCCAGGTATCGGTAGACGCCAACTAACGAAAATAACTTCTGGAACAATCCAATATTTCGTATGTTGGGTTTATGATTTATTGTTATTACAACAATATTACTTTTTGCGATAGTTGGATAGTTTGTTACACCCCGTATAGTAGAGTACGTAGGCGTTCTTTCATTCTCGTTCATCGGAGCATTTCATTCTATGTTCCATGAAGGACTGAACTCTTGAGAGTACAATGAACGAACCAACGGTTTCTATTTTCTTTCTCTCTTTATTTAGAAAATTCAATTCTTTAGCAATTTCTTTCATTTCTTTTTCTTTCTTTTTTCCCCTCTCGGAGATTACACACACAGTCATTTATATTTATAAATTAGGTATAACAGATTACGAATTTGTAGATAAGATGCAATCTTGTTTGTTAAATTTCATATTACTTATTTTTAGTATACAATATTTATAACGATGAAACAAGGTACGAATGATCCTGTAATTCTTTCTTATTCTTCTTTTTTTCTCGATTTGGGTGGTTAGTTCGAAAGGTGGGATTAGCTAGGAAATGTAGTAGGGTGGTTGAGAAAACGATAATGTAGATTTTAGATCGTTGCTCGAATCCAATGACGATCAAGAATAGAGTTGATTCTCTCGAGGACGTAGAAAACATTTCCGCGTGGCGTAGTTAGCTATCGATTCCTTTCAAGGCTTCTTCCCCATTTCATATTTCACGATGCTCTCTCTCTCTCAGCTTTTCTGCCTTTCACGTTCGTCGAAACGCTTACTCGCAACAACCCTGTCTCTTTCTCTACATCTTCTTTTCATTCCTTTTCTCAAATTCTTATTGGATTCTATAATTTGTATCGAGTTAAACGTTTCATCTACAAAAATTTGATATGTGTTCTAGGAAACACACACGCACTCATTGATATGATCATTTCATCGAACGCAAAATTAAATAAATCAATTTATCTAAATTTTTGCGTTACAATTCACATACTTATTTTTTAAAAATGATTTTTTCATCGTTCACCTCTAGACGTCATTAATGTAAGATCCATCACAAGGCCTATCTTTTCTCTTCTTACACGTTTCTCTGTTACACGTTTCTGGTATTATATTTACTCAATCTAAACGGATATGAGAATCAACAGATACGTGGATTACCTTCGATGCATTTTAATATATACTCGCGTGTAGTCTCAATTCGAGTCACATACTCCGGCTCCAATGTCTTGTTAGTGTATCGATAGATCTAAAACCGATGCTTGACAAGAAGATAAGAAAGAGATGTAGAGAAATATTTCAATAGAAATCAGTCAAGAACTTATATATTTGGAAACTCGGGGGGATTATCGTCATCGTCATTGTCATCGTCATTACCATCGTCATTAACATTACCATTGTCATTGTCCATAGAAAGAAAAGGTTGCAAACTAAAAAAAAAAAGAAAGCGATGATTAAAAGATAATTTGTTAACTTTAACAAATTTTTGTATAAGGTGTATTCCTCCTCCTACAGAGAAAAACGTGGTCGAGGGAGGGTAATGGTGACGCCCTGGCAGTCCACTCCGCCAACGCGACGAATGCAGTGGGTAGTACTGTAGTGTCGCAACATTATACCCAACAGCAACAACAGCTGCAGCAACAACAACAACAACAACAGCAGCAGCAGCAACAACAACAACAGCAACAACAGCAACATAAGCCAGCAGGGATGACAGCTCATAGCAAACAAGTTGCAAATGCGGCCAATGGGGCTGGAGGTGGTGGCGGGGGTGGAAGTAATCCTCAGGGGGATGGAGATTATCATTTGGTCCAACACGAAGTTTTATACTCTATGGCCAATCAGTATGAAGTTCTTGAATTTTTGGGCAGGGGCACTTTCGGCCAGGTAAAAATTCTTCTCTTTTATTAGAACGATAATTAAATCCTTATTGCATATCGTTAAGGATCAGGGATTTATATTCATTCGTTCATTCATTTTTTGTCCAGGTTGTAAAATGTTGGAAAAAGGGAACGAATGAAATAGTAGCCATCAAAATTCTTAAAAACCATCCCTCGTATGCGCGCCAAGGGCAGATTGAGGTATCTGTCGTGTTTATTCCTATAATTATTTATGTATTATGTATTGTCTTGATCATAATCCTTAAATTTATATACTGTCTTTCTCTGTGTCTTACTTAGGTCTCCATCCTGTCACGATTAAGTCAGGAAAACGCGGATGAGTTCAACTTTGTGCGCGCTTATGAATGCTTTCAGCATAAATCACACACCTGTTTGGTGTTCGAAATGTTGGAACAAAATCTTTATGACTTTCTCAAGCAAAATAAATTCTCACCGCTACCTCTGAAATTTATCAGGCCGATACTCCAACAGGTTTTAACTGCATTATTAAAGCTGAAGGTATGTCTTCTTTTGTAGATAAATATTATTTCTTGATAATCGGATATTTTTTATACTGTAACTATGAAATTAATTAATTTTAGCAATTGGGCCTTATACACGCGGATCTCAAGCCAGAAAACATCATGTTAGTGGATCCCTCGCGTCAACCATATCGAGTTAAAGTCATAGATTTTGGTTCGGCATCTCACGTATCAAAGGCAGTTTGCAATACTTATCTACAATCGCGATACTATCGTGCACCAGAAATTATTCTTGGACTTCCCTATTGTGAAGCGATAGACATGTGGTCGCTCGGATGTGTCGTAGCAGAATTGTTTTTGGGATGGCCCTTGTATCCGGGTAGCTCGGAATACGATCAAATTCGATACATCAGTCAAACTCAGGGCTTACCGACAGAACATATGTTAAATAATGCTAGTAAAACGACGAAATTTTTTTATCGAGACATGGACAGTTAGTATGAAATAATAATATAAATTCATTGGATGAGTTTGTTGTGGAATTATTATTAACATTTCTCATCGTTGGAATATTTTATTTTAGGTACGCATCCATTTTGGCGTTTGAAAACACCTGAGGAACACGAGGCGGAGACTGGAATTAAATCAAAAGAAGCTAGAAAATATATTTTCAATTGTCTCGACGATATTGGCCAAGTTAACGTACCAACTGATTTAGATGGTGGTCAACTTTTACCTGAAAAGGCAGATAGGAAAGAGTTCATTGACCTCTTGAAGAGGATGCTCACCATGGACCAGGTGGTAATATCTAATAGATCAATATATTGTTCCAACATATGAGAAATACATTTATCAAATAATCGTTGTCTGTTTTTCATTCTTTAATAATAGTTTTTTTTTAATATTATTTATTTTGTATTTATAGGAGCGCCGAATAACACCCGGAGAGGCATTGAACCATGCTTTCGTAACCCTGGCACATTTGGTTGATTATGCACATTATAACAGTGTCAAGGCTTCCGTCCAAATGATGGAGGTTTGCAGAAGAGCTGGTGATTTTACAGCTAGTCCTGCTCACCATACAGCACCATCTGCTCCCCAAGCACCACAGCCCGCATCCTTAGTAGCTAATTTTGTACCGACGACCAATGGTAGCGCAGTTACTCTTACATTCAACAATCAACTGACCAATCAAGTACAACGTTTAGTTAGAGAACATCGCACTGCTCCAACAGGCTATGACAATCTGGTTTGTATTAATACCAATTTTAATAATCATTTTTATTATGTTTTGTTCTTTCATTTATTTGACCAATTTAACATATTAATTATTATTTGAAATTATTACAGTACGAAACCATCAGCAGTCCTTGGCCAAATGTAATATACGATTTATCATTTCCAAAATTACAGTATCAAATCTATAGTAATAGCAGTCGTCGGGCAACACAATACAGCAGTTCTTCTAGTGGTTCGAATAGTGGCCGAAATGCGGTTCACGATTTTTCACATCAATTAGTACCTGGCATATTATGTCCACCTCCTGGCTATCAAACGATGCCAAGTCCAGCTAAACATGTTGTTGTTGCTCAGGTAATAGAAATATCTATCTTTTAATATTATTTTTTTCTTATTTATTTTTTGCTTTTTTTTCCTATACATCTGGGATATACTTAAAATAATTATACGCTTTATTGTATTTGAATATAAACTAATGGTTATAGCCACCGCAGGCTCAACAAGGTCCACTTCAAATCCAACCCTCGATCATATCGCAGCAAGCTGTTGCAGCAGCTGCGGTAGCTGCACAACAACAATATGCGGCTGTTCCTGTATCTATGGTGGAAACAGGACGACAAATGTTGCTCACTGTAAGATTTTAATAAATATTTATTTACTTCAAGATAACGTATCGAGATATATAAGTGTGTGAGATGTATATTATATATTTCTAGAATGCCGTACAAACATCATGGCCTGCTGGAAGTCGGCAAATGGCTGCAATTGTACCATCGTGGCAACAATTACCACCGCAACATGCAGCAATTCAACAGCCATTGTTAAGCGACGCTGGAGATTGGGGAAGACCACTTATCGTAGATAGTTCTGCCATATTACAGGTAAAGTATTTGGATTTTGTTGTAAAAATAAACGATTTTCTTTTTCTTATTAATTATTTGAATATACCTTGTCGAATGCAATGTTTCAATTGATTACCCTTGTTTTGGGGAAGGATCAGCGGCCAGTATTTCCTGTCACAGCAGAGGTTTATAACACTAGTGCTCTCGTTGAACATCCTCCGCAAAGTTGGGGCAAACGTAGCGTCACGAAACATCATCAACATCACGTTACTGTACCCCAGCAAAGCCAACACAGGCATGAACATAAAAAAGAAACTCAACAATTAAGTCCAGTTAAAAAGAGAGTGAAAGAGAGTACACCACCGAGCAGTATGAGACGACATTCACCTTCAAATGGACATTGGCAGCTACAACCAATTCAACCCCATCATCACAGCAGCAGCAAACACAGTAGTAGTCACAACGTAGAACATCAACAAGTTGCATCCGTCCGGCAACCAACAATCACAATATACGATACTCCTTCTCCGGCTGTTTCTGTTATCACCATCAGTGACAGTGAGGATGAATCACCAGGAAAATGGTAAGTTCGTGGATCATTTTCTTATACTATATTAGACATTTTTTCTTCTTACATTTTATAGAAAGTGTACAAGTAGAATAGTAGGCTATTATATTTATTGCTTTAATGAAGAGTAGATTGCTCACTTTTGATAATTCTTGTTATGATTATAAGATAGATCTTTGTGATATGTTTTTGCGTATTTTTATCTTTTTTTTTTTTTTTTCTTCCTTTTCTCTTTTAATTTTTTTTTCTTTTTTTTTCTATACAGTAAAAAATAGCAGCATATTTCTTCTTTCTTAGGCTCAGTGGCATCTAGTTTGTAAACGAAAATTGAAAAGAGTTCATCGTATATTATCGATAATTAATTAGTAATAAACTTAGTAATCCTGCAAATTAATACTTTGTTTTGTGGATTATATATTATATATATGCTTTTGTATATGCTAATTTGTAGTAGTGTCATGCATGATATCATTGACAGCTGTGGAGATCGTCAATGCGGAGCCTGTCAAAATTTGGCAACTCGCCTGTCTGGCGATGGACGCCCTGTCCGTGAGGAGGTCATCAGAAGGTACATAAAATTATTGAACTATTGCTTAAGAGATAAATTATAAAACACCCAATTCTGTTTAGATATTTACTCTTTCTAATAGTCATTATTATTCTCTATCTTTTTTTTTCTTTTTCTTTCTTGTAACTTTGTTTTTTGCGGTTATTAATCTAGGTAACTATAACCTCTCTATGTATGTATGCTTTTAGTAGAATGTTAACATAAGTAGTTCATTAGAAGTGCTGTGATTTAAAAAGCTTATAATAGTAGAATAATCATTTAACACGTTCTTCGTCCAACGTGTTGTGGTTGAGTTTCCTACGGGGCCCAAAAATGACTATTGAAAAAATAATAAAAAATAATAAAATGAAATAAGAAAGAAATATTTAAAAGTCTCATATAATTGCAGTACACAATCTACACCAAGAGTCGTACCAACGATGCAGCAGGCTCATTCAAGTACTCAAGCCCATACGAGTTTTCATACGACATCGCAAAGTTCCTCTCAAAGAGCTCAAAGGAAAAACGTTATCAGTTGTGTTACTGTCGGTGATAGCGATGGCGAAGTTAGTCCAGGTAGAGCTCATGCACATTTATATCAACAAGTACCACAACATCCGCAACATCAACAAACTACAACGCAACACATCAAACACGAGCCTCAACAACAGCATCACGTTAGTAGGTAAGCGATTCGTTAAATACATGTTTCGTTTTTTGTATTAACTATACTATTTATCATGCGAATTATTAAATTCTTAATGCAGCAGTAGTTCTGGATATTCCACTCAGTCCCAAAAGAAGCGATTATTGGCTAAGGTACAATCTGAATGTAATATGGTGAACGTTACAACAAAATCCGAACCTGGCGTCGAGTATGTCGCTCCACATCCTTGTCACGCGCCAGCTTGCAAAGAGCCACCGACCTATCAGGTGTGTAAGATAACATTTTTTTATTTGGGGTAATTTTTATTCTGGGTAATGTCTTTCTAGGATGAAGGCTATGACATGAATGACTACTTATTGCAGTATGTGACTACAAGTAGCGCTCATCCTCATTTGCAAGAGCAGCACATCGTTTACACGACCGGTACAGACAAACGAGTCTCTTGGTCTGGAAAACGAGCTGAGTATAAGCACGATTACGTTCAACCTCCAGCAGCTCATTCGAGAGATCATCAAAAGTGGGCAGTAGCAAACCCTGTACATCAATATAGGTGAGTCATCTTAAATCATGGTTTTAGTATTTTTCGCACGAATCATATTAGAAAATAGCATTTATTATTTAAGAAAAAGCATGTCATTTTTAGAACAACAGTTCAAGCATTTTGTGATATTTTCGAGTAAAGATTATTACTGCCAGCGGCATGTCAATTTCCATTGCAAAAGTGTGTGTTGAGGCATGATATATCCTTTCTCGTATCGAGAACAATTTTGACACGATTATGATTAAAGAAAAAAGAAACTTTGACGCAAAAGATAAAATAAATAAGAAAATAAACTTGCATGATTTTATCAAAAGTCGTACGTTAGATAACACATATGAATAAAAAATGCATGGATTTTTTTTCCCCCGATTTTATTATTTTTTTTCTATGCATCATCGTTAGGATTCTCTTTATTAGTTAATGGTGGAAAGTTAAAAAAAAAAAAGAAATCGGTAGAAAAGATCAGAGCATGTGAATTGCATAATGAAGGGATGGATTTTCTTCTGGGTTTTGTAGGCAGAGCCAAGTGGTAGGCTCGGCAGCCCATCCGAGTCATACACACAGCCACCATGGGCATCCAGTCCATCTGAGTCCTGGGGGTGGTGGTGGAGGCAGAAGCCCCACAGGCGGACCTGTGATAGGGGGTACCCAGCATCTGGGACAACCTCTCTACCAGGAGTACGCTCATGTGCGTTCAAGAGCACATGCCGTGCCACCCCCTGTCTATGTTGCTGCTGCGTCTTCTCAGGCTCCTGCTGCTATCCAGCAGCAACAAGTGCCCACCTTTCAGGGATTCACACCCGGGTGGGTACCTAGACACCTAGTTGATGCATGCACGTGTGTACCATTTATTATTTTACGTTTATAGTGTTAGTATTTATTTAATGTTAAATGTATTTGTGCCGTTTTAAGAAGGGGTATGTTTGTTGATGTTATTCTTCATTTATCATCATTATATTATAATCATTATTATATATTTAAGTATATAGTTTATGCATAATTACGCGATGCGTTGTGTTCTATTTAATTTAATTAGAAATTCCTCGTAAAAAAAGATTTACACGATTTTACTTTATTCAATCCTAACTTGCACGAATTATCGTTAAACGATATTAATCCAGTCAAATTAGCATTTTAACAGGAAAAGATATTAAAAGATCGGGAATGTGGTCTACATTAAGTAATCGGTACTGTTTATATCTCTCGGTGAATTCTAGGAAACTAGGTCAGCGATACAAAAGTAGGTCAGCTGTACAAAAACATAGTAATAATCCTATACATATTGAATGTTTTAAGAGAAAGATAGGCGAAGTACATTGGTACTGTTTACATCTCTCGGTGAATTCTAGGAAATTCGGTATATGTGAAATACACAGAAAAACAAAAACCGGCTTAGTTGAGCGTTCAATGTTTTGTTTACGTTCGCTACTTTCATATATAACAAATTTCCTAGAATTCATCGAGAGATATAAATAGTACCGATTACTTTAAGTAGGTCACATTCTCGATCTTTTAACATTTTTTCCAGTCAGTCATTTTGAGCCCAAAATCAGACTAGATTAATTGGACTATATATCGATTTCTCATATAAAAGAATAAACTTTGGTTTTTTTCTTCTTTTTTTTCTTTTTTTCTATTAATTGTTTAACTATTATTTGTTTTTTTTTCTCTTCATATATAACATCAAGTATATCGTACATTGTATAATTTTAATGTTTTTGTAGAGTATCTTGAGTAGAGACTGCATGTTTGCATATTGCATATCTTTCATATTTATCTATGTACAAGTATGCTTTTATTTCGGTTAATTTTATATTTTCATTCTACTTTAAAATATTAATGTTGAATAAGTAAAATAATCGTTTGAGAGATCATACTTGTACATAAATTAGTTATAACAATATATCGATCGCCCATCTGCACATTCGTGTCGAAAATATTAAGTTGAGATTACTACTTTAAATAATTTAAATGCATCATACATGAACTATAATCTAAATTTAAAGATACGTAGGTGTAATCTGGGCTAGCGGTATCTTAAGGAAAAAAAAATATATTTCTATGTATCTATATTTGCAAACTTTTTTTTAGAGATTTATGGAGATGTTCTAACATATGTTATCCCGTTTTTTACAGCTCGTCTCCATTAACGTTATATGATTCTAGTCGTGCGTTGCCACCACCAGCTCATCACAGTTCAGCCAGACCATTACTAGCAAGCCATGCAGCGCATCCTCTACCAGCGCATATGCAACCTACTGCTGTTTATGGATTGGCTCCACTTTCACCAGCCAAACACCAGTATCAACCTGGTTTGTGGTTTACAGAGTAAATTAATATTTCTATCTCTGGTTTAAAACAACAAATTTTTAAAGTGCATTCTCTGAATGTTACATTTGAAATGTTTTTCTTGCCCCTTACTTTTTTTTCTCTCTATCTTTTTCTATTTCCTGAAAAACTTACGATCTGTCTCTCTCTCTCTCTCTCTCTCTCTCTTTTTCTCATTTGTCAATGTTTAACACAATGGGAGATTATTGCGTAATGAAAAAGGACGTACATCGCGTTAAGATATTTATCGAAAGAACTCAAACTTTGTCTTTCTCTCTCTCTCTCTCTTTTCAAGGATTCTTCTTTAATAACTACTATATTAGGATTTTTGAAAAAAGACTTTAAGATAAAAAATTACTTAGTTTTTCTTAGAAGAGACAGTCTTTTATAATACTGAAAATTGTCCAATCCGTCCTCGATCATCGTTGTCTTTTCATTTTCTTAATTGTATGCAGTCTAACGTAATTGAGTTTGCGACAGAGACGATACACACCCAACAATAGGTTTAATAGAAAATAGATCTCACGATTGCTACATTTTATTTATCACAATCTTTGTTAATTTTTTAATCGTAAATTAAATATAATGTGTCCTTTTTCAATTCGTATAACTCGTGTAGAAAAAAGATATTTTAGAAATCATATTGTCGTTTAGATCATTCTGCACGCTTTCGAATTGTATTACTAAATAAATATATATATGTGTGTGTGCATATTATGTTTATCGTAAGTTTCCAGGAATATAGAAAAATATAATAGAAGGGGGAAGAAATAAAAGCTCGTTAATATTTGTCAAAAGCGTTTTTCTCTGTATCAGAATTTATTTAAATTGTTTCGTTTATTATTGAACTTAATCGCAGAAATATCGTTTACAATTTAAATGAATTATCAAAAATAAGTTATCATTTGGCAAATATGTATAGAGAGAGAAAAAAAGAACTTTATTGATGCATACGAATAGAACGATCTATTTCTATTCGGATGTAATTATTTAACACGATGTAATTATTTGTATGCTATTGGTCTTATTTATTACTAATAAGTTTGCATTTCTTCAGTGGTAATGCTTAGACGCATATCACGTTGTATATTGTTTTTATTGAAGATTAGCGAAGGTAGAAGATTATATTCTTCGTCGAATAATGATGGCAATGATTATATATATCTATATATATGATTTAATTGCTATTAAAATATCAGTTATTATGCATCTCTGTGGAATTTTCTTCCCGAGACGGTGAGTTAAGATTTGATGCGTTTTTAGTATCTTTTTAAGTATCTTACGTATACACCAACTGGCACTCAAAGTTTAACGAATTTAAATATTCTTCCTCATTATTATTATTATTCTTCTTCTTCTTCTCTGCTTCTACTTCTATTTCTTCGTAATACCAAATTAACGAGAAATCCTAGATACATATAAATATATATTACACACAAATAGATGTGTATATTATCGTCATACTAAGGGGATACGTTATTTGTATAGAAAAATAATGGTATGCAGATATTTATTATTGTCCTTTTTGGACTATTTTCGTTTAATAAGTATTCCAAGGATTCTTATCGTTACGATAGTTAGCAGACGCAAAAATCACTCGTTGGAAAGTGGGTTGTACAAAGCGTGTATTTCAGAATTTAGCGATTGAATTGACTGTTTGGATTAGAATGTTTTTCTAACTAAAAAAAAATTGCTTAGTGTTTCGCATATATAATGTATCATATATGTATCATATATTTACACGACGAGCTGTTCTTTTTTTCTTTTTTTAACAGCTTCGTTATTATTTATTAACTTACTTTGTTTTACTTCTTATTTCCTAATGCCTGATTTTAAACGTTTATGCGTTTAGAAGTTAACTTTCTAACAAATCATGTTATCTTTCATTATATTTTGTATTCTTGCATTTCGACGTGGTTGTATTTAAAAAAATAATGCCCCAACGTGTACTATATTTCATTAAAAAAGAAATACATTACATAAGTTAATGCGAATAAAATTTAAAAAGGAATAATAATAATAATAATTGCTTTTTAAATTTTATGCAATTAATGATGCTACACATCACAAAAATACTTTCAGTATTTATTACACAACAAACACATATATCTCTTTCATTTGTATAAACTCATTTCTTTGTAATAATAACGTTAACGCGTATCTGTACATAATAAGATATTATCGAGAAAAGGATTTTATTAGTAATTCATTTTTCGATCATTTCTATAGTTATTTTTCGTTCATTTCAATCATGTTCTTCCTTCTCATACTTTTCCACGTCAGGTGTAAGAACAAATGTTGCTATGTATGTATGTATGTATGTATGTATGTATGTATGTATGTATGTATGTATGTATGTATGTATGTATGTATGTATCTATGTATGTATCTCTTAGTACGAAAGGAGCTAGTTTGAAAAGTTGATTTGTACATAATTATTAATGGAACGGCTCTCTTCTTATTTTGAAGAAATGGGAAATAAATGGGAAATAAATAGGTTGCACATACGGTTTTTGAAGCCTCCTCTAGATCGGACAAGCACTACTTTTTCGTGGACTGATATTGTCTATGATATCTCTTGCGGTTTTACATAAAGCGATGAGATGATACTTAGAGGTATTGTTTTTTCTTTTCCTATTTTCTTTTGCAAATAAATTCGAATGATACATATATATATACAACTATATCTACACTCGCAAAGAGAGACACGCATACGTATTTATATATAGAATTGTATGCTAACTCGAGATATAATCTATAGGAATTTAATATTATATGGGTATGTTGATTAGAGTGATTTACGTCCAGAGTTTAATTAGAGATATTTTATACATAGGAGAAAATGTGAAATTTAATGACTGAATGAAATTATACAACATGAATAAATGCAATTAAAGGGAAAGCATGATTGTGTGATAATTACTTATTAAGTAGAAGGGATATGGTATTTGTGTATGGATGCGCATATGTAAAGAATATTTAAAAAAATATAAAGTAAATACGCAACAGACACATATATCAACCTGTATGTACATATGCACATATATAAAAGTAGTGTATAGTATATTATAAATATTATTAAAAAATAACAAAAAGTAAAACACAGAAGTTTAAGTTACGTTACCGTATACAGTGCGTATGTGTGTGTATATGTGGATGTGTGGATGTGAGCGTGAGTGTTTGTAAGAATGATAGAAAGAGAGAAATTAAAAAATAGTAAAAACTAACAGAATAGTAATCAGGTAGTGTGCCGCAAATAACTCTATTCACTATTAGTAGATAATAACGCATAGGGCCGCGATAGCTGTTGGGTCCACGATAATTTAGCATCGTAAGTCTCTCGAGTGCCTTCGTATCGAGAGCTACCACATAAAGGATTAATTGATGTAATCTAATGGTGTCGTTCTTTCTTTCTACGTTGCTAGAAGCGAAATTAGATACGTTCTTCTTTTTCTTTTCCATTTTCTTCTTTCTCTTCTCGTCAGTTTCGTGTGTTTTTTCTTTTTTTATTAATGATAATAATAATGATGATGGTGATGATGATAATGATGATAAATAATAATAATGAATAATAATAATAATAATAATAATAATTGCACAAATTAAAGAAACCGGTATATATTATTATTGCATTGACATTTATGTCAATGATGTTATAATATTTATGTTATGGTATTTAATTAATTATATGTTATATGTTTTAGCTTTTCTTTATTTTTTCTTTTTTTTTTTTATTGCTTAATACATCAATGAGTATTATTATAGAATTATATATACATATATACACTTGTACGTTTAATATGATTATTAATATATATGGGATTTCAATTTCCTGTCATATTGGAACGTGCACATTGTATATGTCCTAAGCTTTCTGGAATGAAATTTGATTAAATATATTATATTATAATATATACATATATAATATATTATTATATTAATCTCTTTGGATTGATAATTCGTGAACAAAAAAGTCATATCTTTAGAGTTATGCGTTCAGTCGTATATAAAGGAGAAAAAAAGAAAAGAACATGTATTAAATGTGTGTGTGCGGTATAATCGTATATAAAAAAAATTCATTTATTAATGATAAATAAACGGACAAGATAAATGCGTGAATAAATGTTTAATAGATTAATAGTATTACGCGTTTAATGTATAGATATTATAATATCTATTTTCTTTTAATTTAATATTATTTTGCATAGGAATAAAATGATGAAATTTCAATTAAATTAGGTTGCGAGCTGGTATTGACCGATTAATTCGATATTTATTATAAATTTTGTATATATTATTGTAATTTAAAATATTTAATTCTGTTTCCACATCTGATCAATTATTTTGTTATTTGTAAAGAAAATTAATGAAATGAAAATTGAACGACAGTTTATTTATTTTTATATATTTTCTGATCAACAAGAACGAGAGATAGGAAGAAGCAAATAATATTTAAGAATATTTATTGAAAAAAGAACGAGAGAAAAAGAAAAAATAATTTTACATAAGCCAACATATCGATATTTTTTAAAACGATAAAAATTAAAAATTTAAAAAAAAAAAAAAGAAAAAAAAAGGAAAAAGAATAATAGGTACAAAATTAATGGACCAGATATTAAAGTCAGAATTTCTTTTTAAAATAATACGTATGCTTGATACTAATAGTACTTTATTACTTTCTTCTTTGAATGATCGATAAATCGGTCAATACTTGTTCGATAATTAAAACAATGAACAAAATGTTTCTAATAGGATTATAATAAATATTTAAACGATAGGTTGTGTGTATAGTACGCGACTAGAATATCGTTAGTGATAATGATTAAAAGATTAAGATTCTCTTTTAGATGTTTTGAGGGAAAGAAAAAAAAGAAAAAGAAAAAAACTGAAGAAAAATTGATTTGTAGTATAAAAGAAGAAATCAATCAATTTTACAAAATGGAAATTTAAATAATAAAATATTAGTTGATTAATCAAATAGATTATAACAATTTTAGGGTGTGTCTTTTGAGTTTTTAATTAACTTATTATTATTATTATTATTATTATTATTATTATTATTATTTATTGGGAATGGTATTTTAAGGGAACCTAATTGATCATACACAGTTTTAATATTCGTCGAATTGAATCGAAAATAAAAATGATCGAGGTCAGAAAATCAAATTATTTTCTAAAATGCATAAAAAAAAAAGAGAGAAGTAAAGATATTTTGAAAATTATAAGAAATAGATTTAGAAGATTGTATAATAACGTATAGCGTTGTAAGTTATTCTATTTGTAATGCATAATTGAATATAATAAATAAATTAGTAGTTCATCGGTTAGAATATGGAAACAACGATGATGGGGATACGATTGAGGGAGACTTTAAAAAAAAAAAGTATCAAATTTATAGATTACATAGATTTAACAATTTTTCTAATCCGATTAATATAATATTATTGTTAATCGATGTTTTTAATGTTAGGAATTTTCAAATAAATACACACATACACACACACATACACGTACAGCGCATTTATGCATAATATTTATCGTAAAGTGAGAATTGTTGTAAAAGGCATGAATTTAAGGGGATAATTAAAACGTCATTAGTGGTGTTATCATATATTTCATACTAATCATTAAACCTTCGAGCATATATAT
This sequence comes from Mischocyttarus mexicanus, assembly GCA_023678845.1. NCBI lineage: Eukaryota > Metazoa > Arthropoda > Insecta > Hymenoptera > Vespidae > Mischocyttarus > Mischocyttarus mexicanus. The sequence continues at coordinate 365,447 of JACGTP010000041.1, read as the reverse complement.
ATCTAATATGCATTGGACCCCTTCGATCGTTTCTCGTACCTCGTCGTTGTTTAATAAAAAAAAAAAAAAGAAATATGAAAAAAGAAAATCGAAAGAACACAAATGGTCATTAGTCAATGATGTTTAGATTTAAAAATAAAAGGGGGAAAAAAATATGATAGGTAAAAAGAGTATCGATAAAAATGTTTTTAAGAAATTATATTTCTATATTTTTCTTTTTTTTCGTTTCGTTTCGTTTTGTTTTGTTTTCTTTTGTTTTCTTTTGTTTTGTTTTGTTTGTATCCTTATTAAATTTTATTTCCTAATTAATATATATACATTATAATATATATTTATAGAAAAAAACAATAAGGTAGTATTTTATTTTAAACCCATGTGTGCTTCTACCTTTATATTTTAATATTAAGATTATTATTATTATTATTATTATTATAGATGATCATCATTATTATATATAACAATATCACTTGATTCAATTATATATGTCCTTTAAGAAAATCAAGATACCACGACAATGATTTATTATTACTTTGTTTATTAACATTATTATTATTATTATTATTAATTAATGATGTGTATAAATCTATTAGATTATGTAACATAATTTTCCTTTTTTTTTTTCGCATGTCCCTTTAATTGAACAGGTTTCATTGGGATAAATTATTGCTTTTTAGCAAGTTTTAAATTAATCACGCTTCTATCTTCGTTCATCCTCGTATATCTTCGTTCATCTTCGTATATTTTCGTTCATCTTCAAAGTTAATCTATTTGACGAGTGAATTTTCGTAACTGTTGCCTTATTAAATATGAATTATTAACGATGATACTATTATCGCACGTACGTAAATACATACATATATAAATAAATAAATAAATAAATAAATGCATACATACTTACGTACATAAATGTATACATGAAGTGGAGAAAAAGATACTACATTCGTTTTGCCAAAAGCATTAATCTTGTTTAAAATACACACGTTCGCGCGTATATACACATACATATATTATATACGAAATTAACTTTTTCTCCTCGTATGTAAAATATAGTCGTTCGAAAATGGGCGTAAGAAGTCAAAATAAAATTTACAATGAAAGAAATAGGGAATGAATAGAAGAAATTTTTATTAACATTATTATTATTATTATTATTATTATTATTATTATTCTTTGATTATTAAGAATAATAAAATAATAACGATGATAATAATAATAATAGTAATAGTAATAATAATAATAAATAATAATAATAATAATAATATTGCAATATATTCACAATATATTATATTTAAAGTGTAACACGAAAGCTTTTTATTAAGCCAGCAAAGGTCTGTCACAAAGTATTACGCTCTTTGGCGATAGAAAAAGAACTAAACAATGCATTTCCGGTACGATTAAACACTATTTCTCTTTCTCTTTTGCACGTACCGGAAATGGTTTAATACGTATCACGTATTTACATATAACGGGTGTCCCGTTTCTAATATTCTTATGTATTTTCCGTATTTTACATGTGTGTGTATCTATATGTATGTATGCGTGTATAAAGTATGTAAGTATGGTATGCGTTATTTTTAAATAAATCCAAACAACTCTAAAGATATCAACAAATTCGACACGATATTGTAATTATTATTATTATTATTATCATCATTATTAATATTACATTGTTTTCGCGTATACAATTATGTTAACGAAAGATTATTATTTTTAATTTTCTTGTTAAATGATATAGAAATGAAAGCAAGATAAAGTGCATAAAATTAAATTAAACAATTAATATTAGCGATGTTAATTAATACATTGTTTTTGTTTTGTTTTTTTTTTGGTTTGAACAGTAGAGCGTGCCTTAAATTTCATAAAATGAGGACAACATATCGTCGTCATTTCGTTCCTTTCATTCAAATAATTGTATCCTTTTTATGATTAATGAAATAATTAATTAAAAAATATTGTTTGATTTTTTGTATCTAATCCAATTAGGTAAACACACTCGTTCACAAGACACCTGTTATATGATATTATTATTATTATTATTATTATTAATATTATAGATAGAGATATACATACGCATATACATAACTGTATGCATAAATTGTGTGTGTGTGTATTTGTATTTGTATTATAATATACGTATGTTCACGTACATGTGTACTTGTATGTTGTGGTTCAAACGTACATTTGTATGTATGCATATATGTACATCTACATGAATTTGCATACATATACATATACATATTGCTTGCACGTACATATACATAGAATTATTTCGATGGTCGACCAGAGTACAAAGCTTAGGTTTAGTTTGACCTCGGAGATAGTTCATTCGCGAAATTAAAAAGGGAAACTAAATAAAATAAAATAACCTTCTTTGTGTCATCGCTATAAATAATTTTTCTCAAATTATAATAAAATATTAGGAAGAAAAAGAGAGAGAAAACATTTAAAAAGAAAAAATAATTGCAGTATCTGTTGTTGTTTTTTTTTTCAACGTATCTCATTCCCTCTCTCTCTCTCTCTCTCTCTCTCTCTTTCTCTCTTAAATAAACAAAATTAGTAACAACATAATGAACTCGTTAAAAGTTTTCCGAATTTTTACATTAATACGTGGAATACATGCACACACATAATACATGTGCGTGCCAATCATATAACCACACGTACACATACGCGTACACGCAAGATCACTTATACACATATGTATATATAAAATAAAGGTGCATATATCCTTTTTGTGGGGGAGAGGGACAAGGAAGAAGTCTATTTGATATTTATATTTTAATATACACACACAGACCGATTGTATTTAGCTAGACTATATTATATACTATATTATATTATATTATATTATACTATATTATATTATATTGTAATTAACTATATGCTGTAGTAATTATTAATTAATTAACCGTCTATCGATCGATCTGTCATAATCCTCAACCTTTCTTGAATATCTTCAAAATTTAATAAATAACATTAAAATCTATATAATATTAAAAATGCTCATTTTTCTAAGAGTCTCAGAGAAAAGAAATATGGCGTCGTGGTTGAGGAGAGATTTCGATGCTTCGATAGGCGAGTACCATATGGCGTAATTGATCGATTTAAAAAAAATATGAATGATGTAAGAATTATGAAAGAAACAAGCTGCAAAAATTGAAAACACGTTTATTGTATATTATTGTAGCATAATAATCAAACACTAAAGACTAATGCTTAAGATAATAATCGAGTGGTTTTGGCCGCTATTCTGCGATTAATAATATTATATATGGTGTATTTGAGATAAATTATTATTATTATTATTATTATTATTATTATTATTATTAAATATTCTTTATTATCATTATTGTCATCATTATTACATAGAATGATATGGAATAATTATGATGCATTTTAAAATAATACGAACAAAATAATAATAATAAAAAAAAAGAAAAAGAGATAGAGGAGAGATAGAAAATATGAAAAGAAAAGTTAAATGAGCAAAGAACGTGAATTGTAATTAGATTATGTCTGTGCAGTCAAATATGTCTTGGCCCTATTTTATTTATATTTATATATATATATATATATCAAAATTCAGTTTAAAAAACATTTAAACAAAAATTAAAACAAAACATATACATCTTCCATCATTCCTTTTTTCCTCATTCCCCCCACACCCATAACATTTTAATTTTTTGTTCATCAAAAGAAGCTATGAAAATATTTCTTTTTTTAATGTAACATCTTAAGAAATGAATCGTATTCGTTGAGATAAATCGAACTATAATATAATAAATACATAATTGCATACGTTAATTAAAAAGAGAAAAGATAAACAATGTGCCGTGTAAATAACATTGAAATCAGAGCGTTTTTATATTACTGACGAAAGTAAATAATTAAAAAATAGATTTAAAAAAAAAAAAACAGAAAATTACAACAATGTTCACGTGTCCGTTGAGTCCTACTATTAACAGTACTAATACTATTTTTGAAAATACATACTTCCTGCATTCTTTATTTCTTTCTGTCTAGTTTAAAATATGTGTCTCTATAGGTATATCAAATATATTTATAATATTTAAAGTAAATTCGCTGCTGTGTTTGCGTCAGAATGTAACTTTTTTTATTCTCGATTGATTATGACAATGATCATTAAAACTAACTAACAATAAGATCATTACCATTGTTATTATTATTATTATTATACACTTAGCTTCGTCTCGTTGATACGTAATTTTTGATAGAGAAAATAAATCTTAGTACTTGTTGTAAAATTATCGAGAATAAAATCTTGTAATAAGCGACTTTTAAATATCGATAACACGTATAAAGAAAAAACAATTTTTGCGCTAAATTAATAATAATAATAATAATAATCAAAGTGGTAGCTCGAATGACTTCTGTCGATAATATTAATAAAAAATATCACTGGGTGTGTTATATAGAAATATTGTTAGAACACAACATTTAACCGAATATTAAGTACCTGTTATTAAATAAGCTTGCAAATCAAAGTCATTTTTTCCCCGCGTATTTCTATTTCAAATGATGGAACAATAAAAAAAGAAACAAAAGAGAAAAAAAGAAAAGATAGAGATAGAAAGATAATAATTTCATTTTTTGATCATTCATACATACACACGCGCACACACACGAACACGAACGTATATAAGCCATCGTCAAATCATTTTTCTATTGTCCAATCCTATGGCTAAATAATAATAATAATAATAACAAATAAAATGGACTACGTTCGATCTATCTTATATGTCGATTAATAATAATAATAATCGATTTTTAAATCGTATATTGGTAGAGTAGTATAGTTTGTACTATAAGCGCTAAAATGGAGGGCTAATTTATAGAAGTTTGTTTGAAATAAACATTCAATACAGATATACACACATAAACGCATACGCAAACAGATATATACACATATTTGCACTTGGATAAATTAATGAAGTTTAATAAGTCGAATGATCGTTATTATTATAATTATTCTAAAGAGACCGAACATTTTTATACCGTTAAAAGTAGTTAAGTGTGTCGAAAAGTTCGATGTTCGTAAAAGAAAATAAGAAAATAACTTACATAATTATTACACTACTATATTACTACTATGACTTTATAGATCGAGATTATCTTTTCTTAACAATTCCCAAACGCAGTTACATATCACAACACAATTTTAAAATGAGAGATGAGTGGTAGGTTGGAGAAACAATTTTTAATTACTAATAATTCAATAATTTATCGTGTACGCATATTTTTTAGATTAGAAGTTGATTAACCCGTGCTTTAAAAGTTCAGAAAGGATTTGCTATTAGATTATACTTTTTCTTTTATTTTCTTGTTGGTTTCAATTATAAAAAAGAATAAAGAAAAATAAAATAAATAAAGGAAATCGTAGGGAATAAAGATTTTCGAACGCACGATTGAACTGACTTATAAATAATAAAATTAATAATTGTTTGTAAAAAATACACGCGTGTGAATATAAAAAAGTTATAACAAATGGATATAGATATTTATTTCTATTATTATTATTATTTAATTTGATATGGGAGAGATGAGTAAATTAAATTAAATCTAATCGATTATACACATTTTCTTTTCAATATCCAAGTCAGTTCAATTGACGTTTAATTTAACTAGAGTTCCTATTTAAAAATATTGTAGTAATCTGTAATAGCGCGATATCTGTCTCTCTTACGTAGTAATAATAATAATAATAATAATTATTATAATAATAATACAAATCTTTTTTCGGAAAATTCGAATTTTAACGGGTTGATTCGGAGTTACGGCGTTCGTCAAAGAAAAACATTTATGGAGTAAGATTTTGAGCAGAATATGAAATAGATCTTCATACTTGAAAAGAAATAGAAAGAAAAAGAGAAAGAGAGACAAGATAGATAATAATTTAAAAAAAAGAAAATAGTAGCGAATACAGGAACACCTGACTTTGAAAGTTTATCGAAATTCAGAAAGATAAAAATTGCAGGAAGCCTTTTGAACGCGTAATAAAATACTTCAGTAATTATAGTAATAATAATAATAATAGTTAGTATAAAAAATTAATTTTTCATTTCTTAAAAACGCAAAGGAGAGAAATAATAAAAAAATAATTGGGGTTTCCAAAGACTTATAAGATCTGTCCTATCCTACTGCACTCTGATTGGCTATTTAAATATTGCATTTAAAAAAAAAAAAGGAGAACAATTAACAAGAGAACAATTTAACAAAGAAGAAGAAATTAAAATATCGTAAAAAATCGATTAGAATTATAAACTAATCTTACACGCATTAACGATAATTGTAACGAAGTTTATCGAGAGATTACACGAGTCGATAATATGGTTAACTTATTAATTATAATAAAATAATAAAAAGAACAATCAAAAAAATAAAGAAGAAGAAGTAAACTACGTTATCGATCATGCGACTGAATAATCAATCTGACGTTTTATTGTATAACATTTTTCGCATAAATTAATTAGAAAAACTAACATACAAGCGTTAGTAGTTAAACTAGAACTGTCCGTTTGTAAATATATAAATCAATATTATATATATATATATAAATTAAAAACAAAAGAAGAGAGAAAGAAAGAGAAAAAAACAAAAAATAACACAGCACACTTACACACTCATACACATTTACTCGCCAAACTTTTACGTGTATTATTGATATACGTATACTGTAAAACGTGTAATAATCGATTTAAACAAAATACCAGGGTATCCAACAACCAATTTCATTACTATTATTATTACTATTATCATTATTATTATTAAGATTATAATTATAGTTATTGTATCTCTGTGTAATGCTCTAAAAACGTCCTTGTGCGAGTTGGAAAGAAGGAGAAAAATACATGCTTATTTTCTCGGATTTGTGCATTGGAGGTACTGATTATTATAATTGCAGTTAAACAAAATACAGTTGTTGTGCATTGTAATGAATTATTATCATTAATATTAGTAAATGCCCAGTTGCACAATGTAATGTAAATAACGTAATGTAAAATATGATTAGAAATTATGCTTATGCATACATTTTTATATAAAAATTCATATATAAAAATGTATGCATATATCCTATGAAAGAAATCGAACACACGTGCACGATTATTATTATTATCGATCGTATATTTATAAACAGTGTACTTTGCGTGAAACTTTTTTGATCGTTTAGATGAAGAAACAAAATCACACACAATTTTTAAACTGTGTCGTAAAATTTATTATTACTAATTACGCTCCTGCCTATTCGCAATCTTTGACTGTATTTTCTCGTAATTAAACCGTAAAGAAGTAAACGAGCAAGAAAAAAAAACAAGAACCAAAATACATAATTGTGTTTATATCGCAGAGATAATTAATTACATATATGTAGGATTCCTTTCTTCTCATCAGTCTTTCTACGAATATCTGTCTATCGAAGAGTAGGAATACTGGTGTTAATAATGGATTGTTTATAAAGATAAAAAGACCATTTCAATGAAAATGCAATATATTCTGACAAAAAGAAAATACAAATATGAGACGTTCACTGCTTGATGGCTAGACGATGACTAACTTCTCAGTCCTTCGTTCTTTTCCAACTGTCATTTCGTATAATAAATTATCGCTATGCGCGTACCTAAAACACTTGAAACGTTCGGCCCTTAGGTATACTTTAGCTCGTATCTTCTTTCGTCGAGTTTTTCTATCCCACATATATATATATATATAAGTATTAATATATATACTTGATGAGATAATAACAACGTAACAATACTAATACTACTACAAAATAAATGTTGCCTTTGTCACACTTGTTAATGGGAATGAACAAAATATTAATTTTACTTACAATTAGGAATATATATATAAGTAATCTATTATTATTATTACACTATGTATATATAATATATATATACCAAAATGATACACTACTATGTACAACATGAAAATTCGTATGGTCGTGATTGATATGTGTTACGTTGATGTAATGCGTCCCTACTTTATAAAACAGTAGGATTGCTAAATGAATCAACCAAACACTTTAAAATTCGTATTCACTATTTTTTCCGAACATTAAATATATATATGTGTATATGTGTGTGTGGGTGTACGTATATAGAAATATTTATCGCGAAAAAAGGTAAATACTTTATCGTATCAAAACAATTATTAATATAGTTTAAGAAATTCTGGAGTTTAGTTTTTTAATTTTTTGTTTGCTTCATTATATATATATATGGATTGATTTTTAAAAGTATAGTACAAACAAGATCTATTATCTTCTTTCTAACAAAATTTTATGACTTTTCGTAAATTCTTTTGAATATTATGTGCGATTTGTACAATTTATTCGAATACGCTTATTCTTTTAATGCTTACAAGCGGATCATCGTTTCGCAAAATTCTTTAAATTTTATTAGTCTCGTTTTTTGTTGAATTAGATTTTTCCATCAATTTCTGCATATTTTCTGTAGACGGTAATATGGAAGATAAGATTTCTTTAGCATCTTGTGATGAGGTTTTGGACGGCACGTGAAAGAAACATAACATGAAACCTGTCGCCAGAAGAATATGCATACCAAGGATAATGGTAATGTATATGATTCTATGCTTTCCTGTAACATAGATTTTTAATAAATGATTAAATACTATAAATATTTGTATACATAATAAATATAAAAGTTATTTATTACCTGATATGACTGAATACAGCGAACGAAGTAAAACACCACCCGACATAAAGGTGGCAACTATTACTAAAATCCATTGCAACCAACCGATTTGTATCGTCCACAAGAATGCAACTGGAATGTAAATGGCTAAAGAATATCCATAAAGGCATATGAGCTCCAAAAGTCCTGGTGACGCATATGACTGAAAACAAAAAAGATTTTGTATTTATGTTTTATCCTCGTTTAAAAAAAAATAGAATTAAAAATTAATTAATTTACTTCTATCAATTCTTCTTCCGTATTTCTCGTACTCGTCGTCCACTTCAGTGTGCCCCATAATGCAAGTGGTAATAACCAAGCATATAAGAATATCGAGGTAGCAGCATAGGAGATTACATGGAAGTCGTATCTCCAATGATAATGACTAGAACTGGCTGTTTGTAAATAGTTAGCCATGTTACCACTTATTGCTACAGAAAATACTAAAGTAACGCATATCCAAAATGGACCATATAAGTCTGGATTAGGTCTAATATGTGTAACCAAATAATTTTCTGTACTGTGCGGAAACATTGATCTTTTGATACGTTCTATTACATCGTTTGTATTAACATTAAAAAACTTTTGATAATATTCGATAGTCCAGAAACTATATTGGAGTTGATCCGCTGCAAAAATAAAACAATAGTTTTCATCAGTTGATTTAAATAGCATCGTTGAAGTTATATTTATTAGAAATAGTATATCTTTCAAATTAGATTTTAATATTAAAACATGTTACATTAATTGTTAACCTTCAGTTCTGTTGGGTATGCCTTCCAGATCTTCAAGAATACCGATTCCTGTAGAGTCATTAGGTAAATTATTGAAATTTTGATGAGTGGAAGCACCAATGTCAAGTTGTGCTTGACCGACGTTGCTTTGTTGATTCATCGTGGAAAAATCATGGAACGAAATAAACTGCGAATCAGTGTTTTTCGTACGATCGCCCTCCATAATTAAACTCTATTTATTATTTGAACTTATTTCTCAATACTCAGTATTTGACAATTGCCAGCTGGGCACATTGCGGTAAGGAAAATTACAATATCGAGTTGCACGCGATATATTTCGATACATCGTTTGATACCAGAATGAAATTGGCCAATCAACGAATAGGATTATCGAATGGTAGATTTGCACCATCTGTTGAGTTTCATTGGAACAAGATTGATATAAATATTTTAAATAATATAATGCAAAAATGTTTATACATATTCTTATAATATTATTATTATTATTAATGTTAAATAGCACAGAAATTGATACATCATTTATATTGTTTAACTTTACGTTCTAAAAGCCTTAAAATTCGATATAAAATCACAGAATTTTCGTAGCGCTAAAATACTTTTGAATATCCATGACGCGTCTTCCAAGCGCGCTCTTTTTCATTTGAAAAAATTTAGTACGTAGTTCACATTCGACGCGATATGTTACAATCTTATAATTAGTTAGGGCTTATCAAATATATTAACATAGTTTATTATATTAACAAATACATACAAAGTTTTATTGTTTATTATAAGGGACAATGAAAAGGTATGTAAGACAATAAAATATATTTATTGTTCTTCGTTTTCTTTCTCATTTTCTTAATATATGTGCAATTTCAACAACCTACTCTTTATGTACAACGATGCAATCAAATTTAATGGTAAATAAAGTAAATCGAGGATCATAATATTACATTTGAAGAAATTCTAAATTATTATATTCAATTTAATTGATAGGATTAAAATTTATACAAGCTTAGAACGATTTAATAAAGAAATAATTTAGAAATTTAATTTAAGAGTATTGTTCTCATATGAATGAATCGAGAGAAAAATTATTTTCAGTGTCTCTGTAAAAATATTTTCAACATATATACGACGTTTCTTGCTTTTTATTGCTAATTTTCTTCCATAGAAAGAATCTTGTATCACGAATGAAAAATCCTTTCATTAAAGTTTATCGCGTTTAAAATGTTTTTCCTTTATTCGCTTAGATTATAGAAATTGAAGTTATAGATAAATGCAGCACAAACATACTAAGGCAGTTTATCTTTCCTTATTCTTTTTTTTTTTTTCTTTTTCTTTTCTTTTTTATTCTTAGAGCGCATTTATATTACAATATACCAATGTCCGAATAAAAAATTAGGCTCGACGATAGATAGGATATTTTTTAGCTTGTATTTTTTCTTTTAATTATTTTACAGCAAGATGCTGTTTGCAGTATATATATTACTACTGCATTGATTACTTTAATATCAGCTGTCCTTTAATACTTCTTTCAGAATGGATCCTGTATTTCTTGCTGGAACAAAGTCAGGGAATGTTGGTAATGTAACATTGGAAAGCAACAATGTTGAATGATTGGACGAAGTTGAATGCTGTCTGCTATGCGTCGGACGAGGTGAGGACTAAAAATATATTATTTGTTATATCATTGAAAAAAAAAAAAGAGATGAGTTTTCTTTTTAAGAACACAAGATATTTGACAGGAGATATAAATGCACGTGTGTAAGTTTATCTTACCGACGATGATATTGGCAAAGCAGGCAATTGAGGTTTCGGTTTAGATTCACTTTCTAAAAATCTTACAAATGCAGCTGACAGTGAAGCTTCTTGATCCTATATAATAGATTATTATAAATAGAAATTATATTGTAAAATAATTTGATAGAAAAATATAGGAATTCTATACTTGCCTTAGTTGGAGTACCAGTTCCACCAAGACGCGAAAACCAACTGTTATTTGCAACTGCATTATTAATACCAGCTTTGTCTCTATCATTTTCTGTAAAATCTAATACTGTAGCAAATACTCTCAGAACGGATGATTTATCTGGCGCTGACGACGACAAATATCCAAGCAAGAGATTTTTAATAAGATTCCTAAAGAAAAATAATTTATTATAAATATTCATTCGTGACGATATATAATTTAGAAATAATAAACTCACTTGTCGACTTTTCCTACTCCACTTTGCATTGCTTCTTCTATTCTCTGTTCTGCGGTATTTTCCAATTCTATTAATCTTTCAACTGGAAATTAATAATTGACAATAAATTATTCTTTTCCTTTTTTTTATTATTATACGTTTTATATTCATTATTATCATACTAGTACAAAACGAATGCTTTTTATATTGAGTTTATTTTATATCAATGATCCAAATTAAATAGAATTAGTATTGCAATTAAATAGACAATAAGAAACGTTCCTTGTAAAAAAGAAAAATAGGTTTTTGGTTTTTATATACATGTGCATTCATTGAGACGTTGAAAAGTTGGCAGATTGGTACGCTGAACAGACATGAGCGCAAGTATAACACAAGTACTGGTAGTTTTGACATTACACCAGTACCTGATGTAATACTCACACCCACATCTTAATTGCACATGCTGCATTCTCTTCGTTTATCATGCTGTTCTAGCAAACTAAGGTTTTCATACATGCTACTAAAAGTATAAAAAAGCTGTTTTAAACGCCAAGCCTCTTTTGTTAAGCTTTTTATTTAGACTGATCTGCCAGTCAGAGAAAAACATAAGAATTTTGATAAATTTGGTGGTCTGTAGGAATTAGAGGCGTGGTGTTTAACGTGTTGAATATATTAACTACTTTTAGATATATCGCATATAAAATGAATTCTCTCTAATCTAAAAATTTAGAATATAAATAATTAATTTATGATTTGAATAAAGGGTAATTATAAATTTAGAATTTAGTTCCTTTTTTCTGCAGAATATTGGTAACGAGTGGGAAACCCCACGAGGTAATATGAGCTTTTACATTTCACACACTCACGGTTACCGCATGAGATTACCCACTTCTACGCTACCAAGTTTTTTTTTTGTTACACGTATTTATAAATCTCTTTATTTCGAACGATTATGCAATTCTATGCAACGGTATTTTTAACAATATATTTTGATGTTATATATACATATAATACACCAGAATATTAACGTATTTATATTAATATCTCAGATAGATTTTGTAGATAATTTTAGGGAAGTTATATTTATATTTAATTTAATTCTTTCGTATACCTTAAATGATACATATTGAAATAATTCAATACAAAGCTTACAATGATTTTCATGGATCTATAATAGGATATCTATATTTGTTAATATTCAATTAATTATTTAAATAGAATAATACGTAAAAGTTTTCATTTCTCTACACTATTTTGTTTCTGCTCGTGTAACATGCATACTAAAAATAATTTTTAATAATTAAACGGTGTTATATCAAGTATATATGAAGCTATTTAAGTATTGGTAAAATATCAAGGTCTTGGAAGACTAGCAAAGCTGTAAAAAATACAAGTATCTTTATACGTTTTATTAATTTTTTGGAGAGAGCAATATCTTTATATATTTATGAAGAAATAATAAAATTATAATCTTTATAATGTAAGTATTTTTTTGTTTTTGTTAAAAAAAAAAGAAGAAATTTCCAAAAATCAGTGAAGAAAGTGTTTACATTAAAATAAAATAAAATGAAAGAAAAGAGCACCAGCACCAGTGGGGCAATGCGCATGAGCCAACCAAGATATGATTTAGTGTGCAAAGGCGGTGGGGTCTGGTTCGTAGCCGGATACCAGCAAGAATCCTGGGCTACAGTTTAATCCCAGAATTACCAGCTGATATTTGACTACATTACCAGATATTATATATGTGTATAAATTGTTTTCACAGATTAGTCACAGCATACACAGTCAAACCGATGATTGTAATGTGGTTTTGATTCTTGTTGCTAGTATTATCGAATTTGAATATATCGAAGTTCTGTAAATAACATTTTAGCAGGTAGAGACCAAAGTATATTACCGATGATTATATATTTTTCAAAATCCTATAAGCATATATATAATAATTTGTTTGCCAGATTCAATTATGTATTTAAAAAAAAAATAAATAAACATATCGTAGAACGAATAATAATTATTGAATATAAATATGATGTAAGTCTCTTACAATTGCTTAGCATACAGTCTTGAGAATATAAATATTCGTGTAAAATTATCAAAAAATGTCAAAACACTAACTATGCGATAAATGTAAAGAACAAGATGCAAACAAAAATAGAGGAATGTGTAAAGATATTTTAAAAAGTTACCTTCTCGATTTAATTGATTTATTTTCTCCGTTTTCTTATCCAGTTGTTCGCTTAATCTAGAAGCTGCTTGCAAACATTCCTGAGCTTCCACTAATTGTTCCTACAACATGTGTGTATACACTTATTTATTCAATGAAATAATCATTTTATTTCTTACAAACAATTTACGGGGAAATTAAGACAAACCTTGAGACAGGAGATTTCATTTAATAATTCGTCTTGCTTTTTATGGGACTCTCGAAGTTGCAATTGCAATTTTTCCGTAACTCTTTTGATGTCCCTTTCTTTTTCTAAAATAAAAATAATAAAATAATGCATTAGAAGCTATTACCATTTTAGAGTTTAAAAATGATTGTACAAAGGAAATTATTTTCTATACCTCTTTGGAATTGTTCCAAAACTACTTGCAAATTAGTTAGAGCAGCGGTCTGCGACAAAACTTTATCCTCTGCCATAGACAATTTGTTTTGTATGTCGTCCCTTTGCTGAACTATAAGCAACATTTGTTGTTGCAACGTTTCTATTTCTTGATTCGCCCTTACGCTCGCGGAGGTATACACGGTAGACGAATTTTTAAGCTTCTCTTCGGTTTGCAGTAATTTAATTTCCAATTCTTTACGCATATCCTCGACTTTCAAAGTTTCTTCCGTGTAACTGTTTTCGATCGTTATTAAATGCGTTCTAAGTCTGTCTATTTCTTTAGCCGAGTTAATTAGTTTACTTTGACTTTCGTCATATTGATTTTGTAACATTCTACTGTTGGATTGTTCTTGAATCAAGGCAGCTTCCAACGCATTACATTTATCGTTAAGCATGTCCATTTCCTGTAATTGAGTTAAATGACTTCCGATTCTACAAATTTCTCCTTTATCATCGACGTTTTGAATATTCTCTAATCGTTCTAGTTGAATTTTTAATTCTTTTTTGGCTTCTCTAAGTTCTGCTTCTGTGTCTTTCAATAAATTTGCCATTTGATTTTGCTCGATAGACAAATTTCTATTTTGAGACACTTGCTCGTTCAAGAGTTGAGTTAATCTCTGAATTTCACCATGATACTGAAGACTCTCGTTGTGTTTTATTTGAACCAATTTTACAAGCTCGTCTCTTTCATTTTTAAGAGTAAGAAAATCGTTCGAATCAACTGCATTCATCTTCAAAGAATCTATTTCATTGTCCTTCTCCTTGATAAGATTCGACAAACTTTCTATGGTCTCTTTAGCCATAGAAACATTTTCTTTATTAGACTCGACGGTAGACGCTAATTGATTTTTAATTTCCACTATTTCTATCGTCAATTTATTATTTATATCTTTTAGTGCTTCATTTTCTTTCGTTTGTTCTTCGGACAAACGAATTTTATCATTCAAATCCGTTATGGTATCTCTCAAGACCACGATCTCGTTGTGATCCACTTCGGCCTGATAAATCTCTTTTTCCTTCAAACGTAAGTTATTTAATTCGGTTTCAACTTCCATTAATCGACTTCGTAATAAATTTAATTCCTTTTCAGCAATCTCCTTTTCTTTCAGGCGCAAATTGTTTAATTCTGCTTCAGTTTCCATAAATTTGTTTTGCAGCAATTCATTGGCAGCAGCTTTATTTTCATTGAATTTTTCTTCCAATTCGCTAATCTTCTCTAATTCACTACGAAGAGCAATATTCTCTGTTCGAAGTTCTTTTATTTCTTCTTTGGTAATTTCCAATTGATTTTTTACCGAATCATTTATTATTTCACATTTGGTTAACTCCTGTCGAAGCTCCGATTGTTCCTCTTCGAGCAAAGATTTTTCTGTATTCAATAGTTCTATCTTTTCTTGGGATTCTACTTGAGTTGCTGTCAATTGATCCAGCATGGATGCATTTTCTTTGGCGAATTTGTCATTCTCTTGGCTCAATTGCACTATCAAATCTTGACTTGTATTTGCCTCGTGTAAAGCCTTGTCGAGTTCTTTCCTCATGTTAAATAAATCATATTCCAAATCGCTTCTCTCGATGTTAACCTTTTCCAATTTTTCATGAAGTTCTTCCAACAAATCACTCTGATCTTTCTTCGAATCGATGGTTGCTTTCAATTTAACCAAACATGTTTGATACTCTTCATTTTCCTTAATCAAGTTATTATTTTCATGTTCGAGCTCGCTCTTAATATCCAAAGTATTTTTAAGCTCTCTTTCCAATTTCTCCATACTACAGACGGAAGTTTTCAATTCATGAGCTATGTTCTCTTTACCTAATCTAAGCTCCTCGATGGTCTCTTTGTATTTTTCCAAAGACGTTCTTAATTCGCTAGTTTCATTCGAGAACTCCAACAGTCTACGTTTCAAATCTTCGACAGAGTCTTCTTCTCTTTTAAGAATATTAGAATATTCATTGTTCTCCACGTTTGCGTGGACTCCTCCTCCTCCTTTTTTATCGAAGAAATTCTCGCTGGAATGAATCAGACCGTTCTCGAATTTTGGTAACATCGACTCGTTAACATTTAGTCTCCTCAACGTATCATTTTCTTGGCGTAATTGTTTGACCTCTTCCTGCAAGGATTCCGTTTCCGTTTCCAAGGATGCCACGCGTTCCTCGCTAGCTTCGGGAATAGACGGCAAATTTAATTTCAAATGTTGAATATCTAAAAGCAACGAATCTATGTGCGCCTGCATATCGTCGCATTCCACCTGCAAATTGTCCCTCATTTCCGTGCTCTCATTTAGATTTCGCGTAATCTCAGTTACCTTCCTTTCTAAAACGTCCTTCTTCCAGTTCGCCTCGACGTATTGTTTTGCGACAGTTTCGAAAATCGACTCGTTGCAATCGCTCGTTTCTATGCACGAATTTTTTAAGATTTCTTTTACTTTTCCTTCTAGCTCATACAACGAATTACCATCGTCGTTATCACTTTTCTCCGTTTCAACATTTTTATCTACTTTTTCCAAATGACACTTATTCGTTTCCATCGAGCTAAGTTTATTCTGCAATTCCAAGACTTTACCTTCAGCCTGATTGTGTTCAACATAGAGCTGTTCATAAGCATTTTGAAGGCACTGATGTTTCTTCTCGTTTTCTCTTTTCAGTGTTAACAATTCTTCTACACAGAAAGAAATACAAAGAAATTCAATTACAAATTAATTCGATTTATTTCAATATTTTTTGTTTCTATACAAACCAATAAATTCCGCGTGTAGCCGATCAAGTTCCTCCATATTGGCATTAAGATTTTTATTTTCGTTCTGCAATTCGAGTATTTTTCTAAATAAATCAGCTTTACTCATCGTACTATCCTGTGAATCCAGCTTCAAATTTTCCGATTCATTATTTTCGCTGCTTTTATCGAGTTTTTCAACGGAATCGGACTTTTCTTCCTTGTCAATTAAAGATGACTTTTGTTTATCATTTTCTAGATTCTTTAGAACTTCACGAAATAGTTTGACCTTTTCTTGGTAATCCAATTTCGATATGACTCTATTGAAATCGTTTACAAGGGCTATTTCGTCTTCCTGCATTCGTTTAACGTTCCTTTCGACTTCGCGATTCTAGATATTTTAATAAGGATTCATAAATCAACAAAATAAATGAACAATAAGACTAATCATCGCATTTATACCTTTTCTTCCATTCGTACGATTCTGTTGACCATGTCCTGTTTGGCACGCAAGTATTCTGCCTTTTGATGACCATCCGGATGCTCGTCCATTATACTCGCATTATTGTTCACCTAAATCAAAAGGTAACAATGTATTTTTCAATTTGATAGATTATCAAAATAAAGACAATTGTCCTAGAAACCTTTTGCGTTCGTTTAAGCTCAGCTTCCAATTCGCGTATTCTCATGGTGGCTTGACCCAATTGTTCTTGTAATTGCCTAGCATGATTTTGATATTTCGAGTTACGATTTTTAACCGATGGTGGATCCCAGAAGAAAACATCTCCTTCTTCCTCTTGGTTCTCATTCTAAAAAACCAAGAAGAAGATACATCTTTCAACAAGATTCAAAAAAACAACATGGATAATTTTATATCATATACAAGTTGTCATTGTTTTTCTGTAATATTTTAGATCGACGGGTATATTGATGGAGGAAAGGCAGCAGCGTGTCTTAAGAAGAATTAGGATGATTATGTATTGCATTAGAAATAGTCGTGAGTATTGAAAGGACGTTATAATGCTTCAGCGATTCGAGTTAAGAAGGAAAATGCATCCGCCGCGGGCAGCCGTATTATTAGCGACTTAGTATTGTTATGCACGTTTACATAAGAACTTGTCAGTATGTGTTGAGAGAGAAAAGATTCGTGAGACAATAAAACGTTGCGTTGGTGTACACACCGTTGCGTTGTCCTGCAGTGCACATTCGTCGTTTACTGCAAAATGTAAAAAAGAAATAATATAAAAGAAGAAGTTGCTTTTTTTTTTTTTTTTAACTTATGCAAGAGATAAAAAATATATATCTAATAAGTTTATATTATATTAAAGACGGATACGTTATCTCGCGTGACCAAAACGGCCAGTCGAATTGGCCGCGTAAACCGAATGAGAAAGGATGTCAAGATTTTGCGCCGAGACCTTACAAAATCCTTGTCATTCCACAAAGATTGTCTGAGTTATGCAACTGACGTTCTACCTCGGTTTGTCGCATATTATTCTGATATAGATAGGATAGGTGGTTCTCTTTGGGGAAAAAAGAAATCCAGTACTTTAACGTCAACTTCAAGATTTTATTTACCATATTTCTGATTGTCCAATTTCGGTCAAATATGCACCGTGTTTTATATGTGACCCATTTCTCATTCCCGGTCACTATCCGTTTAATAAATAGGCCAGGGTTTCATTTCGTTTGACCAAGGCTTTGCAAGATGTAAATTCTATTCATCATACATCGAGCTTCGATTATTTCGATTATTTTCGATAGATATATTTATTTGTACATGTGTATCATCATTAGTCACGAAAGAGCGAGAGAAAAGTAATAGAATAAGAAATAACAAGTTTCTTTTTTCCATGTATACAATGCAACTCGTTCCTTTGACACTGGACTTAAAAACCCGTCGAAAAAAAAAAACACGTTCTTCATCTAAAAGTCAATTCGTAGTTGGCTTTTCAGAGAACGCATAGCTTCTCTCGTAGAAGAATTGATCGTGATAAGCGGAAAGGAAAAGAAAAAACAAAATGGAGAGAAGAGGATAAAACTTCTCTCTCGCCTTTGCCATAGATTTGATCTTCCTTGGAAATGCAAATAACGGTTAAAGACCATTTTTTATATTCGTCTTTGAAAGATTTCCAACACATCCATTGTGTTGTTAACTAAACCGGATATGGATATAATAATATTCTTACTGACATTTCAAATCTAAGGTTTCTTATTTCTTTTTCTTTTTTATTTCATACACTGTATTTTACTCTAACATTTTTTCTATCAATTTTTTATTTATTAATTTCTTTTTAATATCAAACGTAATGCCTTTGGTAAATTATATACAAATAGTTGATAACGTATCGTTTAACAAAAGGGACTTTGATTACTATCGTTCCTAGAACCGAGTCGTACTCATATCTTCCTCTCCTCGTTCTCTTTGCATATCTCTTCGAACAAAGTAAGAAAGAATCCAAAAGAAAGACTTCGCGGAGTCAGCTTTTAATCGAATTACACACTGACATCGCATTATCAGTAAAAAAAAAACAAAACAAATCTTATCTATTAGTGATATAATTTAAAATGATAATTAATTAAGTTTTTTTTTCCTTCAAACACATAGAAGTAGTTCGCGATCCCGAAACAGGATCGAGAAGAAGAACAATTCTAAACGATAAAATAGAAATGATATTTACATGTAAAACCGTACATCGAAAGATGAATCAAGAAGATAATTTGAACGAGGGACGAGAGATGATTATCTCAAAGCAGCATCCTTCTTCTTCCTTCTGTTGAGTTATGCATTCACATACTTGAATTCGAATACGAATAGTTTCTTCAAATTCAATTCGATCGGACGAGATTGATAAAAAAAAAAGGAGGAGAAGAAAGAGAACTTACGAAGTCCTGTTGAATAACCCCGGGGGAATAAAAATAAATAAATAAATAAATATAAAGAAAAAGAAAAGAAAAGAGAAAAGATTTTCTAGAGATACACCTAAATGATCCATGCATCGCGTGCGTGCATACATGCATATTTTTGTAACCCTTTGAGCATAGATGAACGCATAGATGAATCCAAAGAATTAAAATGTCGATTTGCATTGATAATCATTTTGAAGAATAACAAGTATAATCAATCTAACCGAAATATGTTATTTTTATACGATAAAGCATGAAAAGTAAATATGCATGCATTTGAGTGTGAAATGTCATTGGGTTTTGGTTCGGTTAAAAAAAGATAAATGATTTTAATGAATATGAAAAGGGGTTTCGTTAGGTCGGGTCAAGGAATAATACGTCGTTTAACTTGCAAGCGGACGTTTGATTCATATAACGACACAAAACTTACTTTTCTTTTTTTTCCTTTTCAATTTCGAGCAAGCGAAGAAAGTCGATACTTTCTTTTAATTCTTTATCAATCCCCATTTGTAATACGAATAAACTCGCAGGATAGAATTTTATGATGATTCAAATCTTTCGAGTGATGAAAGATAAGACTGTATTTTATTTTATTTTATTTTATTTTTTTACAACTTAACAATGACGTATGTGAAATATACCCTTAACACGTAACAACTTTCTTCGTCTATTATTACACGTAATTCTCCGTTATCGGCACTTTAGCAAGAAAAATGTAGGAATATATCTGAACACGGGCACGCACAAACACACATATAGAGTTACAAGTAAAACTGATAACGTAACGTGAGAAAGGAAGTGTCCTATCATATCGACGATGACCCACCCCTCTCTTCCTCACTCTCTCACTCCTCATACTAAATAATTTTTGCAAACTAAAAATAAGTTTAACTCGTATGGATAATAGACCTGTTTTTGATGTTTTAATATATTTCTTTTATCTTCTTTTTTTTTTTCTTCAAGTATTACACGTGTACGTATAACGTGCACACCACGGACACATAATTAGACCATAATTTATGTGACTGCTCTCGTTGAATAATTTTTCAAATTTTTACATGTCATTTTTAAGTTTGTCTATTTTTAAAACGAAACAACGTATTTGGGATATTTGTTGTTTCATCTAAGCAGCAGATTATGATTTATAATTGTACCATATATAGATGAAAGGAATTGAAAAAGAAGAAGAAGAAGAAGAAGAAGACAAAAATATGTTTGAAATTGAAAGTGAAGGAAGTTTAATAACGTTAGCAGATGGTACTGCTGAATATCCAGACACGAGCTGTGTCAACAGAGACTGTAATCAAATATCTTATGGTATCATACACGCGTAACGATCATCCACATATATACACAAATATTACACATAAAGTTTTCTATCTTTCTTTTACTTTCTCTTTCTTCCTCTAAGTATATAGAAAAATGATTAGTATCATTATTACTTTTGGAAGATTATCAGAAAGTAAAAGAAGAAGAAGAAGAAGAGTTTGCTAATAGACCAGAGAATAGATAGTAAATTCTAAATAATTTTATAAACTTTATTACTCTTTCTCAAGACACTTTAAATTCATTTGATCGTTAGATTATGATTATTTATTATTTGAACTACAAATTTAACTCTTATATCGGTCGTAAGTCACCTTCTTCTTCTCACATAACAACAGTACTTTGTAAACAGTATTTAAAAATATCATACATTGAAAATCTTATTCTTACAATATCTAAATTTTGTTAGCATATTTATAGGAACCAGTTACAATCCTAGAAGGAAAGAATCGCGTATAAAAAGCTACCGATAAAGAGTTAACTTGTAAAAAGTAAAAACCTTATTAAAAGTTTTAAAAATATTCAAGAGAAAGAGTAATTAATTTGTAAAATCATTTTGAAACCTTTGGACCGTTCATTATTTTGTTGTAGAGGAAATTCTTCGAAGTTTACAAAACGTTTGACGTCACTTCTTCTTCTTCTTCTTCTTCTTCTTCTTCTTCTTCTTCGACAAAACAGTAGAGAAACTTAAACTTTTATAAACGACAGAACACACGTAAGTGTAAAACGTATAGGAATCGCGATAGCATTCGAACGAGGTATAATAATCGGTGAGAGAGCGTCACAATGACTTGTAGAAAATGCCATTGTTATTTAAATATTATACCTTATTTATACGGTAAGACTCACCGATATATCCTATACCGTTTAATACTTTATTATTCTTCTTTATTCTTTTTCTTCCTTTCATGTACGACGGTAATCGAAGAAATAGCGAAAGAAAACGCTAACAACAACTATTAAACAATAGTACTCTATAACTGAATATCTTAACACGCGTGCGTATTCTTTCACGCAATACCCTTTCCTCGATTTGAAAATAGATCAAGCATAAAATATATGTAGTATGATAAGATAGAAAATAATAGTTGATCGTCATTAATAGATTAGAATGTAATTTTCGGTAACAAAAATTAGACTAACAGTGAGACGAGTTAATAATTAATTATTATTAATTATTCTTTTTCTCGTTGCCCTACCGAATGTAAACGCACGAGAAGATGTTTTTTCTTCTTATCTCTAAATCGTTGTTAATATCTTTCGGAAGAGGAAAAGTTTCAAATATGGCGACAGAATTCGGTCATGAGCGTTAAGATAAAGATGTTATCTTTTACGTGCGACTAGTCTAATTGTCGTCTATGTTTAATGTAATAAAGAAGAGAAGATGAGGAAATAGTCATAGCGAGGAGGGGTGTGTTTTCGCTAAAACAAATTTGACTTTAAGTAAATGCATACATTTGGGGACTTATACAGATAATAATACTTTGGTGTTGCCGATTAGTCAGGAAAGAAAAGTAATGGCGAGTCGATGACGACGACGACTCCGTTTCTAATTTTTCTTTTTCGAGAGGAATAAGAATATAACTAACTATAACAATAAGTAAAGTAACGTTGGTTCATCTTCTCTTCCGATGATACCACAGAATATTAGCACCAAGGTAAGATAGAAAAGGTACACGGTGTCTCGTGTGTCGGATACTCAGAAGCTAACGTGTTCAGCTCCTTCCTTTCTTTCTTTTTTTTTTTTCTTCTTCTTTTCTTCTTTCTCGAGATAAGCACGAGCCCTGTTCTTTCTCTTCTTTCCACCGAGTCATCTCTGCAGAACATGGAACACCCAAGCAGTTTGAGCTTCACGCTTTAAATATCGCGTACGTTGACTTTATTCTGATCTCCATTCCTTTTACTTCTCTTCTTATCATTTTATTTATTCTTTTATGTCAAATATACTCCACAAATTAATAATTTATTCCAATTTAATATACAATTTTTAAGATATAGAAAAGAAAAAAAGTATTCTTACGGGCTTTTATTTTTTTAAGCGACGAACAAAGTTAACCCACATGTGACACGTTTAAAGACACCTTTTGTCGAAGAGGAAACCCTTTTATTCCATGAAATTTTGAATACCGGAAAAAGAAGGGGTAGCGGGGCAGAGTACGGGGGAGTGTCTTTTGGAACACCTTTTTCTTTATTTCTTCCTTTCTTTCGTAATTCTTGAGTAAATAATGGCACCAAAAATACACACAACAGCCATGAGTGGTGAAAGATCTCTACTTTCGACTTCATGGAATTCTCATTTTTAACGGAAGATTTTATAAGATGTTTCATAAGTTATTAACATAAACTTTTCTTTTAAATCCTACAATGGGATTTTAGTTTATTAAACATGGTTCGTAATATCTTCAATTAATATTCGTTTGTAATAACATCAAGCATAAACGTAAAGTGATTCCACCTTTTTTAACATAACCACAGTTCATAGCATTTAAAAAAACATGTAAGGATGATCGTTAAATGGATCACAAGGACGAGAGTTTTTTTTTAGTTACGCTCTGACACTGGTTGTTCTTGATCTTTGATCGAGTTCATTTAAATGAACACCTTTCATGCAAGTGAATGAATGTTTAGTATTTTATTAAACGAACAAAATCCTGTGTTAAATCTATAAATTCAATTCAATACATATATGCAACTATACTGCGCGTGCATTTCTATGCAAGAGTACATTTCTTGGAAAATATTCTTTTTGTTATTTCTAGTAAAAAAATTCGTCATTCGAATGATTAACTTGGTTATCAATAATTACGATCATACGACATTGTTGTTATCATTATAGTTTCGTTGCTTTGCCGAATCGAAACACATACACAAGGTTTTCTTTTTTTCTTATCTAAATCGTCGTAATATCTTTCGGAAGAGGAAAAGTTAAAAATATAGCGACAGAATTCGGTCATGAGCGTTAAGATAAACGTGTTATCTTTTATGTGCGACTAGTCTAATTGTGGTCTATGTCTAATGTATGTATGGATAATAGATATAAGTAAATATATATATAGGTATGTTGAACAAAATAAAATAATATAAAATTTTACAAGCGAAAATAAAACAATAGTAGGCTGAAGTACACGAAAAATGCATATTTTTCTGAGGGATGGGGATGGGGTAAATTGCAGGTAAATGCATCTATTTAGTTCGGTGTACATTCCAAAACCACGTATTAGTTGCACATTACTTTTCTTTTCTTTTTGTCTCTTCGAGTAACGTTACATTCGTGCTTACATAAACGAAAAGATGAAACACCTTCGTATGTTCCATAATATCTTGAATTAAAGACCGTGGAAATAACATATACATATATATACATACATATACATATATATACATATTTTTTCTTTTTATAGATAAACATGGCCATCGTGTATACGAATTAGTTTCTCTCTCTTTCAGTATCTTCGCTCCAAATCTGGAAACACTGAATCATGCATATCCTCCTTTTCCTCCTAATCATCGTCGTCATCATTATCATCATCATCATCATCATCATCATCATAATCATCATTATCATCATCATCATTATCGTCATTATTATCATGCATTTTTCCAACTTCGAGGATTAACCCATGTATTATAATCACTCTTAAATAACTATTACATATTACTATTATTATTATTATTATTATTCTATGACAGGAAAATATAGGAATAGACAGAGCCAGAGAGATTTTGAATTTGTTTAACATAATTATAATAATAATAAATTATATTTATTGATGGAAAATACAACGACACTAAAAATGTATATAATAAATAATCTATCGCGATGTAAATGATAGCAGTTGTCTCAGCCAATCATTAACATAAACAGATTGAAAGTTACTCAAAGGTTAAAGTACAAGGATGGTTTTTAAATTAACCTCTGTATAAATAATACATAGAAAAAGAAAAATACACATACTAAATAATACACGGCATTATTTCGAAATTAAATAACGTCGCAAGAGACTTATTTTATATAATATTAGATTGTCAAGTATGAAATGGAGCAAGAAATGCACACAATTGAATTGAAGTTTGTTAATATTATTATACTTAAAAACAAAAAAGATATATTTTTCAAAATTTTCATTAATTTTTCCAAGCAACAATATTAGGGAGAAGAAGAAGAAAAAGAAAAGAGGAAAAAAGAGTAAAATAAAAAGAAGAGAAGAAGACATCTGTTTAAACGAAATAAGACAACATTTTACGCGCGGTTGTTTTCTTGAAACTTCAATCGCAAAGGAAACTAATATAAAAAATAAAAAAATAAAAAAAGAAAAGGTAAAATGATAAAGTATTGAGCGCCATATCGATAGTCGTAGAAACGGTTATTGTTTCGAGATAAGAACGAGGTTCTACGACGGTTTTTATCGTCTAACACAATTCCGACGAGTTGAGTTTTACAACACGAAAATGGTATTAACCAGTACTTACTTACGTTTTCTGCGTGTGCGTTAAAAAAGTGCATGTGTGTGTTAGTTCGTATGCGTTCACGCGGCTAATCGTGCATCGCGTTAGTTAAATAATCATAGGTAAGAGCTTGTGTCCTTCGCGTATTATCTACCTGATAGGTTCCTCTCTCCCTCTCCATTCCTCCCCTTCCTCCCCTTCCTCTACTCTCTTGGCTACACATATTTCTTTTTTAATTAACATAAAAAAATATAATTTTTATTTGCAATTAATAATACAAATATAAATACATTTAAAAGATTTTCAATGAAAATTAATAAGATTCGATTAGATACAATTCGAATAGTTGGTTATCAACTTGATAACTCGTGCGGTTTACAGCGGGAAATTCAAATGGTTTTAAATGTCTTACGAACAAGTTTTTTTTTTTTTAACGCACGAATAACGTAGCAGAACGTAAGTAGATAATATTGTGACATTTAAAGTAGGCTAGGCTAACATTGTTCTTCGAAAATTTCCTCCATGGCCTCGAGAAGTAACACGCTTATAATTAAAAATACTAATAAACGAATAGTTTGATAATGTATCCGACGACGATCTAATCGTCGTTTCGCAATGCTAATTGTCTTCATTTTCGATGTATCACTTTAGAAATAGTATTATCTAAGAGTTAGTTAAGTTTTTTAAAAGATGACGAGAAATAATAAATCTTACGTATCAACGAAGCTTTAGCAAAAGCTTCGAAATCTTGCTGATACAATATTTTATTATATTTTTTTAAATGAATAGATGAAAAATAGAGCAAATAAATATTTATTTAAATAGTATAAGTAAAATTTCTACGTTACTTGTGGTATATATGTGGTATTCGATTATTTATGAAAATTTCATCGGTCGATATCTCGGAAAGGGTTGAGTTTATTCCCCTAGTTCTGTTACGAAATTTTAAATACTAATCAACATCTACAAATGTGTAAAGTTTCAAACAAAATCTGAGATTATACGCCTTGGCATTCTCCTAGATAGATTATTTGTGCATAACAGCACGAACGCGTTAATCCCGCTCGTAACGTTTGCTCTCTTGCTTGCACGTTTGCAATACGAATGCATAACTCGTCTCTCTCTCTCTCTCACTCTTTTTGCATACATATTGTTATGCACACGTCGTATAGAGCATAAGTCGAGGTTCTGAAGCGAAAGAGAGAAGGAAAAAACAAAAACGGAAAGATATTGTCGAAGGAGGGGAAAAAGAGGAAATATAGTCACTTTGAGTGACTAATTTCTTTCGAAATTAAATAACAAAATGGTGTGTATGCGAGAGTGCATAATTATGTCTATATTTTTTACGAATTTTGTTAATATTAGATATCAACAAATGTTCATTTATTATTCAATAAGAAAAAAAGAAACAAGAAAGAGAGATATATAGAGGAAGATATAAAATTAGAAGTTGGAAGTAGATTTATTGACGCTTAGCAAATCTCATTAATCGAATTTCATGGAATCTTTCTTTAAACGAGATAATCCAAGATAAAACAAATTGTTGATATATAATTATTATCAATGGAATCCTTTAGAAAATATGATTCTTCGGTACGGTTAAAAAAGTGTAAATATGTTACTATATATTAAGTGGACCCGGAAAGTAATGTCGTTTATGGACATATCAATATTAGTTTATCATTTATTAGCTAATCAGAGTCTATTACTAAGTCGTGCCAAAAGAAAAAAAATTAATAACGATATTACTTTTCCGTCCATCCATTATATGCGATACTTGTTGCGTCTAGAATCAACATATACTCTCTCTCTCTCTCTCTCTCTCTCTTCATTTTCTCGAGAGGTCAGAGAGGAAGAGGAGGAAGAGGAGGTAGAAGAGAAGGAGGATGAGAATAATTTTATTTAGCTCTTTGGAAAATCATTCGAACGAACGAACGAATCTCGTCGTTCCACTTCGATAAACGGACGCGATCATTCATTCATTATGCTGTAAACGCGATCGCGTAACTATAAAGAAAAAAAAAAACGAAATAAGAAAAATAAAACACGTGCAATTATAATGAGAAATAAACGGGGATAAAATGCCATGCAAAGATGAGAAATCATTTTTTATCTGCTCAATGATTTTTCAAAACGCGGTTGACAATATTTATCTTTGTTTCTATACAAATAGTTCCGATCACATTTGCGTTATTTTCATTCTATTTTAATTTATCTCTTTTTTTTTTATTTGATTTTAATTGGACGTACTGGTACCGTAGTTATTATTTATCTATATTTTATTTTCTCGATCGTTAATATTCGTAGGAAAAAAACGTCGAAGAAGAAAATGACGCCTTTAATCGAATTCTCTCTCTCTCTCTTCCCTCTTCATATTCCTTTCTTATATATTCGTGCTTGTAGAATACACGTACATAAAATAAATGCGTATAATAATCCAAAAATAAAAGAAACAAGAACGCATACGTAAAATAATAAAATATTAAATTAAAAACATTAATAAAAACAAAAAATTCAAAGTTGAACAAATAATAAAAGAATTTGTCTATAAAGACAGTATAAAAAAAAAAAAAGGAGTATTTTCATTTGAAATCTTATCTGTCGATTACTCACAAAACAGAAAATATAATATCGTGTCCCTCCTCTTCAGTTCCATCCATCTCATCGAAGAAGAAAACTTTCTCGATGATTGATTTGTCCTCTCTCTTCCCCGGAACTTCTTCTAAAACCCCCTTCTCGCCTCCCTTCCCAAGTCAAAATAAAATATTTCTACGCGGGGTCGCGGGTATCACAGAATTGTGGTCCAATAATTCTTTTTCGTACGCGTAAATAAATGAAAGATGGGATGATGTGGGTTAAGGGATATAGGTTAGTAGGAAGGGGGAAAAAAAAATAATAAAAAAGAAGGAAAGAAATAAGAAAAGGAAAAGGGATGGTCACGTGCAGTCAAGAGGACACGTTCACGGTACGAGCGTTGAGAAACGACTGTGCGTTCGCTAGGACTCTTCCTCCTACCACCTAGAATGCCACCACCAGCATGAGGTGTTTCTATGTGTATGTATATGTGTAACGTATGAGGAAGAAGAGATATGTATAAATGCGCTTGTAAACGCCGTATACGCATTCATGCCAGGTATAACATTTACTTTTAACATTTACGCGTGTGTGGGTGCATGTGCATCTATATATTTACGCATTTTACTTCTACAAAGAGAAAGAGAGAGAGAGTGCAAACACAATTATGCTTGTACATAGGAATATATGTGTGTCAGGACACGTCGCAGGACTAGGCATCGATATTTCAGGTCCTACACTCCTGTTGCTCGTCCTCTTCTACAAATATGAGAGAAAGGGTGATACGCTTGCAAGCAAAGCTAATGCATCGAGCCGCAACAAGCTTGGACTATATGCCCTTCGATAGCCTATTCTCTTCCTACGAGGATTCCTATATAGGTTCTTATATAGGTTCGAGGAAAATTAATGTGTGTGTATGTATACAAGAGGTCTTTTTCAAGAAGGTTACACAGAAAGGAGTATTTTCATTAAATTCACTAAGGATAAAACTCTTTCCAAGATAGAAATTATCCTCGATTTTCTAACGAATTCACTTTAATCAACATTTTAATATCTATTATTATCATAATGATTTATCAATAACCTCGATCGATATAACCACAATAATTGCACACAATATAGGCATATTTATAAATTAATTCTCATTACGCGAATATATACTCTCTCTTCAATAATTAATTATAAAACAATGAAATCTTTCCGACACCTAATTAAATTCGGTAAAATCAATTAGGATATTTTTTGTGTAAATAATAAACATACACCTATTTAATTATTCGTAGCAGTACGTTTAATTCACTTTGTTAGATTAAATACATTTAGGATACGAAAGAGAGAGAAAGAGAGAGAGAGAGAGAGAAAGAGAGAGAGATCAATATCCGTCGATGGTTTGTAACACACATCACCCTTCTCTCTCTTCTTGCCCCTTTACTCACCCCTCAACGTAGAATCTATTAAGTGCGACGACGATGGGACGATGACAAAACTCAAGTGTGCGAGAGTGTGGTGGTTGTAGCATATATATGGTACACGCGTTTGGTTCTGGCATGCATAAACGCAACACTAACACATCAATTTGTATCTATATATTATGTGTGTGTGTGTGTGTGTGTGTGTGTGTGGGTAGAAACCCCCATGTCGCAAAGGAAAACGTAGAGGCAATTTCGTTTATATACACGCACGTGTACAACAGAATGAAAGAGAGAGAGAGAGAGAGAGTGTTGCTGTTGCTGTTGCTGATGGACGACGAGGGAGCGTCTAATGCATACGAAAGATCTATCAGTGTACGCGTACAGGTATTTACGTATATTACGAGAACTATAGGGGACGATAAAATAAGGAAGAAGAAAATATTTCAAGAATTGTAGAAAGAAGATTTCAAATCACCCTAATCTTGTTTGTTCAACAATTTGAAATGTGTTAAAGTCAATATTTGTTCTATACCTGTATTTTTCATTTTTAAAATGTAATTTTTGGTTTAAAAGGTAAAGGAAAAGGATAAGAATAACTGCATTAATTTGTTCTTTTTAGTTTCTTCATAGTGAAGTTCAGGGAAAAAAAAGAATGCATTTCAAAATGGTCGCTTAGGAGACATTTTTCGCGATAAGAAAACCTCCGGCTATCTTTGCTACGAGACTTCGATAATACAAGTCGAATTTGTAACGTTTAAGCTGATTGTATGTGGGGCTTGATTCGACCTCGATATTTTCGAGATATCGTTTTCTTCTATTCTTTTTTATTCGAAAAATATAATACATATGTAAGTAAATCTATTATAGGTAGTCGCAATGTTAAGTATTAGTCGATTATTTGATTGTAAGAAACAAATGATCTTAATTTCTTCGAGAGTTCAATGCCACTCCAAATGAAAAAGTTGGGGACTTAGCGATTATTTATAAACCCTTTGGATTGAAATATTTAAAAATCCTCTCATTTGCTATTAGAAGTAAGCAGCTAGTAGTCGGAAAGAGAGAGAGAGAGAGAAAGAGAATCATGAATAATGTAATTAGGTTAGCAACCTTTTCCGTTCGGATGTGCGTTAGAATATATACGAATGTACAACGCGTCGTCGCGTTTAACGGCAGAACATTTTTATCGGCCCCCATGTAGAGTGGGTGCTGCGGGCGCAGCTGAAGGAAAGAAGAAAATAAAAAAAAAGAGAACAAAAAAAATAAGAGAGAGAAATACTGACGAGTTTACGGGGTGGTGGTGGTGGTGAAGAAGAACCGTGAAAAAGGTTATTATGCTAAACGTTAGATATTCTCCTTCTACTTTTTAACTATTAATTTCTTTCTATCCGTGTATTGTACTTTCAGTTACTCAATCACTAACAATTAATTACATCCTCGCATTTTCTTCTAAATTATTTCAATATTTCTAGCCTAATATGTATGTATATGTAATTGTATATGTAATTATATATGTAATTATATATGTATGCCATTTTGACGAATAAGGTATGCGAAAGCGAATGCTATTAAAAAAAAAAAAAAAGCATTTACGGTTACGTTGCGTTTTTAGAATTTAACATACGTATATATAATCTATATCCGACATAAGTTCCTTTACGTGTTATCATGAAATGTAAGAAAAGTTAGACTCGAAGGTTGCTGATATAGGAGTACTTTTTAAATTCTTTTTTTGATTATAAGCATATTCGAATCGTTTCATTCGTATTCTTTTAAAGTACGTTTCTTTTTTTTTTCTCTATCATAATCGTAGAAACATTAATATTATTATACGTCTTCCTTCGACAATTCAAATCGAACTCTTTCAAGTAATTGTTGGATATCATCCGGAGATGGTAAATAAATGTCGAGTAAACACAATATTTCTCTCTCTCTCTTACACTTCCATTCGTTTATCTATCCATCTATCATTCTATCATTTTATGTATTTCACTTGTTAGATGGAGCAACAACGAGTCTTGACACAATTCCAAACGAAGGATAACACTCAGAATTTATCGAACGTTTCTATATTAGACCGTTCTATAATTTCTCTTGGTAATATTCGTCTCAATGCCATTTCAAACGGATTTCAATGATCTTTCTTTCTCTCTCTCTCTCTTGTTTATTATTATGGTCGTAGTCGATAAAACTTTGAGTGGTCATCGAGCGTGAAGCTACACACCACGTCGAGGATAAACAAAAGACTAAAAAGAGAGAAGGAGAGAATAAAAAAGAAAATGATGGAAAAAGAAGGAGAAGGCAAAATACATACACGCATCAACCCCATTTACACGTACATACATAAATTGAAATTGAAATTGAAATTGAAATCGAGAAAATAGTATAAGAATGTTTTAAAATACATTTTTTTTACTGACCTTCTTTCCTTCTTCATTTCCTATTTAGAAGTCTTCAATGAGTTTGATTAAAATTTCAATATTTTTCTCTGTATCTTTTTCACTCTCTCACTCTCTCTCTCTCTCTTCTCAATCGAGCCAAAGTATAGTAACGTCATAAGCAGAAAACGTATAACGCACATGCATTTATAGAGACGATCGTTATAACCTAAGGGTAGTCATAGTCACTATCACCCCCTTTTAACCCTAACCATTTTCTATCACACTTCCTCTCTTAGAGTTTTAGCCAATCGTTAGCTATCGTATGTTTTATCAGAAAAAATTTTACTAAAGCCTCCTTCTCCTCCTCCTCCTACACCTCTTCTCCTCTTCTTCTTCATCATCATCCACCTCTTTTTCTTTGGGCAGCTGTTGTTAAGCTTCTGATCGATTACATTTTGTGACAATAGGAGAGAGAAGGGTGGGATCCTCTTCAAATTGGAGTTACTCGTTTTACTCGTATACTTTTAACCTGGGTGTAAATATTTTATTTTACTGGATAAACCCATTAAATACAGAAAAGAAAATACAATTATAGAATAATATTAAGAATTATTTCAAGGTAAATTAATTATCAGCTAATTTGCATTAATAAAAATTCAACGGGACACTTTCTGCAAAGTAATAGAACGAAATAATTTTCCTCGTCGATGGTGTAAATAAGTTTTAAAAGAAAGAAAAAATATGAAGGAAGGAAGGAAGGAAAGAAAAAGTTTGCAACGGTTAAGAGCGATAAGCGATATCGTGTTAGAAACGATTTTTCAGGTGCATTAAAAGTTCGATCGACTTCAAGGACTGCGTTTACTAAACCTGTGTGTTTGAAACGACGACATGTGAGTCACCTCACGTGGAATTTTCTCTCTCTTTCTCTCTATTTTCTTTCCTTATTTTCTCGCTTCGTTTCCTTCTTCCTTTTCGCGTCTTTCTCTTTCTATCTGTCGTAGAAGAATTTGTTTATTTTCCTCTCTGTTCGGCGTTCTTCCTTTGACGAAGATCGAAAACCGCGTAGGGTCGGTGCAACCATTTTTAGCGTCTCGTTACTCGAATGGCTTGAGAAAAAAAAGAAAAAGAAAGGAAAAAAAAACCTCGACGCAGAAAGATCGTAAGGTTGGTGCAAGTTAGTAAGATTTCCAGGCGCTAAACGAACTTGTTCGAACATTCATTAACGAACGAGCAACTCGAAAAAAAAATACGAAATGTTTTTAATACAAGAAAATAAATAACAAATATTCTTTATTATTAATTACTTATTTTCATAAAAGTAATTCGCGTTTGCGTTATTTTTCTCTCTGCGTTCATTTCGTCGCAATCTTTACGTGGATTAAAAGAATTCAATATGGTGGATGACGTGGCTACCATTTTGAAAACGCATTTGACGCTTCGTTCGAATCGTTTTTAACGAAATATTAGAATAGAAAAAGGATGGGATAATATGTTAAATTAATTATTGTTAAAAATATATTAAAATAAGGATAAAATACAATAATAAATATTAACAGAATTGCATAGAAAATCGTTGTAAGCGTTTGGTGAACGTTAGAAGGAGCTAGAAAAAAGATATTGAAAAAGGAAAAGAAATAGAGGAATCTCAAGTTTTTTTTTCTCGAGGATTCGCTATGCGAGGGAACATGTGTATTTAGTAGAACGAAGAGCAGGACCGATCCTTTGTTGGTCCAAGATATGAAATAGGGTATAAGGCGACGCTTATCTTCTTATCTCACATTTCTAGCGAGATTTTCTTTTCCTCTCTCTCTCTTTCTCTTTCTCTTTCAAACCGTTTACGTGACTAAAAGGAAAAAAGGCTTGGTAGAAACACACACAGACATGGGTTAAAAAAATTTAACTTCTTCAGCACACACAAAAGAATATTAGAAATTCTTTTAAGAAATAATATTTAAAAAAAAAAAGAAAAGATAAAACATAATTGTCAAAGCTTATCACAACGAAAAGTTATTATTTTTAATAACATCAGCGTGATGACCAGTTGACAATAATTAAAGGTGAACCTCGAATAGTTGTTAGTGGTATCTACCAGACCTAACAATAAGAATTATCGTTTTCTAAGCATTAAAAACGTTCCTTGGACAACGAAAGAAATATATTTGTTAATAGTGTGTGTGTGTGTATGTGTGCGTGCACACGCACGCGTGAGTTGTGAGGCTAAACGGTTTCTAGGTCGGACTAAACCGCAAAAGCAAACTCTTACATATGTATTTACGTTCCGATAGGTGATAATTCGTTGGTCAGAATCTTACTGCAATCGACGAGAGAGAAAGAACGTCGTCTGATAGATTATCGACATTCCATTTTTCTTGTTTAATTTCTCTTTTTATTTATATTTATATTTTGCGGAACATTTTCATGTATGAAATGAAAAAATCCACAAAGATCTGCGAATACCTATAATAAGGGAGGGATAATAAATTAATGGAACTGTTTGATATGGGTGGTAATTATTACGAAATCATCGAGGAATGTGGTTTGATGAAACGTACGGACTCGAAAAAGGAGCCCGTGAAAACGGTTTTAACTATCGATAAGAATGACGATAAAGAGAGTTATGACTGTTGCAGTCGTTTGCGTAATACGAAGTGAGAAAGGGGAGAGTGTGTCGCGTTCGGCAGTTTTATATTATCAGCCTCATCAGCTGCCACGCTTGACTTCGAGACTCTCCTATGTGCTGACTAAGAAAATACGTCTACTCTCTGGACTCTTGTAATATATAATACATATCATTTTTAATTACCTTAAATATATATTAAACTATACTGATATCGAAAAGATCTTTTTTATTTTATAGAAAGAAAAATATTCAAAGACTCACCGAATCTTTCGTTTTGGTATCCAACTCGACAACAATTTTTTGCAGCTCGCAGTTTTGTCGGCGCAACATAGAAATCTGCAAGAAATAAAACATTGACAATTAGAAAAAAAATTAAAAAATGTAAAATCATTCATAAAAAGAATAGGAACAGGGTGGCCTCCTTGTGAGCCAACAACTCAAGAATCAAACCCAATATTATGCGTCCTTTTCAAATACCCTATCCTCCTTCCTCCTCTCCCATTTAATTTCTCGTAATTTCTCGTAATTTCTCGTAGAATTATGATAGGGGGAAAAAAAGTAATAAACGCTTAGTAATCAGGGTGTTGACTTAAATATTGGTAACCATAATCAGAGAAGGAAGTCCGGTGGTGGCGGTGACGGTGGCGGTGGCGAACGGTACGATGAGCGAGTTTCTGTTTGCCTTTCTTATCTCAGGTTTGCCTTGCGATAATCCCCATCCCCTTTCCCCGTTACCTCCTCCTTCAAACCCATATACCTCTTAGGCCCCTCTTCCCTCTCCCACACGGCTTTCTTCCACACTCGAGCAGCCGTGCGATCTTATTCCCTTCGTTCCTCGTGTTTTTTACCCTATCTAGGTTAGGCCCCACCTTCCCTCTTATTCCCCTTGCCTCCTACATTCTCTACAAAAAAATCCCATAAGCGAAAACGTTTTCAAAAAAAAAAAACGTACAATCGAAAGTTCAGCAGCTGCATCGTTGCAATTTGCAATTTTGGATAAATATTTTGTAATAAGGCAAAACATTATGACAAATAATTCTGTGGTATGATGTATTTTTTGTTCTTTTGATTATTTTTTCAAGACATTGTAAAAACAATATGCGTAATCGACGTGATACTTTGATTCGTAAATTAATAATAATTATGTACCTATATTATGTGAAATCGATGAATGAAACGATACTGAGAATTCATTTTTTGTTAGGGAATAATAAGCTTAAACAAAAATATCGTTTCTAAGAAGAAATATTTATAGTCAGATAGGATAGAGTTTAGCTATACCTAGAGTTCTATGTAATTTCTAGATAAGAGATAATTAGAAATAAATCCGTGTTAGATAAAAAGCGAGAGAAGGAAAACAAAAATTAATAAACGTTTACGTTAAATAATAAATAATAAAATAAACGAAAAGAAAAGAATACATTTGTATTTATACATACAGCGTTATATTATAATCCTCGAAAAGAGAATTAGTTTAGGAAATTGTAGAAAAGAATAATAAATTTCTCGAACGAATTGAACTTTTGGTCCACCCTGTATCTAATATATGAGTGTTGTACATAAAAGGTTGTTGGTTGTAATGTTCTTTTTTTTCTCTTCTTCCTGGGCATTTGCTCGTACGGACCAACCGGAAATGGCGATATACTTGTTGGAGGAATTGTAGCATTCGCGTTCGTTTAACTCGAGAGAAAGAGAGGGGAGCAAGGGCACATAAACGTGGGTGGGCCGTTTAAGTATCAAAATCGAAATAATATCAACTGACGTGATCGATATATATCGACCAATTCAATTAATATACGCACATATGTGTTTTACATACATTTCAACAAAATATAACATATACAGGATAAACTATAAATATTTCTAAATAATTCTACAAATCAATGACGAGTAATATTTGTCGAGATATTTTCTTAGCCATATTTTTCCTTGGATCGTAAAATTATATTAAAAAATAGAATGAATGAAAAAAATAAGAGTGAAGAAAAATAATAAATTTTTGATTGGATCGATAAAGAGATAAGAACGCGTAGTGATAATCTTTCTAGTTGCAGGAAGAACTCAACTCTCTCGAATGATACAAAATATATCTACGATACAAATGATCAAATATTATAAATGACAATATTTTATTTTATTTAACGTAAATAATTAATTGAATTTATTGATTGTTCATAGATAATTCTATTTAATAAATTACACAAGAAAGATTCTTGTGCCTGTGAATTTAACTTTTTTATCTGTTCTTTTTACCAAGTTTTTTTTTCTAATAATAGGATGAAAATCTGTAGGTAAACCAAATACAATGTAATAATATAAATGAACTCAAGGCAGTTACCATAGTCAACTTCGTTCCATGTCTTTCCATTCAAAGCGAGCAGTCGTTAACCCTTAACTAGGTGCGGCCATTTTGTCGATAACTGCGTGTGTACCGTATGTACATTGTATATAACTATATATATATATATATATAATACACGTAAATATAAGTTTACTATAAAACTGCAGCTTGGACGATAACAACAAATTAATCGTACGAAATGATATTTTTTGTTTCTGTTAAAATATGAATCAAAATCGGAGAAAAACGAGTAGAAGTATGAAATAAAACATGGACAGTTTCTACGATGCAATGGTGTCGAGAATTAATACTTTAAAAATAAAATAAAAATAACTAAAATGGTTTTTGAAATAAAATGGCCTTTGAAATATTCTCGTCGAATCGTTGATTGTTCGTAAACAGAAGACTCGAAAAGTTAGAAAAATCGATGAGTACATTAAACCATTATTATCGTTGGTGCAAAGTTTCTCTCAACTGTCTCGAACAGTAGACATTGTTAAAACGCAAAGACTAAAGCTCGCGATATTGGTCGGCATGCTATTCTATCGGTAGACGAAACAGAACGGAATAGTGAGAGTATATACCTTCGAGGGTTAACCACAAAAGCCTAGAAAGGGAAAGAGAGAGAATGAGTATAGCAGCACGTTTGCAGGCTTTTGGTCTCAGCGTTTCCACAAATTGGCAGCGATAGCGAACCGGAAAGAAGGTACAAGAAGAAGAAGAAGAAGAAGAAGAATAAGGGGACTTCAATGACCTCAAGTACAAAACTATTTCTGTGTTCTCTCTTGGAACGGATGACGATGTCGAAGGTTATTATGCAATGCCAAACTGTTGCATTATGTACAAACTGTAAACAAGAGGGGGTCATTTATTTCCGACGCGAGTTCTTTCAAGTATTTCTTTTAAAGAATATCTTTAAAAAAGGAAATCTGATAAAATTCTATACGCTAATCTTTTCAAAGTCCTTCTTCTTCTTCTTCTTCTTCTTCTTCGAAAGGCGTTAAAAAATAAACAAAATTTATTTGATTTTAAAAAGATAAAGAGAAGAGAAAGAATAGGGGATGAGGAATATAATAAAAAAGGAGGGTCAGAAAGATTTCGTAGAGTGGGGGTGGTGGAATAATATGGTAGATAAGTTAAATATATTTGCTTAACACTCGTTCGTGATTATATTAGGGAGAGTAACATCTGTTGAAATTATTTCCAATCGGCCCCACCCATTCTTTCTTTTTTTTTTTTATCACGAAAACTCCAAAGAGGGTAAGGGTTTTTAGATTCTTTCCGATAACATTAAAGAACTTAAATATTATTTTTGATAAATTTTAACTTTCGAGTTCATCGATAGGAAGATATAACTTGCCAGTGTACGTGTGCTTTTGTGTAAGCGCAATTATGAAAGATTATTATGTAAAAAGAAGAAAAATAGTACACTCACTTCGGCATCCTTCGTGTCCAATAACTCTTGCAGTTTTATGCAACGTTCATTCGCTTCTTTCAATTGCAACGTTTGATCATCTAAATATACAAAATAAAGAAACAAATTTATTTACCTAAATAAAAAACATACAATGCTGTAATTTGTTTTTTAAAAATGGCGATATATAGAACATTAAATAGCATATTAGAATAAAACGATGTTATTTATCTGATAATATTATAGTAATATAATATAGTAATATATATAATATATAGTTTCCGTCTAGTCGATAAGCCTAGGGAGATTTTAAAATTTACCGCCAAGCGGCTGAGTTGGTAAACTAGGCTTTAGTGAAAAAAAAGGTCGGTAAAACAGTCTCTTATTTTGACAGTCGTGAATAACCTTACATTTTCTTCTTACGAAATAATACAGTATATTGTTTTTGTTTATTTTTTTCATTAGATCTCATTGAAAATGTATTACGTACCAATTTCTTTTACGATCCCTTCGGAAAGTACCTCCTTCGTAAAGTTCGTAATTTGGCCTTTTAATTGAGATAAGCCAGAAAGACTGTCACCAAACCACGCCATTTTACACGTTGATTTTTACCGTTTAACTCGCTGCTTAAAATACGCAAACACTTTCTATCCACTCGATGTCATGTGTACAATATATTTTAACTAAAATTCACTTAATAATTGCATAAACACTAAATTAACATGATGACGTGAAACATTCATTAACCTTCACATAGTACAACACACATACTTAATAATACACTTATAACCATGGCAGACAACATTGACCATAAAATTACTATGCGTTCAAGCTTCCCATTTATTCCCATTGAAGTCGCTTCGATCGATTTTTATTTTTTATTCTACTCAAATATTTATTTCTCGTAATCTGTATTTAATCAAATGTACATTTTGTTAAGTCTACCTTGAAGAGAAAGAAAATACAATTCTAGATTATTTATTTCATATTTTATATTAATAGGTATGTGTAAATATAATAGAAAAAGAAAAAGAAAATGTTGGGGGAGAATATTTCCACCGTGAAGTTTAGATATTGTCGGTAATGCGCATGCGTTTAAAACTCTATCTATTCTTTAATATGTTTTGGATATCATTAAACTACAGTATTTTTTATTGTCATAGCAAGATAAGTAGAATATTCTTATTACCGACCTTTCTAGTATTAATTTCTTCCCTAAGATATTACCGACACTTTCAGTTCGTTACTTTGTCGGCAATTCCTGTGGGGTAATCAAAATGAATTAATTTATTTCTGCGCTTATTTTGAACTGCATAGTTATAATTTTGTCAAATATATTTAAAAGTTTTGACTGTTTCTTCAAAGTTTAATCTATTATATATTATAGAATCTGGAATATTTAAGCTGCAGGTATATATGAAATAGAAACAAAATTGTTCGTTTAAAAAGTCGAGATATTTAATAATATAGTTATTGATTAATATATGAACGTATGAATTTCGAGCCAGTGGTAAAAGAAAAAAAAAGCTGATACTTTTTACATATATGCACATACACACACATAAGAAGAACTCGCGGTAAATTGTAGCCTGTTAAATATCCAACAACGCAAGCAATTAAAAAGTTACGATGTTTTTATTAAAAAGTACACATGGGTATATTACGATCTCTTGACTCGAATAAGGAATATAATAATAATTATAGTAATTTTAATGACAATAATAATAAAACAAACGAGCATTGTTCCCAAGCGAACCGACTACTCTATAGAAAATTTCATTTTCGTCGGTTATTTAAAAACTCCTTTATTTTCGTTTAATGAGAAAAAGAAAAAGCTAGAGGAGGACAATAATTATTTACAATTTATATCGAGTTGATTTTTCTTGTTGTTTTTTCTCTTTCTTTTCCTGTTTTTTTCGAAATAACAAGAACATTACCGTTTTCATTTAGTTCGGAGCAAAAGATGAGTTCGCGAATACGAGGCTTGCAATATCATGCTTTGGAAGAATATCTTAATGGTGAAGTCTACGAGAAGCTTAGGTAGCTAGCTTCTTTTCTTTCTTCTTTTTCTTTTTTATTTTCCTGTCTTTCTTTCTTTTTTTTTTCTTTTTTCATTCACATCGAGGCATTAGGAAGCACGTCTGGCACGAGACCGGAGAAAGGTTAGTAGTAGTGGTAGTTATAGCAATAGTAGTAGTAGATATAGAACGTTTAACTGTGCTACATTCAAATACAAGTTGATTTCTAAAAGTCAAAAAATCAACCGTTCAACGAAATATAATTATTTATTATTTCTATTAAAAAAGATATTATTGAAATAAATAAAAATCATTTAGAAATCATAAATTTGTTGTTATATAAATCACCATTAATATTTCGATATACATATCTAGAAATAATGATATGAATTTATATACGTATAGAACTAGTAGATGTTATTCGATAATAATCGATCCGCCATTTGTAAATCTCGATGTAGAAAAGTTCGGGTTTGGTCGATGGTTCTTGGAAGAATGCGTCGTCCCTGGAAGAGCTTCACGATTAATGGAGGGAAAATAGTGCGAGCTGTTAAAAGATGAAAAAAGG
Organism: Mischocyttarus mexicanus; assembly: GCA_023678845.1. Classification (NCBI taxonomy): domain Eukaryota; kingdom Metazoa; phylum Arthropoda; class Insecta; order Hymenoptera; family Vespidae; genus Mischocyttarus; species Mischocyttarus mexicanus. The sequence goes on along the minus strand of JACGTP010000041.1, from coordinate 324,490 downwards.
AGATTTAAATAGTAGTAGGAGGTCGAAGATGAAGAAGAAGAATAAATTAATCAAAGGCATATCCGAATTCTTCGAGAATACAACAACTCTACCACATTGCCAGTTCTCCAATAAGATTTTACCTTGTAGTGCGCACGGTATTCTGCGCAAGCGTTTTAATATGAAATAGATTAGAATAATAATGATAGAATAGTTAAATGAAATTATTAACTGCGCACTATAAAAAATGTATTTTTATAACAATATAAGAAATATTGTTTTAGATTTTACGAAATAATATATTAATTAAATGAATAATCTTAAATAAAAATCTTAACGTGTTTAAATGGAATGTTTAAGTATTTATTTTATATAGAAAGAAAATTGTCGCGCATGCGCAAAAGGTACAATCATCTTGTCAGAAGGGAAGAGAAAGAGAGAATGATATCGGTCCGATGTTTTCGATCTTTTTCACGACCCAACTGGCAATATACACTACTACTACTTTTACTCCATACATCCATATATACGTACGCTCCGGTTCAGTTTCATTTGAACGAAGCCAGTGCCCCGATCAACGTTCTCTTCATCCCTTTCTTCAACGCGGGAAGAGAGAAAAAGAGAGAGAGAGAGTGAGAGAGAAAAAGAGCGAGGGGGGAGTGGGTGGTGGGGATATTTGCCGTCGGCCAATCAACGCGATCATAGCGGTGGCCGGCGAGACACGAGTTCCTTCGAGTTCGTTCGCTCGTTCGCGCTAGTTCGCGCTAGTTCGTTCGTCGTCGACTGCGTGATATCCGTTCGTTCTTCCTTCTTTTTCTTCTCTTCTTCTTCTTCTCTCCCTTACCCTTATTCTGATTCTACTTCCTTTCCTTCTCTTCCTTCTTATTCGCGAGTTCTTCCGAAGGGATTTATCTTTGCAGAAGGACGAAAACGATAGCGCTCTGCAGACGCGCTCCGCCACCTGACTGACATGTCACGTTGTCTTTTATTTCTTCTTTCTTCATCTTCTTCTTCTTCTTCTTTTTATTCTTTTCGTTCTTATTTTTATTCTTATTCTTCGTTACTACCTCTTCTTTTTCATTCTCGTATTATTCGTCGTTCTCCATCGTGAGTGAGAATAGTTTTTACTGAAAGAAACATTCAATTAGTTGGTTAATTTTGTTTGACTGTTTCTTTTCTATTTTATTTATTTAATTTTAAAGTTATACTCGTTGGACATCGGCGATACGCCATTTGTCGTGATATTTATTTCGCTATTATTGGTTAATAAGTTCGCGTAAGAGAAAGAAGAAGAGAGAATACGAATCAGAGCGCGTGTTTTTTTGAGAAGAAAATACTCAACGATGATTGGCTGTTATCGGTACTGCTGCTGCTACCGCTACCGCTCCTTTTACTTCGTTCAAGGATCACGATTTTCTTCCCTGGATCTTTCCTCTGATTTAGGTGATCGAGGTGAGAATATATCTAATATTTCTCCAAAGATCTCGTATACACTATTTTATTTTATTTCATTTTATTTAATTAACGTCAAAGAAAAATCTCGTTGAAAAATATTATCTATAAAGTATTGTCTAAACTTTGTTTGTTAAGATTAATATCAAAATGATCGATGGAAGATATGTATTTGATTTAAGATCGCGAATTTAAAAGTGCATATTATGTTTCAAAGCAGGTTTATTTATTACTAGAAACTTTTCTTTTTATTCTTTCATTCGTCGACGAGCGTGCAATATATCATTGTCTTTTTCTTGACAGACAGATAAATAAGAGTAAAGAATAAATAATGGATATAATACAAATCTTTAAGATTTATGCATTTATGCATTTAGTAGCCTTAACGTTTTACCATGCAAATTTGAAGAATTCAATTATTATTTGATTAAACATTATTAATTAATTGTATTCGATACTTTACGAAGCCAAATTTAATTAGACTTTTTGGAGGGAATTGAAAGCGCGCGGGAAATTTGAAACACCGCGTTCTACTACTTGGATTAATCATTTAAATAATTAATCCAAGTATAATATATTCTTTAGTGTGATTGTTGAATCGTAAAAAAATAAGATGACCTTTGACCTAGACGCGTCCGGTGTAGTGGAGGGTTATTAGAAAAAAAATGTCATGCGAGACGAATGAAAGGAAGATTTCTTGCTGTTATTGTTGTTTCTTTATGGGAGACAATGGAGGAAGGCTAATGGGGGTATTCACTATATTACCAGAGTTATATCGTCGCTATTTCAAGAGAATTCTTCGATGGGGAAAAGAATTGCTCTTGTCTTCTACCTCGGACATAGCCACGCGTTTCATTCTCTTTCTCTTTCTTCCTTTTTTTTTGTCGCGTGCATGCACGTGTTAGGGAAATAAAAATCCTCGAGTTACGGGAACGCGTTGCTTCCACATTCTTTCGGAGGACTCGAATACGTAGATGTCTCTTTGAGAGAAAAAATTTCACTCATTTTATGCTTTTTTTCTTTTATAGAAATATCAGGTAATATTAAATAAAATGTTTATCAGGTAAAAACATTAAATAAAATTAATCTATATATCTAATTTCTTTTATATTATATATTTTTTAATTGAAATTTTATATTAGAAGCATCGATTACATTCAAATTGATTCTCTAGATTATAACAAGCATTCAATTCGAGTCCCTCATTATATTAAAGCTTTTTTATTTCTCTCATTCGTCTATAAATTCGAAAGCTTTGAAAGGAAAAAATACCTTTTTAACCGATTCGAAGGACATCTCCATTGATTACACGGAAATCATTGCCGATGAATACGACTGATCGATTCTTAAAAGATCAAAAAAGAAAGAGAAGAGAAAGAGAAAGAGAGAGAGAGATTAAAGTTGACGATGAGAAGTGGGTAGTGGGGAGGGAATTGTTGGTGTTTTATTGTGGTGGAGTTGGGAGACTGATGGAGGAAGGGGATTAATTAGAAGACGTCGCGTACTTCTTGGAATACTTTATCGGTCATCGTCGTTGTCGTCGTCGTCGTCGAAGCACTTTGAATATGATTTTAAAGTTAACTTTTATTTCCAAAGGAAAGCTACTCTTTATTATCGTGTCTCTGATGAGAATTCATATATGCGTTTGTTTGTATTTTATACCCCCACATTCAAATCTTTATTTATCTCTCGTATTTTGATATGAATTTATTTTATTTAAATTCTCTTATTTTTTTATTATGAAAAAGAAAACAAATTCTTATATCCAAAGGGTAGAATCTTTTTAATCTGCGTAGGAAATTTTCTAATAGGTTTTTAACTAAAGAGTTCGAATGGTTAGCTAAACGGTTGCACCGATTTTAATAATACATTTGCTCCCTATTGTGTTTCTATTATAAATAAATAAAACATAGTTGGGTGGTATAGAAAAATGAAGAGAGGAGAATATGAAATCAGTTAATTCGATTGGACAGAGCGAATAAACGGTTTTCAATGGATTAAGGAGAAAGAAAGAAAGAAAGAAAGGAGAGAAAAAAAATGATATCTCTGGTCGCGGCGTTACGGTTGGTCGAACGTATACTATACTTTAGCATGCTGATTAATAAAGGCAGACTTCCCTGCAATTAGTTCTGCGATATGGGTTAACCGTCGCAATTTGTTAAGCCCCGTCGCTTTCTGTTACACGAACAGAGAGATACAGATTCAGGAATTCTGGATACGAAACCTGTTTCCCAGAGCCCCCCCGTATACACAACTCTATGTACAATATATACATACATATACACACATGCACATGTGTATATAGGTAAGCAAGTACATATGTATGTATTGGAATTACATACACGTTCCTTTGAGAGAGTTCAATGGCACTCTGAATGCAAGAGTTCGGCAGATCGAAGAGACATTTTTCATGACGTACGATCTAAAGTAAATACTTCAATTTTATTTCATTATTTTTCTACATATTTTTCTTAGCAAATACACTAACGAAATGGGTTATTACGTGATATACTGGAATTCTGCACGTGCTATTAATTGGGGTCACGTTGCCTTAAGTAGGTCTTTGATTAAAAAACAAAAATGAAATAGAGAAGAGAATTTAATATCCTTGACTGATTTCCAAAAATTTGGATCTCAAAATATTATCCCTGTTTCCTATTTTATATCTCAACAAGTTCTATACTTTAAATCCTGTCCGTCTTTCACCTCTCTTCCTTTTCCTTTCTTTTTTTACGTCGATGTCCCGTTGGCCCAATTTTAGCCCTTTGAAAGTCGCGCGAATAATAATGGCGGAACGGAATAAATCAGGAACGTGTGTCGAGACGATTAAGAAAATGGGGAACCTTATAATTCGTAAAATAAAATAAAATAAAAAGAATATCGAACAATTCGATATAGAAATGTTTGAATCGATTATTTATGCGAAATAAAAATACAAAGAAGATAAATGAACTGTACAATAAATAATAAAAAAAAGAAGAAAAATATATAATCTTGTCGTTGTAAATTCGTTTGATTACTTTCCTTGAATTTTCTTAACACACAAAACCCTACGTACGTGCTTTAAACCGCGACCTACTGGATTTATATTCGTCGATTAATCTTTCCTCCTTGCCAAGGTAATACGCCGGATGACTTCTTGCGAGAAGAGTTGGAGGAGGAGGAAGAAGAAGAAAAATAAAAAGAAAGAGAGAGAGAGATGAGAAAATAGTAACGCTTTCACGCGATATGGTTCCCCATACATTTCTCTGATCCTTGTATCCTTTCGAACAATTTACGTTCCTGCTTCCTTACCACATATCTTCTTTTTTATCACAGTTATACACGGTGGATCATTTATCGTCCACCATTAATCTAAAATCCATTGTTAGAACATTTTTTCACAATAAAAAAATCTATAAAATAGTAGTTTTTAAAAATTATTATTTTTATGTTTATTTTTATTTTTATATGATCTTTTTATTCTTCCAACACCTATAAAATTTGTCAAGTTCCTTTTTCTGTTGTTTATGCATCCTAAGTATGCACGAAAGTAAGCACACGCGTGTGTCACGTGAATCATGTCTCGCGAATTATGTCAATCCACCGAGTATTCTTGTTAGATCAAATAAAAGAGAACAAAAGGGAGAGAAAAATCGATCACCCTGTGATGTATGTGTGAAATATGTAATAGTAGCTATTAGAATTAAAAACCAAACTTGAATAAATGATTAATAATACTTAAGTTTGTCTTTTTTTCTTGCCATCGTATCGGAAATGGTAAATTAAAAGCGAGTAATCTAAGTGTTTGTATTTTAAAGCGACGAAACGGAATGCATAGTAACCAGTTTGGAAAGTATCTTAAGGTACGACGTTTTATGCATATGCGTACAACGTTACCGTGCTGGACATGTCCAAGAAGTAATCTTCTACGAGATGTAACGTAGGGGAACTATGTTGTAACGGTAAAGACGAGTAGCCTCGGCTCTTATACTGTCCTTCGATAGATGCTATTTATAAGTTTTCCAATGGCAACTTGGAAAGATTCGATTTGATAGGCAATTCCATTAAATTCATTCCTGATTCTATCCCATCTACTCGATCATTTGAGAAATCAGAGATGATCGAGGAAGTCAATCTAAACGAAAGTCAATCTGCTTTTCAAATCGCTCATAATATTGATAATAATAATAATAATAATTCTAACATCATAATCCAATATATAATAAAAAATGTACTTATCGGATCTCGAGCCAATAAAGGAAGTTGGATGATGCTGATGATAGGCGATATCATTTTTCAGGATGCGTCAAGCCGGAAAGCGGATGAAGGAGGAGTAATCCGATAGGCGAGGTGAGGCGAGGCGAGGAGAGGAGGAAGTATTCGTTAGGGGAAGAAATATAGTGAGAAGTGCAATAGACGCTATGGTGGTGGAGTGGTTGTGTCCTGGACTTAGGCCCACCGGAAGCCGTAGGCCTCGGCTCCTCCACTGCAAAGTGATTCTTCTCGATGAGCATGAATTATTACAGGACGTATTGGTGAATATATCATAATTATTTATTATTATAATATAACTGAGATAACATTAGTATTTATGGTATAGTTTAGCCCTATACGTTCCTTACTTGTTCCCGATATTCGAGGAATATATGAAATTTCTACACACACATCAAAACTATAGTAGTCGAATATATGAAACAACGTGGGGTAAAGTCCGAGAAGACAAATCGAGTTATCGACAATCGATCGAACGATTTATAGGAAATTGATCGTTAAGCTTGGTATCGTTTTACGATCATTTTACGAGGCTCTTGGCACGATCATCGACAACGATCATCGACAACGATCATCCTCTCGTAATACCTACGAGCATATACCCTACGAGATATCGTCGCGGAAACGTACTTTTAATCGTTCTATATGCTGCATTGAGTAAAGCGATATCGTGCAATGCAATGAAGTGTTGATTATGCAGAACGTACATAATACGCCTATCTGTGTAGATAACCGACGAGAGTATCGAGTTTCCATATTTTACAACGTTTATAACACGTTATCGCAAGTATCCATCGAAATTCTTTACAAGGCTCCGTAATTTTAAATAGATCATCTCCGATATGCAATCAGAGTTTCTTTATAGGTGTCATATGCTCATTTTCATTTTCATTCTTTTCATTTTTCAATTTTCAGAGATATTTTGTGTATAAATATTTTCAAGTTGGAACGTTTAAGTGTCTATGAACTACTGTAAGATCTCTCAGAAACGATGTTGGTCTATTCGATATATAATAACTGTCGGTACTCGGCGCAATTTCGCGCAAAAGGCCGTCAGGTTATGGGCACCCTGTTAATTGCCATTGGGCCCTAAGGGCCCCGACGTATATGAGAATGCACTCGTCATCCCACAGTGCATTATATTTTCTTCTTCCATTCTATCATTCTTCCTTTAGGTGAAATTTCTTTCGGTAAAATACTATCCTTAAAAGTTTAATTTTACAAGAAAATATAATAGCTGCATAGTAGTTGAAATAAAAGAAAAAGAAATCATTAGAGAACTAGAAATATTATTACTAAAAAAGCAAAACAAACGAACAAACAGCGAGAATAAAATTCAAATACATGCGATGTAGAATAATTTTTGGAGAAAGAGGGAATATTTAAACATATCTCTCGCCGACCACCACGAGCCTAAAGAAAATCGTAAATTACCGATCATGATTGCCCCCCACACCCTAATGGATGCCCTACTGCCGGTTAAAATCGCTTTTGCTTCGTAATGGAGAAGGTACGGGAGATTCTTGAGATCATCCTTCGCTATCTTCCTTCTTTATTATTTCTCACTCGTGAAGGGATTCGAAAAGATCTCGAGTATCGATCGAGGTCCGTTCGTTCGGTGGCAAATTAACAGGCATTTGACGCGTGGGAGAAGGAGATTCTTGGCCGATTAGTTCTCCGTGTATGGTTTATGACTTAACGACGTAATGAGAGGTGGGCTTTAATTGCCACAAAGTACACGCTTTACCTGAGCTCTGGACCTTGATACGAGTAAGGGAGGAGTACCCGAACAACAAGAGGAATACAAGCACGTCGGAACTCCTTGTGCTTTGTAACATTAAACCTCTCATCGTGCCCTCCTTGGCACCGCTCTCTTTCCCTTCTTCTTCTTCTTCTTCTTCTTCTTCGTCGAGACAAAAAATACAAATAAACATCGAGAAAAAAGCTTAAGGGGGTCACTTCGCGTATAGGTTGAAAAAATCGAATTTTTTTATTAGCTGGAATCATGGAGACACTCAACAACCTTTTTTTTTCAAGATGAGTGTCTTCGAAGTGGTACAACTCATGTTCTTACGAAGATTAATGTCTAAACATTTTTTTACACTCTATTGAAATGTTAATAAATATATCATTAAAAGTTCCAAGTTGTATCTTTTTATTAGTCGTAAAGAAAATTCTTAGAAAAATGTTTTAAAAATCTCCTGTCACTCGGAGTAACCTCCTTAAGAAATATTAACATTTTATTGGAAATGTTTGATCGATAAGTTAAAATAAAAAGATATTTTGTTGAATATATTCTGATATTGAAGAGTCGAGAGGAACAATCTATACTAACTACTTCGTTTATTATTTTGTGCTTTTATATTCAAATGAAAACGAAACGGGAGAAAACATAGATCGATTCGTATAGATAGGATCGTTAATTTAAAACGTCGACCAATCACATGCTCGTTCACTTCGTTTCACTCTAACGATCTCAACTATTTCTCTCTCGTTCTGTCCACTCATCCGTCATTAGAAGCACGCGACATTCCCCTTTTCTATCCCCCTAACCACGTCAACATTCGCGCGATCAACGCGGAGATGAAGAGGGGACTCTCTCTTTCTCTCTTTTTCTGTCCCTATGGGATTGGGCCCATTTCCGTTTAATGCTCCATTGACCAACGAAAAAAGCTGCTCTCTTTTACATCCAATTATCGCATTATCTCGTCACTCGTTTGACAATGTAAACCGAAAATAATCAAATCAACGTTCCGAATCTACTACTACCTTTTCTTTTCTGCCATTATTTTATATATTCGTGAAAAAAAAAAGAATAATTTACAACAGGGCGTGCAATGGAAAAAAAATGTTTGGACAACTTTTGCTATACTAGAATTTCTGTAAAGATGTTTAAATTGAAAAGGGAAAATGATGGTGTCGTGACCTACGGGGGAAGATGGTCGATTCGTCTTCCTTAAAGGGCAAAAGGAATAAAGGGATAAATGAGCATACACGAGCATACACGAGCATTCGTGTAGTTAGGGCGCAATAGTTTCTCTTTACGAACTTGCATAGGAAGATTCCGTGGGCAGCGGCTCGCAAAACGCCTCTAATTAATTCCAATTACGGGTGCTCCCAGGGCCGAAGTCCGTGCTTACTATCTATTACGTTCCTTCTTTTTACTTCCCCTTTTATATTCTGCGGTAGCAACCAATGGAAACTAACAATAAGAAATAAAGAGTTTTAAACTTCTTTGCACGCGATCTCGCACCCTTTTCGCACCCTTAGTTTTCTCTTCTGAATCGTCCCACCGTTTCTTTCCAAATGGATGGAAAACAACGATGAAAAAGCGAAACGAGGATTAGAATTTTATTTTCTTCGATTCTTTTTATTCTATGAAAAGGGGGTCGTTAAAATAAATTGATGATTCTGGCTCGATTATTTGAAATTCGCGGAAAGCCGGTGATATGACAACGCAGGGATGATTAAAAAAGATAGATCCTCCGAAGGGGAAGAGAACGGTGGGAGGAAATAAAAGGATAAAGAGGAGGATTTAAAGTGTAAAGGACGATCGTGTGCCTTCCTACGGGGACGACGTAATTGCAACGAAACGTTTCCATTTATCATCGTAGGAATTCGTTTGATTAACCCTCGACTCGTAAGACGATGATTTATCTTGACTCCTTGACTACTATACCTTGCTTTGCTGGTAGTAGTTGCAATAGTAGTAGTGGTGATGGTGCACGCCTTAGGAACGACCCATTATCGGTTTTCTTCAGGGCCGCATATAGATTTTTTCATATACCATATCCCACAGCTACATTTGCCGCGACATTGCATTAAATGAAATGTCATTTTTCTTATATTTCTTATTAATTAATAATCTCCATATTAGAATCTATTGATAAAGTCGATCGTTCCAGGAAGATATTGCACCTGGAGTCTATCGAATTGCATCGATTATTTATTATACGTTCATATATTACAGACGACTTATCGTGTATTTTGCACGTGTAGTAAGTAAATAAAACAAACGAAGAAATAAAAGATGACACCATGAACGTTTTGGTGTCTAATGCTTGCAACGTCGGAGATATATTTTTGCGGATTAATATTTCCTATCGCAGCGGGTTCTGCCTGGTATGGTCCAACAACGTTCGTGCCAGACCACTGCTGTTTCTTATGAGCCGATTATGCGACAAGGACGAAGTACTTAAGCCTCTCTCTCTCTCTCTCTCTCTTTCTCTTTTTATCTAACTTTTATCTATCGTGTTTATCATTTTGTAGTTTTCAGTATTCTAAAAATGAATATTTTCTGCCATGTGTTTCCATGAAGCTAAGAAAATATCGCATGACAGTAAAAAACATTCCTTCGTGTTCAACGTGCAAATAAATAAAAATGAAATTTTGCAAAAAGAGAAAAAAAAAGAAATACTTGACTTAAAAGGGCTGAAGATTTATTCCGGGAACTACTCTTACATAATTCAACATCCAATTTGAGAGAGAAAGAAGGTCTCGATATTCGTAAAGCTTGTAATTACCGATCCGTTGAATTTAAGGGAAGCATAATAAACAAGTTGGGTGTAGGATTGAGGGTTGACGGGGTAGAGTTCGTAAAGAAAAAGATTGGGAAGTAGTATTGCATACCACCAAGAACGTGATTCCCTTTAATACGTGCACCCACCTACCCTACATCTCTAGGCGCAAATTCCAATTCAAGTTTGCGCGTTTCTTCTTCTTCTTCTTCTTCTTCTTCTTCTTCTCCTCCTTCTCCAACTACTATTCGCACCCTTCGGGCATTCGTGGATCTTATGGTTGCTGTGAAAAGAAGAGGTAGAAGAAATAAAAGAAAGAAGAAGGGAGGAAAAAAAAAATGAACAGAAGAAGAAGAAAAACGTATACTAAGAGTATCCCAAGGTATTCGCCCTGCCCTGTTATTAGGCTATATACCAAAATTGCTCTGGGGCCATCCTCCTCCCCTTTTAGGATAACCTCGTTCGACCCAAACCGTACACACTAATTCACGCTACTTTTCAACCATATTCTTCCTCTTTCTCTTTCATTCTTCTTCCGTGACTACTCTAAATAAATAAGAGAAAAAGAGTCATTTTCTCCATTGAATACCTCAGCACAAAATGAAACTACTTCTAATTACATTATTGTTCTTGGACGTTAGGTCTGAGTCTGCTTAATTCGTCTAATATTTTTTTTTTTTATAGCACCCCAGTCACGTAACTAGACTACTTCATTTTATTTATCATTTATTTATTATTATTGTGATTATTGCAATTTGTCTAACGCTATGCAGGGTTTATACATGTTTAACTTTTTCTTTTACACAATTTTGAAATAACACGATTCACCATTATAAACTTTTTACATATACACTTATACATTTCTAAGGAATGTATTTACCGTTTAAAAAAAGAGTTAGATGTATTTTTCTTGCGATAGAAATACGCTGCTGTATTTCATTTTAACTTTGGCCATACCCAGGACTAAAGAAAAAAGTCGAATTAAAAAAAGATAACGAAAGTAAGCAAAGTTTAAATTTTGGAGACAATGGAAATCGTCGTTTATCGTCGTCGACGAAGTTTTCCTACCGATTTTCTTTTCTTTCTCTCTCTCTCTCTCTCTCTTCCGTTTCCGTAATAGTGCGGAATTGGGAGTGACGGTAATGACGATGGAAAGAGGGAACAACTAGTTGGGTGGGTGAAAACTTCGACGTCGGAGAAATTGAGAATGGTCTCTAATTATACTGCAAATCACTTGCTCTCGTCGTTTTCCTCATCGTTTTCCTTCCAACTTCATTGTCAAAGTCGGCCTAGACCAATTTATACCAACTTTCTTTTTCCTATTTTTATTCAAGGTCGTTCGTTCGTTCGATTGTCACGATATGTTAGATCGAAGCCTTCCTTTCTATCTCTAAAACAATGGTCGATTCCTTTAGAAATCAAATTCCAGCATGGTGGAGTTACGTGAAAATATTCCAACCAAATTTAAACTTCCATTAAATAAAAATCATGAATAATTGCACCGCATGAAAATATACCAAGTTAGATTTGAATTGACATGATAGCCAAAGTCAGACGTCCTAATAACGATAATAATAATAAAAATAGGAGAAAGGCATTGCTTGCGATAATCGATTATTCGAGATTACGTTGTGAAGGAAGAAAGGAATAGGACTCTTGGGGTTCATGGTAAACGTTGTACTTAAAGTCACTATTCTTGCCATCGATATATACCCCATATATCCTATATACACCATATATACACCATATATACACCATCTAACCTCGCATACACACATATAAACGTACTTACGTACACTGGATATATACAAATACCGGATGTATCCGGTACGATATCATAGAAACCAGTCTTGGGATGACTCAAACCTGCTACTACACCAAAGGACCAAATAGAATAAGACGTGCAAAAAGAATGATCATGCGTCATCGAGATAATGCAAATGTGGATAAACGCATAACTCTTTCCGGCATTAAAGTAGATAACAGGATACGGTTGTATCTTTTAGCGAGGAAACTTGCGATCGAATTAGCATATTATTTATAGGGGAGGAGGGGAAGGTGCTCGATTGAATGTAGCACGAACAGGGAGAGGGTGTAAGAAGAAGAAAAAGAAGAAGAAGAAGAAGAAGATAGGGAATAGGATAGAAGAATCAGGATGTTAGTTCCGTTAGAAGAACTCGTTCAAAAGAGTAAACCCCATAGATTACACCCCAAGTATCGTGGGAATGAATGAGTTCGGTCAAACATTTATGATGATTATGCATAGATCGTTAAACTCAAACCGATTTGCATCGTTACGAGGGAGTGAGGAAAATAACGCGATGACAAGTAATAAGAAAATGTTGATTATCTTTTTCTTGGTATAACATTAAGATCGGTTGAGAAGCATTAATACATAACTGGTTGGTAATCAAATGATTTAGTTTTATTAAGAAATCTTTAATGTTTCTTGCAAGATCTTGGATTTCTTGGGATAAGTAGTAGATGTCTTGTATTTATTTATTTATTTTTTTTTCTCTGAGCAACGATACATGTCATTGGTAAGAAAATTGCATTTTTTGTTTTGTTTGAACGTCGTTAGTATCACTCCGAGAAATCATCATCATCAACAGCAACAGTTTCATAGTCGGTGGACGGTAAATAAGAAAAAGAACTAATTGTACCGGAGGGTTTGAAATGGCTTCAACGAGCATTTATTTATCTCCCTTTCTCTCCTTTTTTATCAACGAGGAGTATTTATTTTATATAATTAGGATCTTTTGTAAGGAAGAGAAACTCTGACTAGGAAGGGAACTGAATGGGTGGCTGAATTGTAATAAGAAAGAAGGATAAAAAAAGTAAAGTAGTTTTTGCTAAAAGAACCTTTTCTTTTTTTTTGGTTCTGACCTAAAATGTTCAATGGTTTTCCTTCTTGGAAAAAAGATTTAATTGATTTTGAATCAGGCTACGAACTTTGATGTAATCTAGTAATATTAAAGATATTTGAATATTGGATAGAGTCGAATAGTTGATAAATTTTTGGAAAGAGAAATAAGGTAGATAGGTAAGGTAAAAGAAAATATCCAACATGAATTGGAATACAAGTACCAAAGCTCATGGCTATTCTTGCGTTAAAAAGAAAAACATGGTAAATCTTATTCGTTTTCTCGACAATATCGAGAAGAATCTTATTACCAGTGTTACGGAAAGAACGATTGCTTTGTGTGCTTTTATCGAGAATTCATGGTCGAAGGGGATGAGAGTTTGGCAAGGGTAAGGGTGGGGTTTAGTATGAAAAAGTTGGATCTCAAAGTCGATTCTGTATTACTGGTGTGTTTGGATTCCCACGAAGTAGAAGAGGAAGAAGAAGAAGAAGAAGAAGAAGAAGAGGAATCTTAGCTGGGGGCTAAAGCCGTTGGCTCGAAGAGAGAGAGAAAAAAAGAATCAAACCAGAAGAAGAAGAAGAAGAAGAAGAAGAAGAAGAAGATACAAAAAAGAGATAAATTGAGAAAGAGATGGGAAAAGGAGAGCAATGTCTAAATAAACGGTTTGCTTTCTTGCTGGGAGTATGAAAAAAGGAGGAAGGAAAAGATCGGAAGAGATTGGCGCCGCCGTTCGCTTCGAGATGAAAACGCGGAGCACGAGTTTGAAAAAGAAGTATGAGTCAAGATGAAGAAGAAGAAGAAGAAGAAGAAATAAAAGAGAAGGTAAGAAAGAGAATGAGAGAAAATGAGAACGAAAGGAAGGAGGATCGTTTCGAACACGCAAGCCAAAGATGATTACCTACCTCCTAGACCTACAGCCATCTTTGAGACCCCTCAGGGTCTGGTAGGACCCTTTTCCCTTTCTCTCTCTCTCTCCCTCTCTCTCTTTTTTTATCTTCTGTTACGTTTGTACTCCTCGTGTCATTTTTCTATGCACTGCATATATTTCAATTGACGGTTCTATGGTTTACGAAAATACTCTTGAATCTCGCTAACTGTGCACAAATGTACTACGAGAGAGAAAGAGAGCAAGTTCTCTGGAATAAGGAAAGAAAGAGGTGTATATATATAAAGATGGACCTTGAACGAGAGTCGAACGTGCAGAACCGAGAAGGACGTTGGTTGGCGTTGTTCATTCTCTTTCTCTCTTTTTCTGTAGACATCATCCTCTTTTTATCTTTCTTGGCTACCGCACAAAAGCTACGATACATTTTCCTGCGCTTTCAAGCCCTAGGCAAATCGAGCTGCGTTGCACAGGTGAAATAAACGAACACGATTCCATTGGTTCCGTTTCATTCTATAGATACGTTGCATATATGCATACACGTATACAAAGTAACTATTTTCTGAAATACGATGTAGGTAGTTCATTGAGCAATCCATTCCATTAGTTTATTTTAGTCTATAACAGTGTCTACTAATTTCCTTTCAATTTAAATTAATGCACTAGATATAATAATTAATTTTGATTACGATAAATGTAAGTGAATTTGTTTGTTAAATTTAATATTGCCTGATGAATATTTTTAAGATTGAAATTATATATTGTATTTAAAAAGAAATGTCTATTCGAAGTATAGGACATACGTAACACCTTCTAAAATTCCACTCGAAACAAAGTTCCCCCTCCTCGACATGATTTCAAAATATTTCCAATAGATTCGATCTCGAATACCACCTATCACTCCTCAAGTTTTGGAGAGAAGAAAATTCCTAAAGGCATATATGCACGTATACATACATACATACACACATACATACATACATACATATGAATCTAAAGTCTGGTTAAAGAGATGGAAGGGTGGTCCCTGCACATACATGTAAAAGTTGTTCAGTAACAAGAGCTACGTGTCCGAAACGTAGTAGTCAAGGAAACGAAAAACCCATACAAAGTTACGATCTACACGTAACTTTTCCATGTACGAGGAGAAGGAGGAGGAAGAAGACGACGACGAAGGTAGAAATCTTTGGCTACGCCTTCGACGCTTCTCGGGATAGCACGGGCATCGAAAATTGGTATTCCCCGGTAGGTATGAGTTAGCGGCATCGGTATGTGAGTATTATACCTTTTGTATTCCGATGTGACACGCCTCCGTCACGTTTGCGGCCGTACAACAACGACGACAACGACGCCGCAAGATTCAACCGAGAAAGAAACACAGAAAGACAGAAAGGAAGAGAAAGAAAGAGAGAAAGAAAGAGAGAGAGAAAGAAAGAAGGAGTACCAAGCAACCAACCAACAAACTCAAGCATCCAACCAACCAACCGACCAACCAAGTAACCAAGCAAGGAACGATGACAACGAACGGACAATAAGAAAAAGAGAGAAAGAGTTGACGGTAAGAGGGAGGTGGTAGATAGGAGGACAAACGATAAGTGTCCTCGGTGTACCTTCTTAGAGACGTGCGTGTGTGACGAAAGACAGAGAAAGAGAGATGACCATGTGTGTGTGTAAAGGCATCCTGGTAGCAGAGCAACCACTCTCCTTCTCCTGCTTCTACTTCGAGTATATACGTTTGAGAATACATTATGTAAGCAAAAGGTGAAAAAAGTCTTCTGGAATACCCCCCACCCAAGTGAATCTTCTCGTCTCTCTATCGAAAGGTGTACCTTTTTCTTTCTTTCTTTATTTCTTTCTTTCTTTCTTGGGTGCCTCTACATGCCGTAAGAGTACAAAAGTATCAGGGCATAGACCCTGTTTTACGTTATACGTGTACTCCAATGTACTGTAGGTGTATATCCAAAAGGTACCAAATACCACTCTCCTCTCGTACACTTGCCCAATTTCTTTTATACACGGTGAGTTGCCTTCAACTGAAATAAAAGATAAATACATTCTATACTAAATTGAAGTACTATTTAGATTCCAATCTGAATGAATTTCCTCTCAAAACGAAATAGTAATGGTAAGAATAGAAATAATCGTTTAGGCTAGTTAGAATATTTTAACTACGTATACACGTTTGGAAGTATTACACGTCAAATCTCTCCATCTAGCATTTTCTATGACGAAAGAACAACTTTATCGACTGTTAAATATTTATGTACATTGATTATTCAACGATCTGCTTTTCATGGCACACCCTATATATACGAAATCGAGCTGTTGTTCAAGCCTCGTTCGAAAGAGGAAGAGAAAAGGAAGGAAGGGAGGAGAGAGAGAGAGAGAGAAGAGAAAAAAAGGTGAAAACAATGCATCCTGGAAGCCGGACGAACTCCTCCGCGAGAAGAGCGATGGTGGATGTGAAAGAAGAGGAAGAGGAAGAAGAAGAGGGTAGGAGTGAAGGGTGAGGGAAGAGAGATGGGACTCGATCCTCGTTGTCTTTTCTTCTTCCTTTTCTTCTCCCTTTTAGTTTCCTTTAAAATGTAAACTTCACAAAACTTGCAAGGTTTTTTTCCACATTCCCGGCCAATTTTTTTTTTTATCGTTGTTGCACAAACGTTTGGAAAAATTCTATGGTTGTGTAATGATAACGGAAAGATTAAAAAAAAGAATGAACGGCATTTTTCATTTACTTCGCGTCCCTCTTCTTATCGGGCTAGATCTCTTACAATACACGAACGCTTCGAAGTTTTTCTTTCTCTCCATCTTCCTTTTGAAGGACGGTCGAGGAGGAGAAGGTGGAGGAGATGAAGGAGGATGGTGACGTGTTTTGACTAACGTAGTAGGCGCTGAAGTTTCACGTGATCGTGATCGCCAACTTCCGTAACGCGCATGTTGCCTAGTCTTCGAAAATCATGGCAGGAATGTAATACTAATCAGGTATGTTAACAAGTTATAAGGGAGGTGAAATAGGGGATAAGCACAAATGATTGATGCTTTGTAACATGCAAAACATTTGAATATATCTCTGAAAAACATTCGTAAAGGAAGTTCTTTTTTCACCCTACCTCTTTTCCTTAATCCTAAAGAAACAGATTCGATTGCAAACGTAGGGAACATTTTCGCTAAACTTTACACGAGTACTGCAAGCTCTTTTCGAAACTTTTCAAAAGCTTCGATCCTTGTGCATATACAGATTACGAATAACCGGTCGAGTTAGGCAATAAACCTTGGACATCGTTGTTCCGACGTTTATCCTCCTCAACTTCTTCTTCTTGTTCCTTTGAGTAACATTCACAAAGGTAGAAAGCTCATCCTCGTTTGCAGTTGTCCTTATTTGAATGAATCAAGATAAATGATAAATCTGAGAACAGATTGACTAAGCCAAATTGTTTGTAGTTTGAAAATGTAGGGTAAAGAAAATTAACTGGAGAAAAAAGATCAGATAGTAAATAAAAGAAAATTAAGATTAAACGATTGCATGGATAAATGTGACTGTATACAACGATAAAATATTAAGTTGCAATATAGTAATTTGTGTGTCAGCGAAATTGATTGTGTTTCTGAGGGACAATGATGACACAGTGAATGATCAAAGGGAAGGAAAGACTCACGAGAAATAATGACACATGGAAAAACTCTGGTCAATCTTCTCTCTCTCTCTCTCTCTCTCCTATCTATTTTTATCGCTCTTTTCTGTGGAGAACAAATGGTCCTCGAGAAAACGGGAAAAAATGTTGAATCCATGATGCAAAGAGACAAAAAGAGGAAACATAGAAAAACCAAAAAAGAAGAAGAAGAGGAAGAGGTGGTTGGCACCTCTGGTCTTGCAGTAAAAGTGCAGGTGCAACCCAAGCGAGGATAGATGTCGGTGGTAGATAGTTCAAGGCACCCACAATAAATTTCACGATGCTACGATCCAGATAGGGAATCGACGCCATGAAAGAAATAAAGAAAGGGAGAAGGTGATAGAGGAGAGGTGGCGTTATGGTTCTTCTCTCTTGCTATGCCTTTCCTTCTTCTTCTTTTTCTTCTTCTTCTTGCCATTGACCTCGGAAAGTGTTGCCCCTGGTAGACGCGAAACGTATCAGGAAAGTGTTCCATCGCACCTTATACATAGAATAGGAATGGCGTTAGAAAGATCTTTTAAAAACTCATTATCCCATTTCTAATTTAAACCCATTACGAGGATGGCTTGAAAGTTGAACGATGAACCCACGAGTTTTAGTTCAATCATTTGAAACAAAAAAGAAAAAGATTAGCTTATGCCAAAGTTTTATCATAGAAATTGTTGTTGCATATTGATAAATAATTAAAATTAGAAAAATGATCTGATTAATTAATTACTACCCTGATACAACAAATGAAACTTGCGAAACAGAAAGAAAGAGAAAATTAGCAAGAATAGTTCTATCTTTCTATTTAAAAATAAAAATTAAAAATAGGGAAAAGTTTGATAATTGATAATGCAAAAAATAAAGATAAATTGATACTACAAAAGGTAAAATAGGAAAGAAAAAATATATATAGGGTGAGAGAGAGAGAGACAGACGCGCGTTGTTAAGAAGAGTGGGTATGAAACGCTAATTACGAACAAACAGGAGAATATTCCACCATAAGGGTTTGCACACGTGTACTTATACTCGTGTGCACGTATAGACGGTAGACACGCGCATGTATATATAATAATATAACACATAGACGTAGAATAAACGATAGAGGTTCACGAAATACATAGGAGAGATTCTCCGTTAGCTTCCCTCGAGGGAAAAGAGCGTTCGTTTCCTCTCATAGTGTACTACACGCCCAGAGAACGTCACGGCTCGCTTGAGAAACGGAAACCACCTATTCCGATCTCCGATTATGTACGTTTGTGTGCATTCGTGTGTTTTTATAAAAAAAAAGAAAAGAGAGACAAAACTGATTTAACAACGAAAGTCAAAGCTAAACGCAATGAATTCTCCTCCCATATCCTTTATATTCTTTGTCAAACGTTTTCACAAACGATCCTCCTCGTTGAAACTTTTTAACAACCAAAAGAAGATTAATTAATCGTTTTTAATCTCTAGTTTAGATAAGCGAATGCATCTTTTACTTTCATCCTATTAGTCATTTCAATTTCTACAAACAAAATTGAAAGATAATACTAATGATACATAGAATACTGATTGAAACAAAGTATCAAAATGATAATGATATTAGATTGACATATGTAAACATTCTATTAGAGCAACTAAGGTATCTCCCATATGAGGTTCAATATAATGGCAAGATCTTTTATGGAGTATAATGAAGATAGCTTATTATTATATGAATTAATGAAATAATCGTAGATCTGAAAATTCCTCTTACGGTTAAAATAAACAATATGGCATTTAGATAAATTGAGAGATAATTTATTAATGAGACACCAATCATAAAGTCTATTAAGATCATCCTGGAACTATGCTGCAACCAGCAGCACTATTGAATATCAATGTGAGAAAGATCGAAAGATCGCATAGCAATGACAATGAGAGTAAATCAATCACGAACGTGAAAAGAAAAAGAAAAACTAGAAACCGTTAGAAAAGGAAAGACCACTCTTCTCGAGTAGTAATCTTGAAAGAAACGATAGACGACGATGGACAACAACTAGGACGTTTTCTAGCAACTCCGACCAGTTGGACGTGCTCAATGACGCGTGCAATTCGCGATTTAAATCGCTATGCTCCGATCTATCGATCTATCGTATAGGTATATTGACCAAGCGAGTGATCTATGACTGTGCTTACCTTCGAAAACTAATTTTCTCTCTCTCTCTCTCTCTCTCTCTCTCGTTTTATTACTATTTATCAATCCATCTCTGTCTATCCATTTATCTATCTAACGACGACGATATTCCTTGGTAATAACTCGTATACCATTTTGATCTCGTTACAGAGCTCCAATCTTGGCCAGGAATTGTTGGACAGAGTATTCAGGCATTTGAATCTCTTAGAAACCGCTTACTTCGGTCTACGTTACTTGGATCATGAAAATCAAACGGTGAGTTATTATTTTCTATTTGTCTTATTTCAGATTATCTCTTCAATTTCAACTATCTATAATTTTCTATTATCTTTTCTGTTCAAAATAGAATGAAGATTTTTCTCTATTTATCTAAAATGTATCCATCCATTGCGTTCTATCTAATATAATTTCATTTCTTCCGGAGATCTTACGACCCGTACACATCTATGCGATCTTCCTTAAAGATAAAAGAAATGTTTGAGCGTATGATTGGCTGATATTCTTCTTCGTGTATTCTTTGAAAACGATATAAGGAATAAATCCTGAGGGATGTTCGATTGGATGGCCCTCGAGGCACAGACGGATAGGACTATTATCTACGGGAAATGTCGCAATTTCCGCTCGACAGTCTCGATGTAATACTCTCTCTCTCTCTCTTTCTGTCTTTATCTCTCTTTTTAATCGTTACGATATAATCACGCGAAGGGTGAACCCTAAATTTCCTTGCTGGGCCAAAAGTTCTTGCATCCTTTTCTAAATTTATTCAAATCACTTAACAAACAATTTTTGACCCAACCAAGAAGCTATTTTTTACGTTCATTCATTCTATCTTTTTTTATTTTAGTTTATTTATTTTCTAGCAATGGTTGGACCCCAGCAAGAAGATTGGCAAACAATTGAAAGTCCAAAAAGGTGACCCAACCTCAGACGTTCATACTTTGTACTTTGGCGTTAAATTTTATGCTGCAGATCCATGCAAACTCATCGAAGAGATAACCAGGTAATCAATTTATCTATCTTCGTTTCATACAACACACATAAGTTTCTCGATTGATAATCACACGTAATTAACTTAATCACTATCAATTCCTTCTTTTTAAAAATAATCCTTTATGAGTCGATACGAATACCATACGAATGATTTATATTTCTCTCTCTTTTCTTTGCGTTTGACATTTGACGATACGACTACCCCTTTTTATTTCTTTTTTACTCGAACGAAGTAACATTTCCGCAGTACGAAGTAACATTCGTCACAACGAGTGCTATTACGAGCTCAAAAATGCAGTTTCTCTGCTATTGCAACCTACAGTCCCCCATACACACGCACGTACATTTGTTCGTATATATGTGTGTATGTGTCCTGTAATCTTTCAATCAGTCTCGACAACACTAATGGAGCCACACGTACGTACACATCTACATATGTGTCATATGATTCTCTTTACCACCCTAGTCCTCTTATATTCTCGGTCTCTCTCTCATATACACACACACACACACACATACACATAAATATACGAATGATATCAGAGTCTGTTGGATGACGGTGCCCTTCTCTCGTTATTCTAATGAGTCAGATTCCAAATTCTACGCGTTGCGAACTCGTTTGAAAATTTCTTTTCGTCGTTGTTAGTGAAAGTACTAGAAAGAGAAGAAGAAGAAGAAGAAGAAGAGGGATGGAGTGGATTGAAATTTAATATGCTCCCTTCCTACCTCTTCCTATCCTCCTTCCACCTCTTCCTCTTCCGTTACATTCTTTTCCAGCAAATGACGTTTCCTTACCTCCAATGTACGTACGTGTATATGTATTTAAATCCACTTATACACGTTTCGAGAGGATCTTTTATAGAAATTCTTCTACGCTTCTTGACTTCGATACTTGTCTCTCATACAAAAGTAAAACTCGAGACGCGAAAGTGATATTTTATATCTAAAGTATCTTATTATCTATTGTGTTGTTACGTATATTAATAAAACGTCGGTGTCTCTGCTTTTAATGAGATCACTCTACTATCCGTCCTTTCCATTTTAATTTATTTGAAATAATAAATAATAATTAATAAATAATTTTAAATAATTTATTTTAAATAGTAAATTAGACACTGGTTAGCAATATTACTTTTAATAAAATAATTATTAATTTCCATGAAGAAGAAAAAATAATCATAAAAATTCATTTCTGGACCAGTTTTTTTCTCTCTTTCACATACACACAGACACACACACACAGAGAGAAAGCTGAAGGTATATGTTTTAGGTATATTACGAAGGTTTGAAAATCACGACTCATTATTGCACGACAAGCCTCTTCTCTACGTGCCATGTGAGATTTAACTTTAATTATGCGTCGACATTCTACCCCATACGAGTTGTGTACGCGTGAGATATAACTTTAATTATGACGCGGAGCTTTCGTACCGATAAATGGAGAGACTTGGTGTTTATCACCAACAGCAGCAGTACCACCACCACCACCACCACCACCACACAGCTACAACTAACAGCCATTAGTGGTACAACTTTCTCACCCTCTTTCTCAAGGGAATAAGTATGTGTTTGTGAGAGAGAAAAGAGAAGAGGGAAGAGGAAAAAAGGGGGTGTGTGGAAGCATGCAATAGTCTGTGTCATCGATGTACCACAGCTCGATTGATTTCTTGTCCTTTGGGAGAAAAATGTAGAAAGATCAGGTAGATATATGGAAAGAGAAAAAGAATGATAGAAAAGTTTCTTCTATACTTGTTTTCCTTCTTTTTATATAAATATATGAAGAAGATGTGTGCATCTGTGTTTTTCGTTAGATCCTTTTTGAGTTATCTTCATCCTATGTGTTAGCTTACGATGTCTCGCCTTTTATTTCTAGATGTTATTGCTGTAGAATCTAAAGGATATCTTTTTCTTCTTCTTCTTCTTCTTATTTCATAACGTTTTCTCTGAGCTTTATAAAAGAAGAAATCTTTATCTCTTGGTTGGTTGCACGTATGAACGTAAGAGAAATCACATGTATTTCTTATTTTCTGTTAAAAAGAAAGATGATATAGAAGAGAGAAAAATAACGAGAAAGATTAGAAATGGATCTGTATTTAACGAATGAAAATATTTGTATTTAATTGAAAAGAGGAGAAGCATGATTGAATTCTTGAATCGAGGGAAAACAAAATTATTCTCTTCAGGTTTTTAATAAACCGCATGAAACGTGCGTATACGTACGTACGTACGCGTAGAAGGGTTACAGAGTTGCAACTGCAACGATAAAAGAATAAAAGTTGCAGGGTAAAAAAAGCAAAAAAAAAGGAGTAAACAAAAGGGAAATTTAAAAACGGACAAACTCAATCTATATGCTAATACACAACTCATCTTTTATTCTCGAGTATGAGCAATCGATCGAACGGGAATAACGGGATATATGGGAATAATTCGGTTTATCTAAAACTGTGTGTTGAACATAAAAAATAATAATAAAATAATGGAATACTTAGCAAGAGTTCAACTTTATCTTCATTTCCATGAAATTACGTGCTCAAGAAAGATCGTGCAACACAACACCTATGGGTAGTCCAATTAGAAAAGAATGTAAAGTATAAAAATGGAATGAAATGAAATTCAAAACTGGAAGCAGAGAAGTCGGCGTGTTCGAAAATATTTTAAGTGAGTTGTAGCGTGTATGGGACCATAGCCTAACTCAAGCTTTTAACGTATCGGTGGGTGGTGGTTAGAAAACGAAAAGGGAAAGGGAAAGACTCCCGAGTTCTTTGGCTCGAAACTCTTTTGGGGTCCCCCTGTAATCGAAAGAGAAACTCTCCTTTGACTCGTTTCTAACAACTAAGTCTGGACTTGTTGGCCCATAGATTATATCCTCGTATTTTGCTCTAGGCAACGAACCGAATACCATCATCCTCTCCCACCAATTAACTCCGCGTGCACCAATTATCCTACCGAAAATGAAAATTATAGGGAACATATTCCTTTCCTTCCTATATCTAACGTTTGCCGACGCCACGAAACTCTTTCCCTCTTTTAGAAACTTATTATTTTTTATTATCGAAATGGGTCTTACGCTGCTTCATTTTATTCTCATTTCACAAGAAAAATTCATTCATTTATTGTAGTTTCAATTGTTCTAAGTTGACGACGATGAAAACAGGGATAAGCGTATTATTGAGAGATACAAATTTGACGGTGGCACGAGCCCTGCTCTATGAGTCACTCGCTCGTTACGAGACTCTCTCTTTCTCTCTTTGTTCGCGCGCGCGATTGAAACAAGAAGAAGAAAGAAAATAATAAGAAAAAAAGTCGAGCTATATATTGAGGTCGTGCCTATCTTACTAATGTCCGCCCACGAACGCGCCGAAAGGATTTTTAAGTTCCCTTTTGCGTCAGAGCGTAACTTTGCGAACGATTCTCGAACAACATTTTACTTCTAAAGTTACGAACCTATTATTAATCTTTATAAATAAAAAACTACTATTATATTGATTTATTTATAACAAAAAATATTTCTATATCCACATGGCAAGGATAGTAGAAAATAGGATATGAGATAAGAGAAAGGAAAAGTCAAAGGATGACGAGGAGGACGACGACGACGACGACGACGACGACGCGAGCCCTTTGGATGAATTGAGGTAGAAATAAGAAAGAAGGAGAGAGAATAACAAGCAAGATAGAAAGAAAAGGAAAAAATAAAAGGCTGGCTGGGCGAGAATGAAAAAACCGTCAAGTGGAATCAGGGGGATTAAAAGAAAGAGCGAGTGAGACAGAGAAAAGAAGGGAGATTGAAAAGGGGATAAAAAAGGATGGAAAGCCTTTAACGATAACTCTACGAGACAAGGTGCGGAGAAACCGCAAGACGAAAGACCGTGGTAAAACTGAAGTTTTGCGGCGAGACGAGAGCCCTGGGCTAAAATCCAACGTCACTTTTAATTTTTTATTTCTCTTTATTTCTCTTTATTTGTGTTTTTCTTTCCTCTTCTTCTTTTTCTTCTTCTTCTTCTTCTTCTTTCTTAGAGTGAGGTTTATTTAACACGCGTTAGATTTTCTCGTGTCCCATATGTCATTCCACTATTATATAACACAAAAAACACTTTGAATTATCATTGAACTATTTTTCTGTCGGAAGTTGTAATCGTAAATCAATCTAATATTGCATTTTGGAATAATTTCGCAGGTACCAATTCTTCCTACAAGTGAAACAGGATATTCTGCAAGGAAGATTGCCTGTATCCTTCGATCTGGCTGCAGAATTAGGAGCATACGTCGTACAATGTAAGCAGAAAATCGATATTATAATATTCGTAAGAGCAACAAATGCATGATCCAAACCTCTGAGTTTCCTCTGACGTACATTTCGTTATTTAAGTAGAACAGTGAAATTAATCTCGTTGGTAAAGGTAAAAGTTCGTGTTTATATTTAACCACAATAGTAGGTGGGGGGTCTTCTCATTTCTTTTATTTCGAAGCCATAGAAAATGTGTCTTTTTCTTGGGTGGTAAAAATTGCAAAGAGGTTCTAAGGAAGATTGCACGGTACCACGAGGTGTATTATACTCCCACGCGAACAGGATTTACATCGGGTCGAAGTAAAGCTTCGCTTTGCTCTCCCTCGCGACGTTCATCTTCTTTCTTCCTTTTCTTTACCTTTCTCGATGTCTCCAAAAATGGACAGAAATGAAATATTTCATTCGAAGAAACGTATATACTCGTTTATATACGCACGGTTACATTCTAAACTAGTAAGCGTTAAAATATTTATGGGGAATGTAGCCATTTTGCGGTGCCATATTTGTCGGCAAATTTCAATCACTCGTAAAATATAAATGAATTATTGTAATGTACTTCTAGAATAATTCTATTTTGATTAGAAATTCAGGCGTCAAGTTTATCAACATGATCGGGTATTTTGAAACGTCGACTATCTTTCTCTCTCTCTCTCTCTCTCTCTTTCTCTCTTCCACATTCCCTACAAGATTCTTCTTCTCGGTTATCCAGCCTCCTGAGGAGATCATACCTCAACTCCGTTAATTGAATCACTGACTTTGATGAATATCGGCTCTGACTAGCGCGAGAGAGAAAGCCGACAGTTTATTTTCTCTTTGTGCTTGAATTCTTCCTCCTCTTCTCTACTTGAAAAAAGAAAAAAAACACTTTGTTGCACCTTTTTACTTGTCGTCACCGTCGTCTACTCTTGTAAGCTCGTTCGTTTGTATAATTACCGGACATCCTACCTTCGTACCTCCGTACCTTGATCGTCAAGAAACCAACCGATTATCCTCCCTACTACCATCTAACGTTACTCTTTTCTTTACCTAATAACCTCGCCCATATTTCTTCCTCCTCTTCTTCTTCTTCTTCTTCTTCTTCTATTCTTTGTAGTCTTTTATTTCTAATTCACATCCGACCATTATATTAATACTACATTATTTATTACTTTAATAACAAGAAGCTTGCTTACTTCTCGTGGTCTAGCTCAACCCTTTTATCCGAGCAAAGATTTCCACGATTCTTTTTGATTATCGCAACGTCGTCAAGGCTGCGTAGGGAATTAAAAGACAAACTTCATTAGTATATCAAATAGAAGTTCCTGTAGATGAAGAAAGTCTTTCATCGTCTATAAAAGAAATAGAGACAGACTTATCTCTGTTTCTATGAAAAGAATAAATGCTTGTCCAGCTTTTTCTTCTTCTTCTTCTTCTTCTTCTTCTTGGTAGATCTTTCCTAACATCAGCTGCAAGATGCGCGTCTTCCTCTTCCGTCTTCCGTTGTCAAACGTATTCCAAGAGAGAGTACCAGAAGAAAAGCTCTTTCATTTAGTTTCTTTTCAAGTTCCGTGAGACGCAAACATAGTGCGAAAGAGAGAGCGCACGTACATATCTTTCCTTTACAGACTCCCTTTCTCTATTTGCATGACTTTGAATCTCGCGGGAGATAACTAATGCGCGTGTATTCGTAAACCTAAATGTTGGAGGAATCTTTCTTCCAGCGTGCTCGCTGAACTTACAAATACCCGGCAATTGCTTCTTCAATTCTCTTCTCGAATCATTTTTCAAACACATTTCTTAATTGTTATGCACATTTTATAGCGGAATTGGGTGATTACGATCCAAGAAGACACTCCTTAGGCTACGTTACAGAATTTCGATTTCTTGCTAATCAAACAGCCGAATTGGAGAATCGAATAGTGGAACTTCACAAAACACTCGTGTAAGTCACGTTTATTTACTTTATCAAAGATTTTAAGAACGAAATTCCTCATTTGATTCCTCAATTTTCCATTTCAGAGGACAATTGCCAGCAGCTGCAGAATTGAATTATCTCGATAAAGTTAAGTGGCTCGAAATGTACGGAGTCGACTTGCATCCAGTATTGGTTTGTGTATTTTGCATCTCATTTCATACGCGTATGTACACTCACTGGCAAAAGTCATTTAAAGCAAGTACACGCAAAAAGAATTTATCTACAACTTTCTAAATATATTTTATCTCATCTTTGATATATACAAGATTATACTGAAATCAAAATATAAATTACCAATAAACTTTCATATATACAATCTTTTTATACTGTAAATAAACAATTAAAATTTATCAACCCTATTACATTTTTAATTCACCAATAAAGAAAGAAAGAAAAAAATTATATCTTTTTTAATATTTAAACGTCGTTAAAAATATTTCAAGCTTCTTACGGAGAAAATCGTTTTCTCTTTCTTTAACTCTTGCCAGTAAGTGTATGCTATGCACAGAGGCGGGGGTGGGGAAGGACGATGTTAAACTCCTGATAATACCAGTGAAAGACCATAATTTTCATCCTTAGGGTGAGGATAGCGTTGAGTATTTTCTGGGCCTGACGCCGAGCGGTATAATACTCTTGCGCAACAAGACCAAAGTGGGCAATTACTACTGGCCCAGAATCAATAAAATCTACTACAAAGTAAGTATATCGTCTCGTTCTTATGCATTCTCTATCTCTATCTCTCGCTCTCTCGTTAAAGCGTTATACTCGATAAGTACGTCCTTCTTGGTAAATTAGAGAGAAAGAATGAGCCGAGATTGGAATAAGTAAAATAATATTATCGTAAAGTGTCCAGATGAGAATATGATGTTTGTTTTTCCTGACATTTAATTAAGTAAAAGAAGGATAAGAAGTATAAGAAGGATAAGAAAACCGGCTAGATTTTTTTCATTCGACTATACATGTTTCTGTGTATTATTTCAGGGCAGATATTTTATGTTGAGGGTCAGCGAAAAGAATTCCGAAGAGAGAACGCACGGTTTTAAGACACCATCCAAGGGAGCTTGTAGACATCTTTGGAAATGTTGTTTGGAACATCAAGCATTTTTCCGATTAATGGCAACCGGTCCGCCACCACTTAGTCCATATTCGCGTTTCCGTTCGTACAGTCCACCAAGTGGTACCGAAAAGCATGCTACTTCGATAAGAAGAAATCCAGCACCTGCGTTTCAAAGGACACCTAGTCGAAGAGCGCAAAGACGAGTTGTTGAAGGACAGGAAATGGTTGGTCCATTCGTCGAAAGTTCAGCGATAACTATTGGTCCCTCCAATCTTTGTAATAATCCACCTGGTAGTGGTGGTAATATTCTGTGCAATGCTCAAAGTAACAGACAAGTTAGTAGTAGCTCTAGTCCGAGAAGTATTAGAAGTGCTCCATGGACTCAGAGTCAACCGCGTGGGCTTTACACGTCGTCTAGTCCTCGATCCGTTCGTTCAGCAGGAACGGCACCGGCGGTAAATTATAACAAAATATATTAATTATCCTAACAGCAATCTATTACTCGATAAACATATTTAACAAAATAATTGGCTTCACTTTTTAGCTCTTGAGCAGACTCCAACGAAGGAGCAGCTCCGTCGAGAGCCAAAGTTCTGGGGACAGTCACAGCCGTGGTGGTCATCGTAGAAGAAGTCATAGTCATAGTCATAGAAGACACAGTAGACATTCCGATTGCGAGTCTGAACTCTCCAGAGGATCGGATACGCGATCAGGACATCGGAAACATCGTAGAAAGCACAGGAGTTCGCGTTCTTCTAGGTATTTACATTTTTATAAGATACGAGAAAGACATGGAAAAATCTTGAGAAAAAGTATTCCTTTCAAAGGAAGAAAGTTTGTTGACCCTGAAATAAAAAGGGAACACTCTTCTTGATATATCCCTCGTACGTTCGTTATATTCTCACGGTAGGATAAATTAAAATGCGTGAGGTAATAATTATTTTAATGATCGAGCGCGTGGGAACAAACTACTTGTTTTCAAGATTAGCAAAAAAAAAAAAGAATATACATATCTAGTAAAAATACCGATTAGAAAACGATGAATAAGTATTTTTCTTATCTTTTATTACAGACACGAGTTGGTAGATTCAGAGCCTCAATGGAGAGAAGCGCAAAGACGTAAAGGTGAAGGCGTACAAAGAGCCATTGTAAGTAGAAATATTTAAAATTCCAACATTTTAATAAATAAGAATGAATGAACAAAAACTACTATTCTATCTTCATTTGTTTATACAGGTAAGTCATACGGAGCCTAGAAGAAGGCATAGAAGTAGACATAGGAGTCCTTCCCAAAAGCAACCGCTGCCAGATGAGCTAAGAAAGTATGTTACTTTTATGTAATTAATTATATAAACAAAACTGGATAGCTCTTTTGCCAAGAGCAGTGTAATCTATGCAAAAACCTTAATTATATTTATTATTATCATATGATTACTCAACAAGCTTTGGTATAATATATAAATGGATAGTTCTGTTACCGAACGTAATATAATTTATGCAAATCTTGATTATATACATATTCTGATCTTACTTTATTATTCAAGAAGCATCCAATATATATAGTACATCCTACTTATCATCAAATTTTACTTATTCACATTTTTCTTTTTTTCTTTTTTTTTTTTTTTTTTTTTTAACAAAGATGCACATTTTCCAGACATTTGGAGTTTGGCCTAGTCGATACCACTGGAATGAGCGAACAACAACGTCGAGAGATTCCTTATACGGTGGTACAATCGCAATCTGTACAGCAATGTCCCCTACAATCTAGCAATTCACGTTTGGACGATGTAGAAACATCGTCCCTGCCTAGGTACGATGATCTCAAGACGGCCTGCAACCTCCACGTCCATCCTCCTCAAACGGAGGATGAAACTGGATCCGTAGTCATTGTTTAGATACTTAGATTTACCATTTTACCCCATGCATGGTCTTATACTTTTATCTTTTATTTACTTCATTTTAATTTAATTTATTTAGAGAGCATGCGTATAATTTTTTTTATTATCTCTAATTTAAGCATGCCCCTTTTTATTATTTATTCGAAAGCATGACAAAATCCTATAATAAATCTGTGAAAATTAACAGCTTGCGTCGCACCTGTGTGTATTTTTTTTACCTTAGCGTGCTAGCACCCCTCGTGATGATGCTTTATATTATACACCGCATTTATATTGAAATTATTATATCGGGATTAAACGCGACGTCATTGTGTTTCTTTTATTTTTATTCCATAAATTTATGCAGTGCATTATTTTATTCTTGTGCTGTGTGTTTATTAATTTTTTCTTCATTAAGGGCCTTTATTCTGTTTTTGTTTGTTTTATTGTTGCCTGTTATTATTTGTGCTGTGTATATTCATTAATCTTTTTTTCTTGATGTTTGTATGCGTTTGTGCGTGCGTTTATATATGTTTAAAAAAAGCTAGGCTGAATATGATTTGGGGTTTATAATATATTTTTATATACGTACAGTTAATACTTCTCTTATTTTAATTTATTGTGTTTGACATTGGTAATAAGAATTTAAATTAAACCAAAAAGTCATCGAAATGTTTATTTACATGTCATATTGTTAACGAATGCGTTATCAGCGTTTATTAAAAAGGACACTTGTTAAATAATCACGAAAAAAAAGTTTATGAGAAGAGCGTCCTGAAAAGACTGAGTAAGCCGAAATTTGTCAAGGATTAAATTTCAGAACGATCGGATCGCTCGGGAAAAGAGACAGAAGAGTGATTCAACATATTCGCGATGGAAGTTATAATTTCCCAACTACGAGATCCAGTCAAATAGAGACAAAGTATCCAGATGCTAGAAACGAGTATAATGCGAGGAGGGACTTTTATTATACCCGTAACAACAGAATATTAATAGGGAGTAATGTGGATAGCGGGCTCGGGGAAAGCACACCTCAAGAGTTTTCCAGCTGCTGCTCAAGCTCCGCCGACAGTACCAAGCCCACTCGTGTAGTACGTATATCCTCTTATGCTTGCTTTTCAATTTTCTTTTTTCTAAACATGTATAAGAATTTTTGTTTCTTATGCTTATCCGATATCTTCGATGTGTGACCCATTACGTTTTGCATAATAACAATGTATGAAAAGAAGAATTTTGGACATCTATTTTTTTAAATTAAATCAAATTCACAGGCAAGATAATAAAGAGTGTAAACTTTAAGTTCTTTCTCTTTCTTACGTGATGCACAATAAATGGGCAAGCACTCCCTTATGCTTCACTGTAGTTCATATTATGCACAAACAAATCTGTGATATTTTGGGTACTAAAAGAGAGATACATAGTTTTACTAGCTTGGCTAATTAATTTTCTCCTAATCATTCCCATGTAATAATAATAATATTAATACTAATTATGTAGATCACACGTTACACATTTCACGTTCACATTCACATATCATTCTTTTATTCATTTTTATAGTAGATTAGTAAAAATAGTTTTCTTTGGTATAGACGCAATTGCAATTAGGGGGAGAGGTGCACTACGAACTATCTTCGAATCAAGACATCTACCCTCCCATTGACACTACTCTGGATGCTGTTCTTCAGCCAATTATATCGTAAGTGCTTGCTTTGTGCTTACTCTCTATCTAAATTTAGCTTTATTAACTCTTTGACTGCTGTGGACACATATATGCGCCCAGGGAAGGCTATCGGTGTGGACTATGAACGCGTATGTGCATCCAGCAAATTTTACTCTTTTACACCCTGACGCGTAAAATGAAAATATTTTATTTTATTTTGATTTTGCGCAAACAAATTAATTATAACTTGATTACATGTTATATAATCTATTATTACATTGACAAAACCACACTATGTGGAAAAGCATTCCATCCTCGATAATTACTTCAACTCTAAGAACTCTGCAGTCAAAGGGTTAATATTCTATTGCATCTCGTGTATCGTACTGCGAATGTGATTTATAAATAATTTTAGTTTAACTATCAATATCCATTAGAAAAGATAATAATAAACAAAATCTTGCATAATATTTTTCTTTCTTTCTTTTCTTCTTTTTTTATTTCTTCTTACAGAACCTTAACAAGGAGGCAAAGGAGCTACCAGAAATGAGCATGAAGCTTTAAATAATAAAATAATAATAAAAAAAATTAATAATAATTTCAAACCGAAGTTTATGCACATATTGTATATTTAAGAAAATTTTTATACCTCATGAAAGTTTAAAAAAAAAAAAAAAGAAAAAAAAAGATAAACAGGAAAAAAACAATCTATAATCGTAAATGCAACACGTTACACTCTTTCAATCTTATGGTATATACACACAATGCATGAAAAAAAAATTTAACTAAACAAAATCGAACGCACCATGTCTTTTACATCTTATTTATATTATTTAAAAAATTTATATATAGTTATATTCTTACAAATAACAAGACACACCATCCCTGTTGATTAGTTCAACTGTCTTTCGATGCCATATGCCTCATTAGATTTCCTATAAACTTTTCCATTTTCTTCAAATCTTGAGCTATCTCTGTCTTATATTGTAGACACTGTGAAGCAAAAATAAACTGATAGCTCGTACAGTTTTAATGATTATATATTTTAATCTAAATAAAATGTAACTTGATAAATGATTTGAAAATAAAATCATTTAAAATATCACAGGGAGATATTACTCACCGTGCAATTGTCTGTTAGTTTAAGCCACAGTACACCTTTATTATGGCAATATTTCATAGAATATCGAGCCTATGAGATAGAACGATGATTATAATAATAATAATAATTATAATAATTATAATAATATATGTTATAAACAAATATTTCAACGAATTATTCCGAAAATATATATAATTAAACTCCATTATAATATAACGATCAATCATATAACAATAAGCCTCCATGCATGTGAACTATGTATAATTATTAATCTAAACTCAAAACCGTGCAATGATTATTGTTAATAATAATAATTATTAAAAAGAAAAAAAATCAAACTAAATGTATTCTATTGTGTCTATGTGAATAATGTATTATTCTCGTTATTAAATCATACAATACAATCAAAGACTTTTGTTCATAATAATTGAAATACTGAAATACCTTAGAAGCATAAATAAGTGGCACAGTAATTCGATATTCACAATTATGCTAATACTGCTGTTAACCCTTTCATTACTGCATGCTTTAACGAGAAAGTACTATTTCATGGTACGACCCTTAAATGGGTCGTTAGTAACGAAAGGGTTAAATCATCGAAATTAATATTATTTTTATAAAAAAAAAAAAAAAACTACAAAGGAGAAATGGAATAATTTTCTAATTCTCCAGATGTGCAACTTACTTTCATCGGATTCTGGAGAT
Source organism: Mischocyttarus mexicanus (assembly GCA_023678845.1). Taxonomy (NCBI): domain Eukaryota; kingdom Metazoa; phylum Arthropoda; class Insecta; order Hymenoptera; family Vespidae; genus Mischocyttarus; species Mischocyttarus mexicanus. The sequence continues at coordinate 291,091 of JACGTP010000041.1, read as the reverse complement.
ATAACCTCTCTGCACCCTTTTCAAATTCTTCCCACGAATTCAAGTACGTCATAGTAACCTGTCACTGATATTTATTTTATTAATTGCACGCGATTACTTATAATCCAATGTTAATACGTTTTTAACAATCAATATTTAATTAAAATAATGAATTACAACTTTACTGAATGAAAATATACCTCGAATGAATAAATGCCGATTTAATCTTACGAGAGTTTTTCATAGACGAGGTTAAGGTTGACGAGCAACACGTGGCGCCGTCTGACGTTTCTAAAATCAATCAACATTTTCAATGAATTTTGTTCATTTTTGACAAATATTAATAAGAGAAATAAAATTATAATTAATAGGATTATATGATATCGATAAACCAATTAACTTCTGCTTGACATAATTAATTAAGAATATTATCGATATTTTTTATTCGAGATATGGAAAAGTGAATAAAATGGCGGGAAAAGATGTGGAGGTGTGATATGATTGAAAGTATATTATTGGCTCTGCCTGATCTAAATGATTTTAATCATGGCTATATTTACAATAATGGCGTCTTTTCAATGCATTTATGAATGTAACATAAAAGTATTAACCAATGATAAGCCATAAGAGATTATAAAGAATTAACTTCCGTATGCACGCTTCCTTTATAATGGTGTTTGACTTTTGAAAGATTGTTTACAAGCAAATCTTAGTTCATAACAATAGTTGATAAATTGACCATTCGTTGTGGTGTTTTAATCTACAAAGTTTTATCAAAATCAATTCAAAATGATTATATTTAAATAATTTGTTTAATTATTATTTGTGCTTAGATTAGTTAAAGACAATATCTCTTTGACCCACTTGTTGCGTTTAGGTTATGGTCCTATAAACAAAAATATGCTTTACATAAATGTCTGGGTTGTGTAATAGATCAGTGAGAATTAGAGGGTAGGAATGGAGGAACCAGGTATAAGCTTATTTCAAGGTTCTGACAGTTTACAATTAAATACCAGTAAAGAAAGATTAGAGCAAGATGAAGAAAAGGAGGATTTTAAGCGACGTACTGAAGAGGTATTATTAACGTTTAAATTTGTCTATGCAGTTGTTATCATAATCATTTATCTGTTTTGCCTTTTAATTGTTAATAACCCTTGTGGTATAGCTTAACTGATACTTTGATATTTCAATTCGTATTGTTTTATTTTCAGATAGACCATTTGTTGACCACTGCATTCGACGATTTAGAAAATGACGATGAAGATGACGATGATGATGATGATGATGACGATGATGATGATATCAGTTCCGCTAATAGTAGCCATTATCGATGCAGTGCCAAAGAAAATAAAAGTACCAATATGACTAAACCGAGATTACCTTTCAAAATGCAAACGACTACGCAATTATCTAATGATGTTGGAACGTACGACCATGTAGACAATTCAATGAATTATAATTATGACACATCAAAGAATTACAGGATGGAATCTGATATCGAATTGAGTACTTCTGACATTCAAAGAGATGGAGTTTTGTATGGGTCAACAGGGACGCCACTTGAAAATAACAAATCTGTAGAAGGGGATAATTTAATGACGGAAAGTTCGTACGAATTAGCAAGACTTCCAAATTCTAGTTATTGTCCTAGAGATCTGGCAAGTCGTGCAGAGGACGGTTATACGTTCAACGAAAATTACCTTCACAATTATGAAACGCCGTCTAATCATTATAACAATCGTGGAAAGCATTATGTTAATAATGGTTATATCAAAAATTATGGGAACAATGTACAGTGCAAACAGATTCACGAGTTTGGCGGCGGTGGTGATAACGTTACTCCGGAAGAGACCAATCATCGCTTTAAAATTAGTCCAAATGGAAAAGTGTTAATCGACGATAATATGATATATAAAACTAGCGAGTATAGTAGTAAGGAACAACTCGAAGTCTTATATACGATTAGGATGAAAGAGATAAAGAAATTGACCGAAGAGTTGCAACAGCTACAACAGGAGAAAGAAACAGAAATGGACCAATTTAGCCGTAAAGTAGTGTTGTTGCAGGCAGAAGTTGAAAGATCCAACATATCTAGGAATCAAGTGCAACATGCTCTCAGTAAGAATTATTATTTGGATTAATCGTGGATTTGATTATTCCTTTTAATTATCGTATGTATATATACGTTGTTATATCATTTGGTAAACTAATGATAAACATTTTGCAAGCGTACATTGTACAACCATTAATTTGATTATAAACTATTTGTCTATTTTACAGTCGACGCCAAGGCGGAAATTGTAGATCTTCAAGGACAAATGACATCGTTGAAAGAAAAAAATGCTGTTTTAGAAACCACGAATCAAAACGTAAAGAAAAAATATCATTCAACTATTGCATATTAATTGTTAAAGAATATTTCTAATGAATATGTTTATTTTAGATGGCTGAGGAATTAGCCATCGCGAAGGATTCTGTAGTGGATCTTCAACAAAAAGTTAACGTCCTAGAACGAGTACACGCATTACAAACAGGCGACAAAGTTAACGAGAAATTGTTGAAACAAGCTCAAGAAAAACACGTCGTTGAAATAAGAAATATGCAAACTCAGATAGATCTACTTACGGATAAGTTTAATGCGAAGGTATGTATGTAACAATAACGCGTTTATTTTTATCGATTATTAACCTTTTGCACTACTTGCCCTCAGAGGGGACAGGCGAGTGCTATGCTAGAAATACGATGTACTCCGAGAGGAGCCAGCAGAGTGCAAAGGGTTAAACTTTAGCAATTATGTATGAAAAATCTGTTACGTTTATTTACAATAGGAAGATTCGTACACAGCTTTGGAGCACAAGTTGGCAGATATTAGAAGAGCGCATGAAGCTTTGATTGTGGAGAAAGGTGATATCGTCAATCGTCTTGGTCAAGCATTGGACAAAAGTCAAACTCAATGTCGTAATTTAATAGAGAACAATGATCAGCAAATGTTGCAGCTTCAAGCTCAAATTAAAACATTGTCTCAAGAAAAGGAAGATATGTTGAAGATCATTCAAGATTTACAAGTAATTATAGGATGAAAATTATGTTATACGATTCTTCGACATAATTATGTTGTTTATGCTAATTGCATTATGTTTTGTAATATCTACAGAATAAACTAGAAGTGGCAAAGAATGAGACAACGCAATACGATTCATTGACGTTCGAAGAAGAATCCGATTCTATAAGACAAATGAAATTAGGGGAATTTCATAACAGATTCAAGTCCAAGCCAATGGATGATATTGTAAATAAATTAAGGGGGGAATTACAAAGGTAAAAGGATTGCATGAGGGTCACGTAACGCGTAACGCATATATCAAATATTTGTATACATTCTATTTGCATGTTTTCAGATGTTTAGCGGGACAAGCTGTAAAAAGAAAAGAAATAACGCGTTTAGAAAATACATTGTCGCAAAAGGAAGAAGAACTCGATAAGGCATTCGCGGTAGCTGAGTCGTGTAGGCAAGAAACGGCTAAATACGTTAAACGTGTTAGCGAATTAGAGCAAGAACTTAAGTTAGTTCTTACCGATGAAGCATTGAAAGCGAACGCTCAAATCCAAAAATTATCTGGCCATTTGAACGAGGTGGAAAAACAATACGAGTCTTTAAAGGAAGAGAAATTAAACTTGGAACAAAAGTTGGAAGAGGCAGAAGCTATTTCTCAAGAGACTTTAAATAAACTGCACGAAGAAAGTACGAACGTGCAAAAGAAGGAAATCGTTGAAGAGTACAATAAAGAATATTTAGAAATACACGCTAAAGCTGTCGAAAGAGTCAGAGAGAAAGCCAAACTGGAAATAGTACAATTAACGTAAGTCAAAATGTTGTACAATTTTACGTTATTAGAGATTTAAGATTTTTTATAGCAAATGATTTTATTTGATAATTTAATTAACAGCGTACAGTTAGAACAAACACAGAAAGAATTAGATCACGTTAAGAAGTTGTATATAGACGTTTGCGGTACGAAGGAACAATTGATTAATGAACATAAAGAAGAAATGAAAATGTTGAAAGAAAAGTACACTAACTTGGATGAGCATCAAAAAGATGTGGAAAGATTAGAGTACGAATTGGAAATGCAAAAGAAATTTATCAATAAGTCGAATAAGGAATGTGAAAGTTATAAAAATAAAATAATAGAATTAGAAAAAGATTTGGCTTTGGAAAAGAGAAAGAAAGAGGAATATACTAAAAAGATTCATCACGAAATAGAAAGAGGTAAAAATAATAATAACAATACAAATATATATATAAGAAATTATGAATTATTATATCTTTGAAATTATAGCGAAAGAAGAGGCATTGAAGGAATTAAGAAGTGCGCATCCTAATCAACAAATAAGTGTGTCATTACCTAATCATTGTTCTGAACATTTGCAAAGAATCAATCAAGTAAGTTTACTTAACTTTATTCTCTATATATATATGATTTGTATATGTAATTGTATTTATCGTTTCTAATAGCTCGAAGAAGACAATGTTAGATTAGAAGAAAGATGTAAAGCGGCGGAAGAGGATCATCAAAAGTTATCGGAGTATCAAACGGAATTAGATGACACGAGATTGAGGATCGCGCAAATGGAAATTTCTCAGGAATCGTGGAAGAAGAAATATGATAACGTGGTAATGGAAAGAAACGAATTTTTTGCGCGAATGTCTTCCTTGGATTCTCAGCTTTCGATATTGAATAAAAAATTAAAAAGAGACGATTCGGATGAGATTAAATTGAAGATAACGAGGGTACAAATAGAAAATGAGGGTCTAAAGAGTCGTTGCGAAACGTTGTTGAGCGAGAAGAACGTGTTTAGGGATAAAATAACTCAATTGGAATTAGAATTGTTGGAATCTAAAAAGGATTATCAAAGTTTAGAAAATAAGACGAAAAACGAGGTACCATCGTCGAATACGAAACATAAATTGGAAAAGGAATTGTATCAATACAAAGCCTTGGTGACTAAATTGAACAACCAGTTAGATGATTTGAAAGAGAAGGTACAGGAATGCGAGAACTTGAAGAAAAGAATAAAAAGGCTCGAAGAAGATTTAGAAGAGAAAGAAAAGAAGCTTAATAGAATAAATGATTTGGATAAGGTTACGAAGGAGAGGGATCTCCTGTTAATGAAATTAAATAATCAAGCCAAACACTTCGACGAATGTGTGAAAAATCAAAGACAAGTGTCGGCGGAATTGAATTTATCTCCTCGTACTTTAGGAGATGAAATGGATTTACAAAAGATCAGAGAAATGATGATAAAAGAAGTTAGAGAAGAGATGGAACAAAAGGTTACTCAAGAGCTACGAGCTATAGAAACGCAAAATCGCAATAAGAGGAAAGAGTTCGAAGAGAGGTACAAGGTATTATTATTACAGAAAGAAAAGGAAGTGGAAACGTTGAAGGAGAGCTTAAAGAAAGAAACCGAAGCGGTTTACACGTCTTTCAAAACGAAGGAGCAAGCTGTTAGCAAACTCATAGAAAACCAAATAAAATATTATTACGAAGAATTGTTGGCGAAAAAGATGCACATCGAACAATTGGAGGAAAAATTAAAACAACGAGAAAACGATATAATAGAGGAAAAAGACGCGATGGTTCAGGTAATGACCACTTGGGTAACAGAATACAGAGATATTAAAGCGAAGGAAGAAAGTATGAAGGATGAGATAGAAAAATTGAAGGAAGCAGAAAAGAATCTTAGATTGGAAAGTAATGCATTGAAGGAAAAAGAAAAGGAGACCCAACAAAATGTAGATATGTTAAAACATAAATATCGGGAAGCAAAGAAAACAAGCAGTAATTATAAGGTAAGAAAGATGAAAAGAATATATTCTTTTCTTTTCTATTCCAATCTACTCTACTCTATTCTATCCCTTCTAAACGTATTCGTATTTGTTGCAGGAATTGGTAAAGAAAAAAGAAAAGTTCTTTCTAAGCGAGTGCAAGCGTATAGAAGAGGGATACAAAAAAGCCATTATACAAGTACAAAAAAGACATGACGAAATTATTAACGCTCATGAAAAACAAATTAAAACAAAGGTTAGAGAACTAGATTCTAAATATAGAGAGAGAAGAGAACAAATGGAAAACCCAACCAAGTACAAAACAAATTGTTGAAAAATATATTAAATATAATAATATCGATATGCAATATAGCTTTTAAATCTAAGTTTAGAGAAAAGCAAAAAAGCGTAGTTAGAAGAGGCTAGACACTATTAGAAAATGAATTTTTATATTTTACCGACTTATAAGTTAAAAAGTTAGCGTTAGCGTTTAGTAGTGTGTTCCTTTTTGATGTTTACACGATTGATAGATACAATGGTAAACTTGAATCATAGTATCTAAAATGAAAACTTTAAAGTACAATTTTCCGGATGCTCATCAGCGTACTATTTATAAAATATATGACTAAAATTTAAGCAAATTAATAAAATTAGAAAGAAGAAAACAAAACACATATCTATAACGAAAGAGGAAAAAGAAAATGTTAGTTTTATTATTGTTTTTTATACCATTATTTTATAATTGTCTAATTGTATACATATATGTATATATGTATGTATATAATTAGATAATAAAGTTTGAGAGAGAGGTAGAAAGAGAAAGAGACATAGATCCAATAATATAATAGGAAAATAAATCATATTTTTCCGCAAAGTGTGTATTTGAATGTAATATTTTTATCCTCCAAGACTGGATCTTTATTGGATCTTTCTTTCTTTTTTAAAAAGTAGGTACAAAGAGTCTTATTAGACTTTAAAAGAACAAAATGAAACAAAAGAAAGAAAATAAATGAAAATTACATATTGAAATGCAATTTTAGTCTAAATGTTAATACTTGACCGTCTAAAGACGATCATCGAGTATTCTTCTATATAAATGGTCAAAAAAAAAACAATAATAGCTCATCTTCTTGAAAATTTGTACAAAGTATCGTTGGTGTTTTATATAAAAATCGTCTCATCGACGCTTACAGTTTTTTCATACCGAATAGAAAATTAATTTCATGCAGAGACTGGCATGATGCTTATATATTGAAAATTTTTTAATATAATTATATAACTTTTTGTTGTTTCTTAGTTGCAATTAGTTGAAAGTATTGTATATTTTTTAGAAGTTGCACGATATAAAAAAGATTTCTATAATTGTATATGGTATATTTATAAGACGTGTATGAGAAAAATGATGGAATGAACATTTTAACATGCATACATACATATATTTTAAAATTTTCTATGCAGAAACATTTTGAAATACCTGTTTTTTTAAAACGACCAATTCAATTCTTTTTAATCCAATTATTGTCATAATTTATTCACATAATGACACTGGATGCTTAAATGTTTTCATCAGAATTTTACACACACAACACACAGATGTTTCACGCGTTTAAAGTATTTTTATTTACACTGCATAATAAATATATGTTGTGTTAGATAAACTTAAAAATTGACATGCGGCGACTTGAATAATAGCACAACTTTATACACACACAAAAAACAAACGAACATAAACACACACTTGCCTATGTAATATTTATAATATGATAGGTACGGAATATACTATCATATTGATTTTTCATCTATTATTAATTAAAAATCTATTTATAAGATTATCGAAAAAGAGAAAGAAAGAGAGTATTATTAATATTAATTAGTTATGTATTTTTGTATATGTAGAATGAATTAATTTATTTTTTGTAATAAAGATTTTATATTAGCATGAAGTTTATTTAAATATTATTATAATATATATATATTATAATAATATATATTTCCTTTTTTATTTATTAATTAGTAAAAACTCGTCAACTAATGTATATCCTTCCATTTTTGATTTACGTATCTTCGAATTTTGTATCTTCGATAAAATAAATCGATATCTCGTATTCGATAATTATTTCAAAATGGCGGGAATTAGAGGTAAATTTGAATACGTATTTTCAAATCTTTATATAATAAATAAATTTATTTGATTTATTGTAATATTTGTTCTATGAAATTTTATTTGAATTTAAATTCTTGTTTATTTTAAAGATTTATCTGTATGAAAGGATCGATGAAACTACTTGCTTCGCTGATAACTAAATAGATAAAATAGAACTTATCCCATGATAAGTTATCAACATCGCACGAGTATGTGATCGGTAACGTGGTTTTTTTTATATAAATTTGATGTTTTATTAAAATAATATTTTGTTTATGTTTTTATTCCAAAGAGAGATAGAAATAAGCAAGAAATAATTGCATTTTTATGTAAGTATGTGCATATAAAATAATATTCATATATTTTTAGTTATAAAAGTAATTGTCATTACGAATCCAAGAATATCGTTTTGGAATGATCTAAAATTGATTAGGTATCGCATTAATTAAACAGAATATCGTTCAATTCAAATGAACACGAATGAAAGAATGAACGAACGAACGTAATACTTTTAGTCTCTTACCACACTTTAATTAAATCTGTTATGTTACGTTATTATAAAATAATGCGATTTCCACATTTGTACATAGAGCTCATCAGCAAAAATTAAGATGAAACAAAATATATATACATCTACAATTATTCGCAAGTATCTATCCTAATATAGGATAAAGATGGTTAGAGTTTTTAGTTTTAATTCTCGCTCCAAACAATTCGTATAAACTATTTTCATTTTTGTAGAAATAACGAGAAAATAAGTCTCCTTATATAATAATAGTAAATACACATTAATAGTCTATCGAAAGAGGACAGCCTATAATAATCTCATACTTGAGCAAAACAAGGAGAAAAATACGACAAGAGCAATGCTTTTCTTCGTCACACAAGTGCATCCATTGTTATTGTCCACGCTAGATTGTTGAGACATCGAGGCCATTTGTATAACTACGATGAAACAAACAAAAGATAAATTATTTATCAATTTGGTAAAAGAAAAAAAAAAGAAATGATATATTTAATATCTTTTTTTAAGTAATAATAGTAATAATACCAGTGTTGATTTTTTCTTCTGGCACTTCTTCGATAGTTTTGTAATAGTCTTCAGCATCAGGAGCTGCAGTAAAACACAAAATATGTAGAATGGAAAGATCGAGATGAGAGGCCACATTGAAATTTGTATTCTTAAGATTGAGATCATTTTTTGATAACTTACGAGCACCTTCTGTAGAAAATTTGATGATTTTAGATGGCCTACTCGAGCCATAACGATTTCTCGATACCACAAAAGCTTCGTAGTGAGTAGCTTCGGCTAATCCTGTTAAATTGAAGGATCGAGCATGTACAGGACCAATTGCATTGCTTCCGCTCGGTATGTAAAGTTTGTGCCACTTGTATGCCATCGTAGGAGAACCTTCAGCACCTTCGTGTATATATTTCTGTATTCATCAAGCGTATATCAATTACATAAATTGGTTAAGGATGGTTGGTTGGTTGGTTGATTGGTTGCACATGGTTATAGCAAGTGATGAAAGCTTCCTCCTATGATCTAATAAAACTACATTTCTCTTTTAATAATAAAATAATATACACACTGGTCTGAAAGTCGTCTTATTTTCCTGAATACCATCCTGTATATAAATAATATTTACCCTATATTGACGAAATGAGAATCGATATTCAACGATAGGAGTATAGCAATCGACTTCCCAAATGAAATTGTATGCAGTTTTTGATATACTCTTAGCTTCTTTGAAAACTGCAGGATTCGCAACCCCCGACAATTCTATGGCTGCCTCGGTTATTCCCAAAGAATTCCATGCTCTGCATAAGTAAAATCCATAGTCTTTCGTTATCACATTCCTTATCACTAAACTGTGATTATGTCCTGTACTGTGCTTAACTACTCTCGTTGAATAGGACACCGTTTTGTTCACGAAGTACCATTCAACCTGTAAAATCGTTTCCACTGCATGTATTTAATGTTATATAACTGGATTTTGTGGAAGACCGGTCAAATTTTCAAACAAGATACATTTTCTTTTTTTATATTTCTATGAAAAAAGGCAAAGGTAATTTTCTCTCGGACTATTTTTCCTAGGACAGAACTATCATGAGTCACGTTTCCAGCGAATCGATTTGTCACGTATTACCGGCTTTAAGGGATAACTTTGAGAAATTGCTTTGCGGCTAGAGCGAAGCCTTTTCATTAACTTACATATATACAAGTATCTTGGCTGCAAATATTCCAAGTCTTTTAGTATTTTATTTTTCTTCTTGGGAGGAAATAAAAAAAGGAGAAAAGACAAATTTCTAACTTACTTCAGCATCAGGCCAAGCAATAACACTGCAATCCAATTGGGTACGAATCCCAGGAGACGCATGCACCCATGGCTTATGCACAATAATTTCAGGCTTATCTGCAATTGAATACACACAGTTCTAAATAAAAGTTAACGATATTATTTTGATCAGGATATGTAAATAATTATTGATATTCGTATAAAGGCATTAAATGTTATCCGTAATGAGAGCAATTGGTTCGTACTTAATATATAAGTGTAGGTACACGCGTACATACGATTGGAATACTAAGAAGACAAATGCGCTCACTCAGCAATTTGCTAATTTAATTATAATCGTTTTATACGACGCACTCGTAACCGCTGTCGAATACAATTTGACACGATTGCATCCGCGTACTGCGGAGAATACGAATTAGGATATTTAATTATAAAGTAGCCTCGAATCTTCTTAAAGATAAATATCTAGAGGGATGTAAAAGAGTGTACGTAAAATTAGATGAAAAAAATAGAAAGAAAGATAGAAAGAGAGAGAAAAAGAAATAAATGGTAGAGGAATGCACAACAACGTTCTCTGCATCTCAGCACGGAATTTCGTAATACCCTTTACTCTTTTCTCTGACCCTTATCCTCTACCCTACCCACCCATCTTCTATGCCGTAATTTTTCTTTTCCCTTTTTTATTCTGTAAATTTACAAAGTAATGAAAAGAAGCAAAACTACGCGGCGGCATTTGAAAAGGCGCCCACGATTGTATCCTTCTGCCTGGGTGCATTTCTTCCTTTTTTTTTTTTATCATTCAATGAAAAGAGAGCCGGCAAAATTTTATAAGCTAGAGATAAAAAAGGTAATTATAACTTTATGCATTACGTTACGCGAAAAGGCTTTCCTTTTTCTTTCTATTTTCTTTCTATTTTCCATTTTGTCTAAGACTCACATTTTATGCGAAGATCGATCGTTGCCGAAGCTGCATCACCGATACCATTGTTAGCTATGCAGATGTATTGTCCTGAACGATTACGATGATCAGCGTAAAATCTTAAACGTGGTATGTTGGTCAGCAATGGTATCTCGCCGTCCTGTTAATAATTTTTATGTTATAAGAGAATATTTCATTTGTTTTTGTATCATCACCTTGGTCCACCAAGAAACGATTGGCGTGGGAACACCATTTGCGACACACTCCATGTCGACTTCTTCTTTTAAATTGACTTCCAGTTCACCGGATTCTGGTACTGTGCGAATACTCGGTGGAACTGGAAAAATATACGAAAGAAACTGGTTAGGGAATATAAATAGTGGTTAAAGTTTCTAGGGCGTGATAAAGATACATATCTATCCTCGTATCGTACTTGCCTACTCGTTCAAAGATACATACTAAATGGAATAAAGAAAGAATACAAGATTAACCAAACATTATACTACTATTCCATGTAAAATACTTATTTTGTACAAAAAAAGAAAGACAAAAATCTGAAATATGATTTCATTTAGCGAGAAAGGAAAGGAGAAAACCTTCAAACCTTTCGATTGACTTTATTCTCGTATTTTCGATCTCTTCACCCTTTTTTCTTTTCACATATTCGCGTATGCTTCGATATATTTCTGTTAGTCTACATACAGGGTGAAACCAAAAACACCACGATTGTCAAAAATTCCATAATTATTTTTAATATTATAGATTATTATTCGAAAGATAATTAAAGCTCATAATTAGGTTTATTTAAGTATCACAGAAGAATCATTTTCTTGGTAATTAGATTTAGAAAATATAATTATTTAGAAATTTGTTGACTCAGTTGAGAAAATGTTACATTATTTTATAATTATTATTTGAAGTATTTGAAGCAGATACAAATTTAGAATAGTTTAGTTATTTCGTTGTCTACCCTGTATGTATATCTTCGAAATAGAATGACTGTAAAAAAAAGAAAAAAAAAAATTCAATAGAAGCAACAGCAACAACCTAGAAATTCCATAGAGACTCATAACAAAAGGACAAGTATTCTTTCTTTTTTCCCTTTCGTTTAGCTCGGTTTGTCAATTTTTGCATATGCTACTCGTGTACGTCAGTGCAAATTCATTTCATACGATTTTCTTCGATTTTTTTTCGATCGAATCTAACAACTTATTCAACTTTTTATTTATCTCGATTGCGACGATACGATAATAAAGAAAGAAAGAGAAAAAGAACAAAAGAAATTGTGGGAAAGATCGATGGCACTTGTAAAGTTCTTCATCGTCGCGTGAATATTGTGCTGAAAAAAAAAAGGAACGATCAATCTTTCAAAATGAATATATCTTTTTTGTTTCCGCGTGATTTCGATCCGATTCGAGTCATTGTCAGAGACATAGAAGAAAAAGAATCCCTCGAGGGGAAGGATCTTCTTCTTTTTCTTTTTCTTTCCACTTATAGGGGATCATCCTTGGAAATATTGATAAAATGTTCGAAACCTCGAACCATTGAATTATTTCCATGCCCATATTTCATAGATATTTAACTCATTTATCAATAGGGGTATAGTCAAGGCTTTATGAGATGAGTCAATAATTAATTGATTCAATAAAATTTCTTTTCCGATCATAATGTTTTACAACATTTTATAGACAAAGATTTTCTTCCAAGTATGGAAATCGAATGATGAGAAGAAGGAGAGATACAATGATATTATAAGAAAAAAAAAACATATATTCTAATATCGGTCTAACATGAACTAATTGTAAGAATATAAAATATTATAAATAGGTAAACGTGTAAAAACATTCAACAAAATAATTGCACAATCAAGTTGATAGTAATGAAATAATCTATGACTTTCAGTTCATATAATGCAAGGATTATTTGAAAGGATCTAGGGTATAAGATAAAAAGGAAGATATATATATTTATTTACGATATGGTTGGTAGAAATAAGTACTCACACATAACCTGGATATCGTGGACGCGCGTAACATATCCCCAAGGAGTTGGTCGGGACGCTTGGCACACATATTCTCCCGTATCTCCTGGTTGTACGTTAGAAATCTCTAAGCTTCTGTTAGACCATAGTTGAATTCTTTCGGGTGTTACCAGATGGGGATTATCGCTGTCAGCCAAAGAAATCCCATTTCTCCACCATTTCACCCTCGTTGGCACCCCTTCAATATTTTAACATTTTTCTAACAAATATATCTTTTATATATTTTTTTCTTTTTCATTATTTCCCCAAGTTTAATGTATACGAACAATTGTTTTGATTATTAGCAAGTTTGTTAATAAAATCAATGGAGAAGTTTTGTACAAATATGCAGGCTTACTCACCACGATCTTGCACATAGCAGGGTAGCAAAACCGTATGGTTTCTGAAGACCTTTACAACCGTCGAATGATTCGTGAAACCTTGATTCATTGCCGAGTTAATTCCTAGTAATAAAATATCAGATTAAATGAATAGTATTAATAATGATCGATCTTGTTTTTTTTTTTTTTAATATATATTTCAATAATATAGAACATTATCGACACTTATCGATCTTTGAATACATACAAAATCTACACACCCTTATTTTATTTAAAAAGAAAACAAATAATTTTATCTTTTCAACTCACCCATAACAAGAAAGCAAATAATCCAAGAAACTGGTATCATTCTCGATCGATGTATCGATCACGAAAAATAAACAAGGATATTTTTCGATGATATTAAGAAACTAATAATAATAATAATAATAATAATAAAAGAGCAACTAAATTGCACTTGTATAATAATCGATGTTATCTCGCGTGCGATCTCTGAGACTTTTCACTACAAACTGATCTTCCTTTTAAGATGGGGGAGATGAGATCCCTTCTCATTCGTTCTTAATTCACCCGCACACGCACACACTTAAATGAATAAATACACGAATACATCGAAGGATGCACGCGAGAAGTTAGAGAGACTACGTTGCTCTTATAATTATGACCACTTGCTCATTATGCGATTTAGAAACGTCCATGTTACATGTCGTTAAGAATAACATCTTTATTTCTTTCTTCCTTCCAAGTATTTTTAATCCTTTAAAAAACAAACAAGAAAACCAGGAACTTACCAATCTTGTCAAATAATTCAATTATTATTCAAATATTAATATACTCGATACTCTAATCGATACTAATTTGAAATACAATCATATTAAAAAACGAGAAAGGACAAATTGAGAAGCAACGAGCCAAGATGACAAGATCACTGTTTTTTTTAAATACTACACAATTGTAAAGATCCATCAGGATTGCACATTATGCAAGCAGTAAGAAAAAAATACCCAACCGTATATAAGAAAAAGAAAAGAGAAGTTTCGCATGCAGGACTTCTAAAAGTGTGTAGAATTTAGGAAAAAAACAATGCATCTCAACTTGGCTTTCACTTTGTTAATTTATGAAAAAATACTACTGATAGATTGTATGGAATAAAAATAGGAAAAAAAAAATAGTTTATATAGGATTGAAAGATAGGAAATAAAGTATCATCGTATGGATCGTTTGAGATGGACAAGCATAGACCGTGAAAATGGCGCTAACGTGTTTTCTACGTACGGTTGCATACGTATAGGGGTATATAGGGTGTCCCCGAGTACCAAAGGCATTCTTCTATAATTTGTTCAATTTACGCACCAACAAGCATCATACATAAAAAGAAAGAGAGAAAGAGAGAGAGAGAGACAAGAGGGAGGAGTGAAGAGTAGAGTCATTCATCGAGTTATCCATTAAATCCTTAATTTAATATGTCGTTCACCGACCGGTCTGTCTTTTTAAAAGACACTTCTCCCTCTGTTCTTTTGCAATTTGTCTGCGCTCCATTTTTGAAGGGACGAATAAATGAATGGTTCCACAAAATATCAACTAATTAAAATGAACATTTTCTTCTAATTAACGCCAACGAAATTAACTTTAATTTTCTTTTTTACTCTTCTTCTTCTTCTTCTTCTTCTTCTTTCAAAAACGAAAGTTAATAATTTGGATAAGAAATGATTTTGCGATGAACTTCGACTCGAATTGACACGCGAATAGAAATTTGTGAGAGAGAAAGAAAAGGGAGCAAAGTAATTTATGAATTTGAAATAGACAGAAACGTATTAAGTACATTCCATATTTTCTGTAATGAAACATGTATTTCAACTCACTGCCGGGTATGTATCTTGGTCTTCCATTTAGCATTACTATGCATCTATCAAATAGGATATCATATTAATGTTATTAAAGATATGATAGAAACTAGAGTAGAAATATCGTGATAAAAGTTTTTCATGTGTAAAAAAAAGTATGAAAAAGAATGAAAAAGGAACAAAAGTAAAAAGCTATGCGAAGCTGTACAAATTAGTAAGACATAGAAATGCGAAAAATGTTATGAAAATATTTCGAAAATGTTCATTTTAATATTTACGGAATTTTATAATGACACAATATTTTTGTTACACTCTCACATATACACATATACACATAATAATCTCACATATACGTATTAAATTTAATTACCTTGACATATTTGCGAGGCCATAGCACAAGAGGGAAAAAGGGAGAAAGGTTTTTGTGTGCGTGGGCATAAAACACGCATACACACGCTTCGATAAAAATGTTGAAGAAAGATATTTGTTCTCTACGATACACGTACACGTGTATAATAATAAAGAATCTTTTTTTTTTTTTTTGAAAATATTTCAGTGAAAAATAAAGTTCTAAAGTAAATATACTAATAAATGAAAGTAGAATGAAAAGGATTAAAGGATTGGTGTATAAAAATCCTGATAGTTCTCATCTTCGATAATGGTAATAGTAACAACGATATAGAAATCTCTGATAAAAAAGTTCTCTCAAGTTAAGAGGATGAAAAAGAAAAAGCTGAAGAAAGGAAAGAATGGTTCGGAAAATTCAGTCGAGTTAGGTGGATTGGAGGAGAGTAAGCATAATAGGAATATTATAGTCTTCTTACTACTTGGGAGAGGCATTGTCGCTGTAGGCCCAATCATCTCTTCTTACTCTTCATTGTTCGCGTATTACATTCGGGAATATATAGTATATACGTACGCCTAACCCATTCACCATTACTTCTCTCGCGAGTCAATGTCTATTTATTGATAATGCTACTACCAAAGAGCAAGAATGACTTTGAAACTTAAACTGATTCGATTTAACCACCGACGTTCATTCATTTTTTTTTTTTTATTATCATTAAGTTCATTTTATTCTATAAATAGTTTGTTGTTATCTTCGTGAAAGATTCTAATTAATTATTATAGAAAGGCAAAGGGAACGTTACTTTTTGGTAACAAACAAAATAAAAAATTTAACAGGATTTTGGTATCACTCCTAAACGTAGATTATACTCGACGGACAACATTGGTAATGTTGCAATTTTTAAAGCTCATGTTTGTAAGAAGTCGAACACCAAAGAAACTTTAAAGTGATTTCTATAGTTCAATATAATCCAAAATATTATTTTTCTTTTAATTAAGTTTGTATTACTTTGATTAGAGTTTTCTCTCTCATCTATCTGTATATTCAATCCAGCTTTGCAATAAAATCTTCAATTACATTTCGATGTAACGTTGCCACGATTGCTCTCTCTCTCTGATTCTATCGTTTTTTTTTTTGAAAACTATCGAGAAACCCGTGACAAATTGCGCGTATTGCCAAGGGCGACGTGAAACGTCCCTGTGGCCCTATCTTGCACCAGATAAATACGACCACACGAGAGTCCGATGCTTTTCTCATAAACGTGTATGTCTATACGCCTGTTCGATGACAGAAAACAACCTGATATTTCAAAATGATTTAGATCACGTTCAAAGGTTACATATCTTTATACCAAAATCTGCTTTTTTTCTCTTTCAATCAACTATTCTTTCCATGCAAAAAGATTTCTATGATAACTGTGATATTATTTTTGAAAACTTCTATTAACAATAAGTTATTCAGATTACAAAAAAATTCTTTGCGTAATGTTAACCATGCACCTTTGCTCAGGTTTTCGTATTACTTTAGTACATCCGTTCTCTCGAGTAAGCTGTAAGACGATATTAAAGGGCTACTTTTTCATCTCGTGTTAGCCTTTCATTCAACCAGGGATAAAAGTAGGCTGGATGCGGGAATGGAATAAGGAAGAGAAAAGAGTGAAAGAGATAAGAGTGGCGTAATCCTTTACTCAAAGAGTGAGAGAGTGAGAGAGAGAGAAAGAGAGATGTGCGAGCATGATTCAAATCCGTGTGAATGCGTATACTTAATCCTAAAGAAAAGGAATTTTGTGTGTGTGTATATGTACATGCAAGAGAGAGAAAGAGAAAGACTTAAAATGCTTCTCAATGACTTCGATACCTCGATCTTGGCGACGTTTAAGGTGGGCATCCCTTTAAGCCGATTTTAAAATGAATTTATCGAAGCCTCATCGTTTTGCGATAAAACCCATCGTAGCACCCTTAAACGGCAAGAAAAAAACTAAAAAAAAATCCGCTCTCTCAATTGGTTGATTGCAAAAACTGTAGGTTCTATAACTGTCAAGATTACATCAAGTGGATACTCGTTCCTTTAAATTTACCTTCTTTTTTTCTCATTTATTTATTAATTTATATTTTTTATTAACAATCTTATCGTCAAAAACATATTCCTGGTTTTACGTGATAATACATATTTTCTACTACTTTATATTCATTTATATATTCTCTTTTTTTTGGTTTATTCTTCTTGTTCTTTTCACCCTGGAGACGACTAGCAGGGTGCTTGTTATCCCTATTTACGCGAGCAAGTTCGCGCGTATAATAAGGTTAAATTACCCCGCCAAACAATTATATCTATCCTTCTACACGTATTACGTATGTCAATTGTTACATCGTTTATAATCACCAATGTATTTGAATCGTTAACAATACTCTTACATCTCATTTCTCATATATTCATGATCAACATATTTTTAGAATAATTCCATTTAATTCCATTTCTTTTGAAACACTCCTCACCCTTTCATTGCCATCAAATAATTCAATAGTTTTATAATCAAAATGTTTAATTTTATAAATAATTTTGTAGCTTAGAGAAATAGGACATTCGTTTAAAGGCAAACAAGATTTTCATCTTTCTTTATAATTCCACAATTGTTTACACAGGTGTTTTTATCCTTTGTTTCCTTTTCTATCTTTTTGTTTTGGTTACATTTTTTATTCCATTTCGTCACTATGAGAAAAGTTTAAAAATTACGTTGCCTTAGGCTACATATGTCTATGCAAGTATACATAAATATGTACGACGTAACTTACGTATGTGTGTGAGTAGAACTTTACTACTCTACTCTCTAACAGCAGCAGCACATACACACGAAGTTGTTGGTAGAAAAAAAAAGAAGAAAGTCATATGGTTTAATTGGTTGTAATTTAGTGAAGCACCGGTTCTCAAGTAAACCACCACATCGTTGCTAGAGTCATGTTTACGAAGGACTTGCAGAGGGTTGTCCAGTGCTTAAGGTCGGAAGTGAGTTTAATTGCAAAAGGTCGTAGAGAGAGAGGAAGAGAGAGAAAGAAAGGGTTAGATGCTCTTTAACAACGGAAGTAACTCCAAGTTTTAGATAGTTCTATTAGAATGATCACACACAAACACACACACACACACACACATGTATGTATAGATTGTCTCTAGTCATAGACATTACGTTCGTTAATACAATAATCGCGTTAGTCGTGTACCGTGCTCTTTGTGTTGAATAATATTTCGAGAGAAAGAGAAATTCGTAGCACGTAGGTATATGTATGTATAGGTATGTGTATGTGTATGTATGTGTATGTATGTGACTTTTATTTAACGAAACGAAAAACGCTTTACCTAGGCAGAAAGTGGAACGTGTACCTAAATCTAGGTCAACTACGTGTTTAGTAATACAATATTTTTCGAGAAAATCATGTGCCGTTCCTTTTGATGATATTTTATGACTTTAACGATTTATTTGAATCCTTATAAAGTTTGTTACGAAAATATAAATAAAAAATATCGTACATATTATTTTTAAAGAAGATTAAGAAAAAAATATAAGGAATTTTTTCTTCGCGTATGTGTGTGTGTGTGTATTAAAATAAAAAAGAATAGAAAATTGTCACGTTTTCGTACTAGGACAAAAATTCACGAGGGACTTGGTAATAAATCTTAAGAAAAACTCGCCAACTTTTCTTCATCATATTTCATCTTACTTTTATTCTTCTCTATCTTCTTTCTCTTTTTTTTCCTCTTTTTTTCCCCCTTTTTATCTCACTCGATCTCACATCGATCTTCTCGAGGATCGCCAAGAGTTCTTTCTTTAAAAAAGATTAAGAAAATAAATTGCTAAGACAAGGATTATTGCAATATTTTATAATCGCGCATTTAATATATATTGAAATGTACATTAACACGACTAATTGTTCTTTCTTTTTTATTTTTCAACTCCTCGTTTATTTTTCTTTCAATTAGACAAAAAACTATCGGACACACTTTATAATTATATTTAATTATTTATGATCATATTTTTGTCCAAAATTTACAACAACACGACTTTGTACGTCAAGTTTTTTACGATGGTGAAAAGTAAACGAGAGTGGATTCGCTTCGTGGGATGTGGGAGAGGGTCAAGAGGGGTTGCATATACGTATGCATATACGTATGGTTGAATATGCGGAGAAAAAAAAAGCAAAAGTAAAAGAAAAAGAGGAAAAAGAAAAAATCGAAGCAACGCGAATGGCTGAGAAGCTTCCATATTTTTTGTTTGCTCCTTCTTCCCTTCGTACATATTCCACGTTCGTTAGGAAATTTGATAGGTACACTCGTAAATTTATCAAAAAGGGCAACCCTTGTCGATACCTTCGTTAACAATGAATTATTATCAAATTATTATGTTCTTTTTATGTGTATATTTATGTGTTGAATTATTCCTGTTTGTATTTAAAATATTTATTATATTTTTATAAATTACAAATATAAGGAAATAAATAATGAATAAAAAGAACTATCGCGTTTTCGTTGATTTCAATAAATTTACTTTTATGCACATTTTCAAGTTAATTTATTATTCGTATGAGAAAATAATATATTTTTCTTTCCTTTATAATTTGAAATTCTGTTTATACCATGATGAAAAAAAATGTCCTTACTAAAAGATTTAAAAGGCCGCAAACAAACATATGTACATTTACGATAAGAAGGAAACGGAAGTGTTATTTATCTATCTTAAGGAATATCAAATGAGAATTCGTACGAACCATTACGTCCTTCTCTATCCAGTACTTCTAAACTATGCATTAGAAACACTTTATTCTATTTCTAACTATTAATACATAGAACCAAATGCGTATAGATGACCTACAAAAAAAAGAAAAAAAGGGGAGAAAACAATTACTTTATGCCTTGTAATCATCGTTCGTGAAAAAAGATCAAATAAATATAGCAGATGCATGATTAATATTATATCGATTAGAGGGTGTTTATAAGTAAATTTGCATAATTTTCTTCTCTTTATTTCTTTTTTCATAGAATGTTTCAAAAAGAATTCGGAACGAGCCTGGAAGCAAAGAACAAAAAGGGGATTTGGTTCGTCAGTTGTTGTATTAGAGTGAACGTATCTTTATGATAATAATTTAGTATTAGAATAATAATAATAATAATGATGAAAGATAGTATGGAAGAAGTAGAAGAGATTCTAAACTCTACTAGATTAGTTTTACAAACTTTTGGCTTCTGGCCTAGAGAAAGTTTGTATAATTACAAGTTGTCATTGTGGAAAGGATATTTTTCTGTGTTTCTTATTTTTTGCGGTACAATTTTTGTGATATTTGCGCAAATTACTCTTGTTGGTGATACCATTGCTTTTTCCGAGTAAGTTCTATTATTTATTAATTATTTAATCTTTTTTATAAGACCTAGAATAACAAAAAAAAAGAGAAGAAAAGTTTTAAACAATTTTTTTAAAGGTTCCTTTATTTGTTTTAAAATCAACTAATAGATCATCGGTTAATGTTGTTGGATGGTTTTTGATGTTATCCAAATGTATGGCATTTAATTTAAAAAGGTTTGTTCTGACAATTATTTCATTTTACGATTATAATCAATTCATTCGGCAACAATTTGAGATTAAAGTATTTTTTCCAGGGATACTATATTATTATTATTAATCAAAATGGAAAGAGGAAGGATGGTTGATTATTGGCTAGAAAGACGAGCAATGGCTACGAAATTTCTCACAATTGTTTATATTATCTTATCTGTTACTTTCCTAGTATCACCCTTGTATTTATCTGGAAGGAATTTACCTTTCCAAGGAAACTTTCCTCCAGTCTTCTTTCGAGACCCTTGGTACGTATTTTTAAACGCATTAAAAATACATTTCAAAGGTTAGTATGTATTAGAAATTGGAAGGAAAAGAAAAAATCCGAGAAAATCGATTAGAGATCAAACATATATCCCATTGTTTGGTATCCTTTTCTATCGAGTTTTGTACTTTGATGCATTATCGAGTTGTCATTCGATGCGTTTAGCAGTGCATTGTGAACTTTTATCAGGTCGAGTGAGAACCCAATTGGAAACTCACTCGATGAAAACTTTTTCATTTGAACAAACTCAAAAATGATTTCTAAGAGAATAAGTTTATGAAGAACCCTTTGTTGCAACATCCTTCTCTACTTCTTTCATAATCTTATTTTCTTATTTACTATGTTTTATTTTTTAAAAATTTCAAATAATAAATAAATCTAGAATATATTTTCAAGGTATCAAATAATATATGTGATGGAAATAATGTTAAGCCTATTAGCAGTCTCGAATACACTGGCTTGCGACGTGATACTAATATTGTTCGTTTGTCAACTATGCAACGACTTGCATAGAACAGCCACCTTGTTACAACAGTATGGTGACGATGAATGCAGCCTGAAAGATGTCATTAAACAGCACGTTTCCTCCCTAAATTATGGAGAGACGGTATGCAGTGCTTTGTCTGTTATGTATCTCGGTCAAAATTGCATCTGCTCGATGGCGATCTGTCTGGCTTGTTACATTTCTTTAACCGTAAGTTTTCACTTTTCAATAATATACGAGTGCGTTTGCGAAAACATTATTCTTTCATCGAATTCATAGTAAACGTTAAATAATTATTGCGAGCAAGTTATTAACGTTTAATGCAATTTATTAATGAAGGTAAATTGTACAAAGGATAGTTGAGTTAAAAGAGTTTGATGGTTATTATAAAGTTAGTTAGATATTTATTTACCATGTATGTGATATTTTCATCAAATCTCATTGAGTTGTTCATTTCATTCGATTAAAATTCATTTAATTACTTATGATTTTCTAATCTTCGACATCTAATGTCTTAGTATTTACATTATTCTTTCAAAATAGATTCTTCGCGTGTTGTAAACTTTTAAGTCAAAAAATCAATCATCCCTCAAGTTTTCTAAATATCCCAGCTTAAGGTCATTCGAGCATAGAAAATTCCTACTTAAAAACATTTAATAATCCAGCCATATTAATTACCACCCCTTTTGAAAGTGTTTGAATTGCACCCTAGAGGCTAACGAGCACCGAGGCAACGAAAGAGACGACAAGAGAAATTATTGAGCGATTTTCCACACGCACACATACACACACACACGCACACGCACACGAATATGGGAACAAATTTTCCTCTTTTAGCCATACGTTCCTGTACAAGTTTCTAACTTCCTAGGCTCATTATTTTTCTCCTACTTTATGATCTTGATTAATCATCGAGTTTCAAATGCTTCTCAAAATCGTCCGAGATTGTTCCTGTTTAATCAGTCACGTCTAAGCTCTTGACTCGTCTACGTTGCTTATATACAACCTTCAAAAAGCTTTATGATCGATGTGATTTGATCGTTCGAAACAAATTTCATTAGATTAAACGAGCAACAACGTAGAAGAATCATTATTTACCGAAAGGATCCTATTAATTGCTCAGTTAATTTCTCAATTAATAAACAAGAACGATGACTACGTGCAAATATAAAAATATAAAAATATTCCGATGAAAATGATATTGAAAATGGTAAAGAAAAACATTCTGGAGTAGTCGTGAAGTGATTTGATAATTGTAAAAACAATGTAATAATAGTAATAATATTATTAGAAAAGTAATGAATAACATGTAGAGGGAAAGAGTATAGTTGAGAATAGTCGGAAGCTTAAGAGTTGAAAGCTGAAAGCTCAACCGGCTCGTAGAATCAATTAATGGTGCTCGTAGAGGCAGGCTATAAGCCAATCGACTAATTACGAAAGAGATTAGATGGGATCACGGTATGGGTCGAACGGGAAAACGGGATTAGTCATTGTGCTCTCTCCCTTCTCTTTCTTAATTAGAACTTCTCTTTCTTCGGGCTTTGGAAAGAATATTGAAATAAAAAGAAAGATAAAAAGAAAAATAAAAAGAACAAATAAGATAGATAAAAATATCTAAAGAATTTTTTCTATGAAATAATTATATCTTTTATTTCAGATAACAAATACTTTGACGTTGATGAAAATGGTCGTAGTACTCTTAGCAATGGTCCCAGTACTGTTCATCAATTGTTATAGCGGAGAAATGATTTATGGTGCTAGTTTAAGCGTTAGCATGGCGATAGAAGAAAATTCTTGGAAATCTGGTAACATTAGAGTCACCAAAGATGCTGCATTCGTTGTTCAAAGGGCTCAAAAACCGATGAAAATCGCCGTTGGTACTTTTGGTACCATCAATCTAAAGTTTTTTTGCGATTCCCTCTATACGGCCATTTCTTATGCTATGGTTTTGAAAACTATGAGCTAGCAATCATTTAATTTAAAAGTACAAAATAATAACTCGTTTTTTCAATTATTATTTAATCGAATGATTCAATTATTCTTCAAAAAATAAAAAAGGTATACATAATTATAATAATAACAGTAAGATTCAACATATAAATATTATTATATAATATAAAATAAATAAATTATATATAAAATAATCTAAACATAAAATAATCGTAAAAAGGGAAGAAATTAGAATTCTATGTAAGAATCTTATCACCCGCATAGCCCTATATTGTTTTTTATTAATTTTTGTTTAAATTATAAAAGAAAAGGAACGATTTATCAAGAAGGTGTTCGTAGAGAAGTTTCCTTCAAAAGATTAATCTGTTTAGACGTCCCTGTTTCATCCAATCTTTGTCTTATATCTTTCTCTCTCTCTCTCTCTCTCTCTCCTACATTATTGGTAAGACGAATATATAGTTAACATGATCCAATTAATCTTAAGGGATACAAAAATTCAGTAGAATAATAACGTTGGACGTGGAACAAAGTAATCTTATGTTAATCAAAAGATAATAAGAATCTTTTTGTGTGATTACACTCTCAATCAAATAATTACTCGATAATAATTATTTTTTTCTTTGCAAATTGAAAAACTTGAATGGAAGTGCCGGTATGGTGAGAATCTTCTTTCTTCATCTTCTTATTTCATTGATATATAAATCGTGATTTTTTATTAATGCAGTAATAGTAGGAGAGGTTGTACAGTACACGTGTCACACTTCAAAGAGATTCAAATGTAGATATTGCGGGAACGCAATGCGGCCTCGTAATAAAACGAGCTACACTCACATAGGTCAAGTGGAATACAATATGTAACAGGGAGTTGAACCATAAAGCCTTCTCTACCTTTCCCTTATGCTCTCCTTCCCTCTCTCTTCCTCATTCTGTTTATATCATCACCCACAAGCCCTGTGCATAGGAAACTTGTAAGCTATGCAAAATCTGGCTTACCGGTTTGTAGCTGAACTAATTTTCACTGGACGACGACTACCGCACAAAAATCCGCAACAGTTTTCTCCAGTCATAAAGAATGGATACATGACATATTTTTTTATTGCACCGGCATTGTATAATAAAAAGCTGTTTCCTTTATCTCCCGTACTTTATTAATTCAATTTCTGCTTTTGGTTATTCAGCAACTATAACCACAGGATGATGATATATGTAGGCTTGAATTTAAGTTCATAAGTGGAAAGGTAATTCCTATTCTTTTTTTTTCTTTATTTCATTTTTTGAATGAAGGGCGTGTGATAAGATTCAAAGATCACTTTCAAAATCATTTTATTCAAATCTATCTTTTGTTATTTATTCAGTAACCAAACCGTGACACAGAGTGGCTTAAAAGTTTTTAAACGAGCTTAAAGTTTTTAAGTACATTTTAAAGCTTGCAATTAGGCTTGTATTACTGTTACATAATTTAAAAAAAATATCATAAACTAAAAGAAATGTAGGAAAACAAAGTAATGAATTGTTAAAATGACTTGGAAACTTTTGGGTCTACCCTGTGTAATATTGTTTCTAAAAGTACGGGTACGCGTGTGAAAGATCGAGGGTTGAAAGAAAGGGATGAAAAGCTTTTCGTCCCAGATTACGGTTGGATCAATTAAACGAGAACTAGAAACACGTTGGTTACAATACATATGTGTATGAGCTTTGTCTGGCATCGACGAGCAATGAAAATAATGGCTAAAGTGTGTTCGCGATGACTGTACTATGCTTCATCGACGATGCAGAACGAAGGTAATAACGAGAATTTATACTTTTTCTTTAGCCACGAGTTCGTACATTCTATTATGTCGTTTTATGATCAAGAAATTGATGATTTATATTTCTTTCCAAATGCATATATATTATTATTATTATCATTAATAATAATAATAATATATAACTTCTCTTGCTTTCCATATCCATCATTTTTGTCTCTTTCTACATAAAAGCAATCTTGTATAATGTATAAAAGGAAAGAAAACAAAAAGAAAAAAAGAAAAAGAAATTACTAAGGAGAGATACATTTTTTAGTCTTACGTAAACCGATTTTAAGATTAACATAAAGTCTACAGTGCATGTGCATCTGTATAGTAATAATGCTAAAGCATTTAAGCTAATAAGAAAATCATTGTAATTGATATAAATGTATATGCTTTATTTTATGTAAGAAAAATAAAAGGAAAAAAGAAATGATACGTTATTATTATAGTTATTATCTTTTATATTTTTGTCTTATTAAAATTATAGTATAAATAATTTAAATGAATATAGATGATTAATATTGTATATTTCCTGAACAAGCACTGCTATTAAAAATCTGTACTCGTACGAGAAAAAAATCGTTCATAGAGGATTACTATCAAAATGTAAGTTGATTCGGAAAGATCAAACTGCAGTTATTGCTGATAAGCTACTTTTTTCAATAAAATTTTCAAAATAACCACGAGAGGGAAAAAAATAGAAAGATGGAAAAAGAAATCGTAGGAAATAGAACAAGAAACGAAAAGTAACTTTCTACTTGTAGTTGACGATGAGCGGAAGTAGCAACAATTCAAAGCAGTAATTCATCTCAAATAGTGAAAACTTCTTTCTCCCTCCATCCTCTCTTTCCTTTTCTCTCCCCCTCTATAACAAAATGAGGAATAAATTAAACAGCCGGGATTCTCGAAGATTTTGGAAACTTTCCGGGAAAGTTTGAGGTTGCTTGATGAGGGTTGGAGGGAGGAAGGGAAGGGTGAGAGAAGGTAGAAGATAAGGGCTCTCTAGTCCATTGTGGTGAAATGAAAAATATAAAAAAGAAGAAGAACAACAAAAAGAAGTGGAATAAGAACGGTAAGATTAATTTACATAATTATTAACATTAATACACTTCAAATATATATATATAGAAATATTCTCATCAGAAAATTCAACTATTTTTCTACCTCATTTCAACGAGTAATTAAAAGAAATAAACAATTTGTATGAAGAGTCTGATATTGAATTCTTCATCTTGATTCTCGTATCTCGTTTCTGCTAGTCACTGAAGAACCCATCTTTATGCATGAATTTTTGGGAGTTGATAGGATGGAGAATAAGAGAGAGAGAGAGAGAGAGAGAGAGCCAGAGCCTATGCAAGCAACGAGGCCATTGGAATTTCTGTCATCGAAATAATTTGCGTGCTTAAAACAACATCTCTCTCTCTTTCTCGTTACTAACGAGTGTCGACTGGCAATTAGTTTGTAGTGGTGTGAGAGAGAGAGAGGAAGTTTCAGAAAGCTCTGGAACAGCTTAGTCTGAGTGGCAATAAAGGATTAGCTTACGTTGATAAGCCACGATTACTTTCACCGAAGAAGATCGTACATACAAACTCGTTTGTAAAATCATTTTTAGTATCAGACTGATATTGTTATTCTTCTTCTTGTTCTTGATGATGTTTAGAATTTTTTAATAAGTGAAAAATCTTCTATGATCAAAGTTTATATCTATAAAGTATATTTAATATTATAATTTAATTCTATCTATATACACATTATTTTATTCATCATTCTTGAAGTGATCTTTTAGTATAACAAATAATTGGACCAAGTTAAATAGGAGAAAATTAAGTTGTACAAAAATTATCAACCCTTAGAACAACATTTATATTAAACAATTATTAAAATTACCAAACACTATTGAATTATTATTATTTTTTATTATTATAGATAAACAGGTAACTTCTTCTCTGAAATAAAAATCTTCGGATAAAATGATAAGTTTAATATTAATTATTTGCATAACTTTATTCTCCTATTATTACAGTGTCGTCATTATATAAAACATATTTTATTGGCTAACCATATTTGTTGAAATAATCAAAGGAATATCGAATCGAATTAGACAGACTAGGAGGTATCATTGTTTGTCTCTCTGACACACAAAATACACCTATATACTTGATATATAGCGAAGGTACATCATTATGTTCGATCAGTATATTGGTGACATCGATGTTCTTGGAGCAGGTTAGCCCCTTTGTTCGAGGGTAGTTGTCTCCTTGTCAGAGAGTGTCGCTTACCAACTTGGCAAACCCCTTTATCTAGCTTTCCCGTGGGGCTGGCCTGGAACTGGCCTCCATTCCACTAAAACCAAATGTATCACATACATATATACACACATGCACACGTGCACACATCTATCTATCTATTATAAGTGAGAAGAGAACGACTACAAAGCATACCGTTTTGGAGGAAGATTCGAGCCTGGGAGTCGCGTATAGATAGGGGATAGTCTACTACAGTTAAGAAGAAAAGGTAGAGAAAAAAAGAGATAGATGGAAAAAGTAGAGTGGTTTGCCAAACGCCTAAGGGCGTGAAAGAAGAGAGGAAAAGAAGTGGGAATGTGTATATGGGCTGGAAGAAACGGTTTAGGAGGGTTGCAGCTGCAGACGACAACGACCACTCACCCTTATTCGCTTTCACTCGCTCTCGACACATCGACGTGTTCAATCTCGAACCCCTCTCTTTCTCTGTTTGACACATCGACGGTTATATCACTTGACTTTCTCATAACTTACACTCCTTTTTCTTCTTATTATTTTTCTTCCTATTTTTTATTCTTCTTACCAATTCGTCTGTGACATATGATATTATTGTAAAACAGTTCTTCTATTTTCAGGATATTTTTATTATTTTTTTATTTATGAGTTTCATTCGTGATTTACTGCAGTATTATTGATTATTTCTTATAGTTTTTTAATATTAGATTGATCTAACTTAATGGTCTATAATCTTCAATGAAATTATTTAGAGAAGTAGAAATATATTCCAATTGGGATTGTAGACGAATCGATGGTTGACGATTTAAATACAAAGGATGAAAAAGTATTTTCTTTCCCGTTCTCTTTCTATTTCTTTTTCTATTTCACCTCCGTCCATTTAGTTATCTTATCCCTTATCCATTTACCAATCCTTCAGATCTTCTTTCATTTCCTCCTACCCCTTGAGGCGAGCAACTATACCAAGCTTCTCGTATCGAAGCTCCCGCGTTTCTTTTTACCACCGACTTTACTCTTTAATTTTTCTTTTTTCTTTTTTTGTCAACGTCCAGTCTTTCCAACGTCGAGCTTTCTGTAACCTACGATAAGCTTTCTTTGCCTTTTCAACTCTATTTTTCTTTCCGTTTATTTCTATAAGTATATTCCTATCTATACATACGTTTATCTCGTATAAATGTGTGGGTGTGCACGCGTATGTATGATGTTATGTTCGTAAATATGTTTACATGGTATTGGTAGGCACACATTTAAATCTACATTTAAATCTACATTCATATTAGACGTGTGTGTTGAGAATGGCACAGGTGTGTGTGTGTGTGGTATGTATGTATGTATGAGCGCGCACACATAGATCAAATTGTTGGTTCTCACCCCAAGTAAGTAAGTTCTCCTCCCTTCCAAAATCGATTTTCTCTTTCTCATTCCCTTTTTTTCTTTTTCTCTTTTTCTGTCCTTCATTCTTTTTCCTCTTGATGTTCTCTCATTCGTACCTTGCGCTCCTTTTGCAAATGCAGCCAGTATCTCGTATTCCACGCGATTTACGTTCCCTATTGTTTACGATTTAAGCGTTTTCGAAGGACTTTTTGCTATTCAGAAACTTGCCATTCCTTTGGATTACCCTAATGTGGTCATTTTCAGAAAGGGAAACTACCTTCTTGCTAGTATTCGATTTTTATCTTCCTCATTTCTTACTTCTCGATCGAGAAATCCATTTCTTTTCTTTCTTTTTAATTTTTTTTTTTTTCATTTACGATTGGATATTTAATATGAAGAAAGAAATATTTTCATTGAAATTCCTTTTTACCTTTCAAATTTTTTTATTTGAAAAATAAAGAATGCAATTATTATTAGAATGAATATGCAGGAAAAGATATTGTTTTTTTTTTCGATAGAATTTTAAAGAACGAGTTGGTCAACTTGTAAGGCGAATTTTTAATGGATACTCGATGGGGTTGTTAAAATCGAGGTCACGTACGATTCTCAGTAGACAAAGTTCCAAGCTTCAAGAGAATTTCCTCGAATCGTAGTCGACGACTACTCTCAACTAACTTTGAACAATCAAGAAACTTCGATTTGGCAGACTCTACCAAGAGGAAAATTTCCTTTCGATAGGTAGATCTATGTGTTACATGGATCGACTTCATCTTTGCATAGTTATTACAATAACCATTCTACATATACATTCTCATACCCATACATTCGAGAACAACTGCAAAGAACATATACGAACAAATACAACATTTAACGAATATGAATGTGTAAATTCATAAAACTTAAATTAACTATATATAATTTATAAAATATATTTTTTATTTAATTTTATTGTTGTATGTGTGTCGCATGACAGGCAGTCATCTATTTATCTTTGACAATATTTAGCTGTTTTCTCTTCCCTTTTGTCTTGTTATCTTAAACTACCCTTTTCCACCCAAGAACCCTTTTCTCCATTCTTCTTCATCCCATCATCACCAAGCCCGTTTCAATCCCACGAAACTCTCTCTTTCTCCTTCTCGGTTTACGTTTCTACTTTACATAATACCAATTCCCCAACTCTCCTTTTATTCCTTTCCGCTTTTGCCTGTGTAAGTAAAGAGAACTACCCCTTTTTGCAACCTCCCCTCATCACTCCCTTTATCTCCTATCTTTTTTGTTTTACCAGTCCTTTTCCTCAAACTTTAGTATTTCTCATGCTCACGAAATCCTTCCCCATCGAATTTCCTCTCTTTTACTTTTACTTCTTCTTCTCTACTTGCACAATAGTTTTCCTTTTTCTTTTCAAGGTAAAAATAGTATAACACGTTTTAGTCTATTTCTATTTGTCCCTCTGTCTTCGCTCGTACATACAATAGCACTTGGAAATTTTCAAGGAAAATAATCCTTTCGCCATTCTTATGCTAAACCGTTTTTTTATAATTTTCACTAATTTTTTTTATTCATTTTCTACCATAGATCTCGTTATTATTACCCTCTTTTTTCTGACAGTCTAAGAAATTATAAACAATATTTTATATTGTCCCCTATAATAACAACGTAATATAAAATTATATTTCACAATTTTTTCACGAACAATTTGGAAAGTCGGATTTAAACGATTTGTTTCTCTCCCTCTGTTCACTTTTTCCTTCTTATTATATTTTTTCTTCATTCCTTATTTCATTTTTTCCCTATTCATTGTTAGTCTTATGAGCAGTTGAAAATAAGGCATTTTTCTAGAAGATTGAGAAGAACAGTTCATCTTCTTCAGAAGACAAGCATCACGTATTTCATCCCTTTCGTTTTTCCTTGAGCGTCAGTTAGCAGAGCTTCTCTTTTCTTTTTTTCTTTTTTATTTCTATGCCTTTTTCGGGCCAAGGGGAATAAGGATAAATCGTCGTTTAGATCTTCGAACGTTAGAACTCGTCATTTTACCCTCTTCATGTAACCTCTTCACCGTGGCCTTTATTCTCTCTCCATCAACTTTTCTTTCCCTGTTAGATGAAAAATAAAAACAGAGAGAGAGAGAGAGAGAGAAAGAGATAGAAGAAATTGAGAGAAAGCTCTTTGCTTATCGTTCATTATCACCATTTTAAATTGCAACTTTATCCGCGTCTCTATGTCGAAAGAAAAATTCAAGAGATAAAAAGAGATAATCAAATAAAAAAGAAATATTATATTTAATGTCTTCCAATATTTTCGTTTATTTTTATTTATTTTATTTTCTTCTTTACAAGAAACACACAGAGAGACGAGTAAAGCGTATTCTTTTTAAATTTTAATATAAAAAATTCATGACAGTTCACTTGAAATGGGTTAAATAATCGGACGAGTGATCGTACAAACGATCGATTTGCAATTTAGTTTCAAATTGTAGCGTGAAACTAGATGAAATAAAAAAAGAAGGTGAATAAAAATAAAAGTAAAACAAAAAAGGAACATTTCTCTGTCTCTCTCTCTCTCTCCGTTTTCTTTCTTTCGGTGACAAAAATTGTATCCGTTAGAAAATCGTTACTTTCTCATCGTAATTTCCAATGAACCGAACTCTCTGTCAGTCACGTTAACAAAACGATCGACACACATACATATATGCAGTGCATACACATCTACATGATAAGAGAACAATTCAATTGTTGATTATCCAACGACTACTGTCTATTATATGTTTCGTTCAAGTATTAGCATATGAATTATATAAATGAAATTTAACTAAAAATATAACTTCTTTGCTATTGGAACAAATTTATTAGTAATTTTTAAATCGTGTTAACGCATTGATATTTAAATTATTTATATAATAATAATACGCGACCACAGAAACATTTACAAGTATTATAAGATATACTAAAAAAACAATTCGTAGACATTGTAAGTAATTTAAGCTGATTATATAATTCGTTAAAGCGTTAATTAATATTATCGAATGATCGAATTCGTTAATGTATAGTCCTTTGAAAATATCCTTGAGAATGCAATTATTTATTCTGCCAGAAAGAAATCATTTATTTTCTTCTCTCTCGTTGATCATCTTTAGGATCAAAAAGGAAGAAACTCGTCGAAGAATTCTTCTTTTCTCTCTTTCTTTTACTCTATAATCATCGAAAAAATCCTCCAAGGAATTCGTTTTGACCTAATTTTGGTATCTACCAACTACGAAAAGCAGTCGAGAGCTGAGTCATTATTTAATTACGACGTTTTCCTTTGCAGTAAAGCCAACGGACCAAACTTTTTCTCTGTGTATCAATTAACTTAATAGAGTACGCTGAATCTTCTCTTATCTTGAAATTTCATTAACGTTTTCATCATATACATAGATGTATTTATATATTAATAAAACTGTTTTCATATATGTTCTCTATTGCAATAATTTCTTCAAGACATTATAATAACGATTAAAATATTGAAGAATCTAAAAACATATAAATTTATTCAGATTTTACTCTTGTACCGCTGACCTATTTTTCTATATTCAAATAATTTATATATTCATTATTATCTCACTACTTGTATTTAATTACATATAAAGTATGTAATGCTGTTAAAAATTGTTAATAATAATGTTTTTTATTATTTAAATAAGACAATAAATATAACAAAAAACTCAATGAAAAGTGATCTAAAAAATAAGACGATTTTTATAGTTTCTTTAGTAAAGAACAACTTCCTATAATATTAAATTTATTGTAATAATGCTAGAAATTATTAAATTATTAAATAATATAATACAATACGTCAACGATGATGTATACTTACCGAAGGACGAAAGGAGAATTAATAGATCATCGATTGTTTATCCTCGAAGGTCTCGAAAGTATAGAATGTTCGTTCGACTGTTATCGTCTGTTTACATCTCGGGAACGCCTAGCTAGACATACATACATACGTATTAGTCGTAGGATATACGTTAAATATTGTTTATATTCTTATTCGAACTCTCTCTCTCTCTCTCTCTCTCTCTCTCTCTCTCTCACACACTCTTTTATTCTCATTTTTTTTCTCTATCTTCTCCCCCTTCACTAACTTTCCCAAACACCCTTTTTTTCTTACATTCTTTTTATTCATTTCTTTATGGTAAACACAATATAGATTGAAAACTCTGTCGTATCGAACAAAAAAAAGAAACACAATCGTACAGATAAGTATTGCGGTTGAAGATACCTTAAAACAATTTACATGAAATGCCATTTGGAGAATAAATTCGTGTATCACAATAAATTATTGTACATAACAATAATGTATATAACATTAAAGTATATAACAATTATTAATGTATATAACAATAATTATATACATTATTAAATAGTCTATTATATATTAATTATATTTTTCAATTATTTCAAATCATATTAATCATCTTATTGGACTTATCTCTACTCTTGAATGCACTCAAAGGTATTTACCAAGCACGAAGTTTCTCCTGCTCTTCGTCTAAAATACATACAAGTTAGTACATCCTTGAAAGATTATATTTTTATCTCAGTTATTGATATGTTACTTTTAAATGAGTTGTTTTATTATTTTCTATATCATGTAACCTTTTAGTCAGATATGTCTTCTCTTGAAAATTCATCGTTAAACTAGTTCATTATTATCTATGAAAGTCTATTAATATTCTTTTGTTAATTTTTGTGGAATGGAATTGCATTTAAAATATGCAGGTCATATCTCTCAGAATATGCTCATAAAAAATTGAAGATAGATTTATGAAATATTTTTAAATAATTTTATCTAATTATATAATATATAATTATTAATTATTTAAGTTTCTTGACATCCTAACATATTTAATATATATTTTAATAAGTATATGCATTTTTTAAACATTTTTATTAATTATCTAAATATAAAGAAATAAATAAAAATTAATCAGAAATAAGAAACAGCTGTTAAAATATAGGTCAGCGATACAAAAGTAGGTCAGCTAGACAAAAATAAAGTAATAATCCCATACGTACTGAATGTATTGAGAGAAAGATAGGCTAAGGCATTCGAGTCAAACGAGCTCAACATCGGTTATGTTCGTGTCTCTCTCGGCGAATTCTAGGAAATTCGTTATATATGAAATATACAGAAAAATATTCCTTAACTACCGGCTTAGGTGAGCGTTAGAATGTTTTGTTTATGTTCGGTTCTCTCCGTCACTCTTCGGCCGGTGTCGACAGCCGAACGTTGTCATTTCGTTGTTAAATTTTGTATTTGACCTTCGTGTATGTTCGGTACCTGTCGTATGATTCGTAATTACTTTTCTTAATAATCGTTAGTCTTCTTCGAGCGTCGGAAGGAATAACAAGGATATTATTTAAAGTATATAATTTATTTCGCGTCGCGTGTGCATGTGTTCTTTCTATGCAAGTGATATGCATATGTGAGCGTGTGTGTGTGTGTGTAGTGCTGAAAAGTGATATATACATATATGGATACATGCAGTTATGGATATGGATATGCAGCATTGGATACAAGGATAAAGTGCATCTACTGTAAGCTGACCAAAATTTTTAACTTTTTTAACATTTGATTGCGTCGTGGTAGATTTAATATTAAACATATTACTTGAATAATTTTCATTTAAAAATCTAATAATTAATCATAACGTTTTACAATTTTTTCACAAAGATTTTTATCATAGTCTCGTTCCTTCCATGGTTTTAAAAAAACGTTCACCATCGTCTCCTTGAAATCATATTAATCAATGGTAAATTATATAGTTACTTATATATGTCAGAATATTTCTTTTTTTTTTAATTTTAGAAATTTGAATAATTTCCAAATGGATCTCTGACGTAGCAACCTCCCCGTGGTGAGATCTGGTAATCGATATTGCTTATGGTGTCCATAGAATTTATATGAGGCAACATAAGCACTGTCGAGCTAATGGCTAACGTTCGATGCATTAGAAAATTTAAACTTCTTGTTTCATTAATTAATTTTCATACAAATGAAATGATTGATTTAATTAATTCTTTAATTACTTGTCGTGATATCTTTTTTTTTTTATTAATTTAAATTTGTTTTATTTATTGTGGTATTAAATACGCATCGAAAAAAAAATCAAGACACGTTCAATCGATTCTAATTAATTGTTTAAATGATTATTAATAAATATTGTACCTTGTCAAGTTTTATAATAATGCTATATCTATTTATTTCTATAGGTATTAACGCAATTAGTATACTTCTGTAAAAAATAACCCTATTTTGATGAAATTTATTTTTTGAAAGATAGAATGCAACTAGATATTTTTTCGTTCATATTTTATCTTATTTTTTATACACTTTACAAATATGTGTGAATAATTTTTGCTTTTTATTAAATAATTATAGTCTATAAAAATGGTAACACGATTTCAGACATTTTTTGAACGCATAGTTTAATTAATTGAATATTAAAACAATTAGTATATTTTTTTATTTATAATATAATAAATAAACAGAAGTACGCTACGACTTGCTTTAACTAAACTTTCATTTTCAGAGCTTCAATTGCGATCGCGTGCAATGCGATCTTAGAATCATTGTTTGTTTTCGAAGTAGTTGCATTTTTTTGTATGCAATCGCAAAGATTGCTTTAAAAATATTTAATTAACAAGAAATAAAATTTGCTCGGTTCATGATTAGAATCATTAACACATTTTCGGCCAATTCGAGAGAAGAGGATTTGCGTTTCGAATAAAATAATGTCATGGTCGAAAATGTGAAATTAACAACATCGCTTCTTCCTGAACATCTTTATCGACGTATCTGGCTTCGTCTGGATAAATCAATGGTTAGTATTATTTTGTAATCTTAATTATTACTTCTCATTCATTCTTTTAAATCATTATTGCTTTTATTCATGGTATTCATTCATGAAAAATCTTTTGAATGATATGGAACAAAATTAATTTTATTTTGTATTTTTAATTACAGATTAACCATCGATTCAACGAGTCATCGAATCAACAATTCATCCAATCAACAATTCATCCAATTTTAATCAACTTCACGACATCATTCAACCAACAGCGAGGGGGACGAGTGTTTTGGAGCCACCGCAGAACTTCTTAAGTAGTGAGTGAAAAATTTTAAAGTTCCTCCAGTACTCCATCATGCCGAGGACGAAAGGCCCTATATCGGCACGGGGTTACTGGTTGTATTCGTAGATGTTTCTTGTCTAAAACGAGCATAAGCGACCGTGAGTAAGACTTTTGGTTTTGCTCACGAGTGATCCCCAATTTGTTCTGATTTTTATATTGTGTATTTATTTTAGATTAGGACTAGGGTCTTCTTGTTTCATCAGTTTCAATTCATTTAATTAACAGTCCAATTAACAGTCCAATTAATTACTGCACTTAATATTTTATTCTCTTTACGTATTTGA
Source organism: Mischocyttarus mexicanus (assembly GCA_023678845.1). Taxonomy (NCBI): domain Eukaryota; kingdom Metazoa; phylum Arthropoda; class Insecta; order Hymenoptera; family Vespidae; genus Mischocyttarus; species Mischocyttarus mexicanus. The sequence goes on along the minus strand of JACGTP010000041.1, from coordinate 254,190 downwards.
TCGAGTTTATAGTAGTGGTGAAATCGAGCATTAATTTACTCGATTTCATACCAGAAAATCATGTAATAATTGTTTTACATGAATTGCTCCGTGATTAGTTTATTAATCGTAAATTTCAATATATCCATATACTTTCTATATTATTAATAAATGAACAAGAAGACATTCGCGAACGGATAGGTTCTAGCAATTAAGTGGTGGCTTAATGCCCAGTTCTTTAATTAGAACAGCCATTTAATGAAAAGGATCATCCGAGGTTGCAAATAATATCCTTACTTTCAGCTAGAGTCTTCTACACCGCAATACCTCGAAACACTAATAGTTTCTTATGGGGTAAATCAACTTTTTGATTCACTTGTTAAGTCATTGTTCACCAAATGACTTGTAGAGTCCTTAGCACGTTTAGATGAATTTTTATTAAAATGTTTTATATATGTTTTTATATATGAGCAATAATATTTTATTAGATCAGGATTTTCAGCTTCTAATAAACTAACCTCCCGTTTCTCCCCCCCATACTTTCTGCGTTCTCATGTATGCATGTGCCCAGGTGTTACATGTATGGGTGAGAAACTGTTAGTATGGGTTTAGTTTTAATTCTTTCCCCCATATTGGCGGCTGTCATTGTGTTAGTGATTGCACGATGTACTTCCACTTGTGTGTGCGTGTTAGGTAATGTGGATTGTACATCGTTACGTGATAATTTTTAAATAATTCATCATTCAATACTCAGATTACTATTTATTCAGTCACTTGTGATATCAAAAATACATGTATTTGTGTATTTTTATATTTATATTAAATTTTTATATTTATATTAAATTTTTATATTTATATTAAATTTTTACATTTATATTACATTTTTCTATTTATATTACATTTTTCTATTTATATTAAATTTTTATAATCTAAGCAAATCTTTTTAATAATCGTTTTGAATAGTAGAGTTCCCACATTTATTTGTGGAAATTTGACAATACTTGTATTATATTAGTATGCTAACATATACTAGTATGTACCAGTATTTTGAAATTAGTTATATTTGCAATAATCACTGGCCTTGGCAGACGATTACAGCATTTGGTACGTACTCCTATGAATTTAGAAAACACGCGGTTGAACTAGGGTGTCGGGGGTGCCTCGGGGCATACCCTCTAGTTTAGGTTTTTGCACCCTGGTGGAATGTGAGTTATGGTATCCAGACCGTTGAATGAATCTGTTGGTGTGTATGTTTTGCATTTTTAAATATAGGTTTGATAGGCAGGCAGGTAGCATACTTTTATGAATGAATGTGAATACTTTAATTTTAAGTAGGCAGGACCCGGAAAAAAGGCACAGAGTTTGGTTCCATTCGGGATGGACATTCCAGCCTCCGGAGTTTTTGGCAAAATGTCAGCAAATTTTTACTTACTATTTTTTCTTCATATCTACTATTTCTATTTATTTTGCTGATACTTTGCATCATTTAAATATAAGTGTATCCAAGCAGTTCAAAAATACTTTGCAACCAATGAGAACATTAGATAAATCATTCGATATCTTTTGAACTTAGCAAAGGATTTTGAATTTGTTTGATACTTAGTTTTTTTAAGTATATTAACACTTGCACTTCGCGATCTTTAGTAATATCATTTTTAACATTACAAATAAAACATACATCTACTCGAATAAAATGAGATTATTACAGTTGTTTTGTAATTTTTTCTTTTTATCGAAACATTATTGACCTTTCAAGTGCAACGTGTTAATCTTAGTTTTTAATAGGTTCATCATTCAGAAAAAAATATTATATCTGCTGGAGCATTCGATTAAATGTGCTTGTGTATTTGCGCACGATCGGTGGATTCTTTTTGAGTCCATTGATCGTCCACAGGCTAGGATATCTTAACGGTATTAAATGAATAATTTATTTAATTGTACATTATAATATAACATAATATATTTATAATTGTAATTAAATATTTATTCAATACTTTACACATTTTATATTTTTTTTATTTTTTTTTTACAAATAAATAATAATATAAAAATATGCGATAGAAAAAATCGAGACGCACTCAGGTAGGAACGCAGTTAAGATTGCGTGTTGAGATTCGTCAGTGGCGTTTGGGGTGATGCATTTTCAAACTTTGTCATATTTCAGTGGTTATTTCATTAGGATAAATCGATACTTTACGTTGCAAGCTCTTACCTCTCGTTAGGTTTAAGTAAGTTAAGTAAGAATAAAAAATACCAGCGTAAAAACCTGCGGAAATAACAATAACAACACATGTGTTGATTCCTCCCCAATTCCTTTTAGCTCACATCAATTGCGTCTCGTATAATAAATATTAATAAATACGAGGGTTTGAGTCTTGTTAACGTATAGTGAGAACAGGTCGGAATTAGGTCGGTTTAGCTTAGGGACGATTTCATTCTTTTGATATAATCCACTGAATTATGCCAATTTTTGTTAAATGTATTATTTTAAACGTTAGGGCGTTTTTTGATGCGTAATTTTTTTCTTGCGTCGCACGTAGGGAATGCTCCATTGCAGTGGTTAGGGGATCAAGCAAAGAAGAGGCCCCCACAAATTGTGGCAGAAGAGGGCAACTATTGACTACATGTTATTTTTCAATGGGCTAATTGATAACCCTTTGATAAATGATTTGTGGTCTTATTAAAATTCCTTTACTACCCTTTATCACGTTGTCATTTATGCTCGTAGTAGTTTTTAGTTGTAAGTTGTTCCTGAATGGAGATGATGGACCATTCCATCTCCCACCGCCACCGCGCTCCGCACTCGCGTTTGATAAAATTTCAAGTCTTTTAAATATTAGAGTTTATAGAATATTTTGCTATTTTTATTTCATTAATAGAGTCATTGTATTTTGCTATTTAATTAAAAGTCGAGTCCTTGCATTTTTCTTATTAATTAAATTTAAATTCAGTAAACCTCCCCTGCCCCCCTGCCCCCCTGCCCTTTTGCATTTTTCTAATTAAATTAAATTTAAATTCGAGTCCTTGCCTTTTTTTATTATTAAATTAAATTTAAATTCAAGTCTTTGCCTTTTTTATTATTAAATTAAATTTAAATTCAAGTCTTTGCATTTTTCTTATTAAATTAAATTTAAATTCGAGTCTTTGCCTCTTTTTCTTATTATATTAAATTTAAATTAAATTAAATGTCGAGTCCTTGTATTTTTGAAATATATAAATTAGAGTTTTGTCTTTTAAATATTTTTCATTAAATTAAAATCACGCTTATTTGAATCGTGCGGTCGACCGTGACACTTGCAGCAGCTGGCACTAAAAAGTGCATTTGGATCTACAAGACTTCATGAGAGGACCTGAAAAAGATATTTCAGAATTCAACAATGCAGATAAGGACAACATAGTAAGGTTTTTTATAATCATCATTCAGAATGATTCAAATTAAATTAATAAATGCATTAATCATAGTATATAATAAATAAATATTTTAAATATTTTAATATATATCGTTTAAATTAACTTAAATATTTTCTCCAAGATAAAATAATTTATTGAATCTTTATACTCTATTCTTTTTATTGCTTTTTTTTTATTGAATATATGATACATGATTTTCTTTTTTCAAATAATTACAAATAAATAAAAAGAAAGTTTGAACCATTCTAATTAAATACACTAAAAAGTGTATACGAAAAACGCAGTAAGTAAATGCTAGCACTAAAAAGTGCATACGAAAAACGCAGTAAGTAAATACTTGCACTAAAAAGTGCATTTAAGAATCACAGTTAATACAAACATACCTGCTTAAATGCAGATTGAAATACCTGCTTCAATGCAGATGAACACAATTGCTAAATGCAAATAAACATACCTGCTAAATGCAGATAAACATACAGTAAGAATATACTTTTCTTATTCAGAATGATCAAAAATGAATTAACACGAATACGATAATTAATAGAAGTATTTAATAAATAAATATTTGAAATATTTTAATCTACGTAATTTTTTTTTTTGACCAAAGAAATTGATCTAATAATAAGAAAATTAGAAAATTTCATTTTAATCTATTTATATATAATAATTTATTTATATTTACACAGTGCAAATTAATGAGAAGTTATTTTGAATAATTCTAATTGGAAATGTATAAATCTTGCTAAGCGAATAAAAATACACAAAAGTACAGCCAGCACTAGCGAGTGCATATAAATATTTCAAGGATATGCATTTTAATTCTAAAATTATTTACAAATAAATATCAAATTAACATAAGAAAGAGAGAGAGAGAGAGAGAGAAAGTTCTAAAGAAAGTATTTTTATTAAATATATATATAAATAAAAGTTTCATAAAGAAGAAATGAAAACCTCAGATAAATGACATTAAAATCATTCAACAATATTTTTTACAAAGATTTTAAAATAAAATAAATTATTTTATTGGAATAAAAATGCATAAGACTTGGTATTGAAATAAACCTATAATAATTAAGAAAAGGCTGTCCCACACTTTCTCAAGAGAGAGTGTGGATTATATTAATAAGTTCAGAGTACAGGGACCAGGCTTGCATACGGGATTGTACATGCACCTGGATTATCAAGCTTGTAGATTTTCATTTGCAATAATCTTATTTTTCTATTTTGCAATCTTATTTATCTATTTTTTTTTGGTCTTTTTTTGTGTGTATATTTAGTCCTAATGAATATTTGCATAACTGTCACATTTGTAGTAGATTATGATGTAATGTAACACAGCATCGGTTTTCGATGTGTAGAGCTGCCTTTACTTATGCAATCATAGTTGCATATTACATTAATTATCGTACTCTTCGATGATAATAATTACACCCATCTTATTCACATAAAATAATAATAAATTCATATTGAAAATCTATGAGACTTGATTAACTTAGGATCTGTTGAAGCAAGTAGTAGTAATTAATTAATTAATTATAAATTATGTTTCACTATTAGATTAATATTTTTTTTTATATATTTAATTGAAATTTTTCTTCTTTGAAGATTTCTTATTGTATTCATATATACTTCAATTTATATTTATTTAAAATATGTGCTTCGATAATTGTGGAATTGTATTACTATTTTTTTTCTTTTGTAATTTGGTAGAAATAAAAAAGTGTCTTGTTTATAATTAATGTAATACGTACATCAGACACTTAATGTAACTGCATATATATTTCGTGTTAATATAAATGTAATTTAATAAGAAACTTTATGTAATCTATCGATCAAATATAAATTTGATCACGTTATGGTTATGATTATGGCGGTATGCATAATTGCGTACGCATTTTGTAATACGACACACGGTGCAATATTTTTTATTTTATTTGTTTATTCCTTTCAACGCAATGTTAATTAATTTTGAAATATTGTGAAACATTCGCAATTGTTTAAATTTTTTACAACGTGTCTTGAATAATTTATTATGCGTTTACTTGTAATTGTATTAAATAATTAAATAATTTTTACATAGAGGGAGAGACAAATATAATGCATCCTTGCATTATGCATCTTTGCATTATGTTTGCAACATAGTGCAAAGAAATGAATCAAAATGAATTTTTTTTTATTTTTTTTTTGTTTAAATATAAAACACATTTTCTAATGCATCGAGAATTCAGAATTTTGTGATGTCCACTTCTTGGTCATTTAAATTCTTCTATTTTTTATTTTAAATTTCATTGCTTATTAAATTATCCAAATTGAAAAGTTTTGGTCGCGAATTATAGATCGAATTTCATTTTTCCACACATGCCCTTTTTATCGAGTTTTTTTGTTACAGAAAGTACTGTTTTCTTTTTTCAAGCTCTAAGGTTTAATATTGCAAAATAATTATTTTATCAATGGATATTTACAACAGTGTCTACGATATTATTCAAAGGTTTGTCGTACTTATCATTTATGATATAAAAATAAATGAATACAAATTATTTACAAGTTATATATTTATTAATATAAAATTAATTTATGTTCTAGGGTTTCCAAATTTTCCAGTGAACAAAAATTAAAGGTAAAAGAATCACGGGCATAGTAAAACACTCAATTTTTTTTTATCGAGGATTTGAACGAAGAAATAAGGTTTATAAAAAAAAATAATTTAACCAGAAGACGAAGTTTCCATAATGGTTTTTTTTTATTTGATTCAAAATATTTTTGTCTAATTTATTTAAAAAATTAATTTTTGTTTCAGGGTCATCGGAATTGGCAAGATTCAATTTCACTTCTTTCAGCTTGTTTTCTCGTAGTAGTTTCGTATCAGGTTTCGTGTCTGAATGTATGAATGTATGTGTATGTGTGAACAAACTTTCTATATTCGTTTAATATGTCAATTGTGCTATTATTTTCAGGACATTTTCACCGTTGGTTGTTAATATTCTCATCGCTGGTTGTTGATATTCTCATCGCTGGTTGTTGATATTCTCATCGTTGGTTGTTGATATTCTCATTAGGTTTTCTTTAATTATAAATCTTTCCAAATTGTTTTCATTTACAGGTAACATCAATTTTTTTAACAGCATCTGAAGAGGATTAGTCGTAGTTAGGAATTATATATTAGATGATAAGATGATAAGATGATAAGATGAATAATGTAACAAGAATTTAAATATAAAATAATTTTAAATAATTTTGATATAAAATAATTATAAATTTAAATAATAAAATTTAAAAATTAAAATATAAATTTAATAATCATTAAAATTGTTTTAATCCCATAAAAAATTAAAACACTTTTATCAGGTTTTAAAATAATACGAGGAATATTTGTTCTAACATTACGAATCTTTGTTACTATTAAAATAATATTAAATGCACTTCAGTGCACATCATCACAATGCGTGCGTTCGAATTGTAACAATTTGCGTGTTACATTCGAGGTATTAATCGAATGTAAATCAAAACGATTTACATTCTTGCGTTTGTTTAATTATAAGAAATTTGCGTTTTATATTTGAATGTTACAACCGAATTTATGTCATTGCGTTTAAACATGTTTGCGTTAATTTAGAGATGTTAATCGGGTAGGTAGGTAAGACGATTAAAAACGATGTTCATGATTTTTCATTCAACTTTAAATAACAATCTAACTGCGACATTCGATAAAAAAAGAAAAGTTGGAAGAAAAAAAATATATGAATCGTTTTTCGCGTTTGAAGTTTTTTTTCAATTTCTTTCTTTTATAATTGTCTCAATTTGTTTATGAATTAAATGTAGAAGTAGAGTCTTAGCCCGAGGGTCTCCGAAGACAGCAACCTCCTCGTGGTGAGACCTGGGTCGGTATTACTTGCGATTTTATAACAATTTTTAATTGTTAATTATGTAACGCAAGTACTATCGGGCAAATGGCTGTATTAAATTCAATCTAAATTCAATCTAAATTTATTTACATGTTTAATTAATATTCATTTTTCTTTTGGTTCTTTTCTGACACATGGTCTTTTTTTTATTTAAATAATCAAACATTTGCGTGCGAAGAAACTTTTAACGATTCTTTTTATTTAATATGTTTTTAGATAAATACTACGAACTGGATTTAGTTACTGGGCCGAAGTATTAATTAAGAAATGTCTTAATAACTTTCATTCTTTTCAAATAAATCTTCTGTTTAATTTAGACGTGTAGACACGCACATACACATAGAATAAGATTTCTTAGATGTGGTGTAAGTATAACGAGAATAATATTCGAAATGAATAGAATTAATCCCCTCCGATAATCATGTAAACAACTTTCGGAAAAAAAAACTTTAATAGCTTATTTCAAACCAGTCTAACAGTGGATTTCGAGAAGGAAGGTACACAAAGCTTATACTTATTACATTTAAATTATAATACTTATTTTCTATGTTAATTTAACAATTATTTAGCATATGTCTACTACTCTAATACACCTTTCTTATATTTAAGAATGTTCTAACACGTATACTTTGGTTTAAACATTACAATATTTNTAACGTAATTCAGAATATAAAATAATTTCGATTTCTTTTTATTTAATATGTTTTTATATAAATTCTACGAATCTGATGTCGTTACAGTCCCGAAATATTAATAAAAAATAATTTCTTAACTTTTACTTCCTTCAAATAAATCATCTGTTAGATTTAGACACGTACGTGCACGCACATACTTATCGCACTATACTTTACGAATCAATATGCAGGCAATAAAACGTTACAGTTTTTCCTATATCTATTTCTATATCTGATTTTCTATTTTTCTTTCATTTTGTTTCTAAGATTAGTTTTCATGTTTCTTTTTTAGTTCCTTAGTTACATACTATACAAATGTATGTGCACATTCATAAATTTATATTTAGTTAGATTTATATTATTGAAAGGAATTCCTCACAGGTACTAAGAAGAAACAGCTTATTCGGAATTGGAGCATGAGGTCGAAGGTCACTCGCCTGGAGGTTCAAACATATGATGTTAAAGGTCACGGTTATGGTGATGCAAAATTTAGCATGAAATAATATCGAATTTACTTCACTATATGCATTCAAATTAATCATCCGAGTATATTCTATTCTGTTTCATTGAAAAAGGATCTATATATAATATCTTGATCGAAATAATTTTACTTATAGATTATATAATATGATTCTAGATCATTTATATATATATTATCATTTTATTATTTTAATAATCTTTTTTAAGATAGATGTTATATAGCGAGAGGAGTCGTATATTTATATGCAATTGTTTTCTTTTTGATTAGATATTATATATACGTTCAGTAAAGGTACGAACGGGATCAGATGAGAGACTAAAAATATATTCCACGTATTTTTGTGTCTCTCTTATTTTCCTATCCTTCTACTCAATTTTTATTTTCATCTGGAAACTTTTTGAGACGTCGTCGAAGCAAGCACGTAAATATTCATACACATACATACACATATATATATAGACACAAAATAAAAGAAAAAGTACAACGATTAAAAATATATTCCATATTTTTCTTTCTCCTGGTATATTTTTTTTCTATCTTTTAGTATTTTATTTCTTTCATCAAGTTTATTTTCGTCTACAAACTTTTCGCCGATATTTTTCTATGCATATAAATAAATTTAAAAACAAAAAATCTGTATGTGTATAATAACTAAAAATATGTTTTATATATTTCTCTCCATTATTCTTCTTCTTCTTCTTCTTCTTCTTCTTTTTATTATTATTATTATTATCAATATATATATATTTTTTTTTATCAAGAAAGGTAGACATCATTAGACGATTTCAGGCGAATGCCTTGTCGCCTTTGCGACATGCACAACTCCTATATATATATATATATGTATATATACGTTTATCGATAATCTATATTCGATAACGAGAGTGTTTTTGCGTATGCGTGTATATCTGTGTATGAGCGGTAACAGTTGCGGTATCCGTCAGACTCATTCGAACTCCTTGGGACTTGATAACGAAGGACTAAAGCCTCTAACCAAAGTTTATATATGTACGTGAGATGCTTTTAAACCTCGTTTATTCAAATTTTCCTTTTAATAAAAATCATTTTTTGTCGAAATTGTATTTTTAGAACAAAAATGAAGACAGAGAGAGAGAGAGAGAGATTCTAATTTATTGTTAGATATTTACAACACACAGATCGATCGTGGCTACGTTGTTATTTTAATAAAAAAAAAACTATATAGAAGAATAAACTTAGTCGTTTTGTCTTGTATTTTTTATATTTGTTTTTTTTTTTCTTGAAGAAGTTGTTTTTATTCGGTGTAATGGAAACATTCTGTCTCGAGTTATGGATACATTATTAATATTCGTCCAAGCACACGTTATTCCTAACTATCGTGGGAAATATACATTTGCTAGAAAGCATGTACATATGTAGAACACCGCACCATATGTGTATTAGGCACGTGTAAACTTATTGTTAGAATACTAACCCTAATCGAACTAAGCAATCTATATATATATATTTAATCTCTACATACGCGCTTACGTTAAATCCATTAAAGCCTTGATCAATAAACTAATAATCGTGAATCTAATTATTTTAATCGCGAGTGATGATGATAATAATCCAAATATGATTTTCTTCCTTTTTATCCGTTTATATATTTATCTGTCTATGTCTTAGTCTGCATCATAGATACGATAGGAACGATTGGATGGAACGATGCTACTATTTTTAATACAAGCTCGATCATAGCGTAAAGGAGAAAGTAAAAGAGTGAATAAGGGGTGTTGGCGAGGTTGGTGAGGTAGGGGGAGAAATCGCGGCGCGACAGTAGTATATGCCGGTTAGAGTCAGACATGCGCTCTTAAAAAGCCTTGCGCAGGGATTGGCAGAGTAAAAGAGCTTTAGGGTGAAAACCACGCTTCAGTTTGTCGCGTGTCCCTTCGACTGCGACCACGCACTCGTGTATACGTGTCAAATATCTTCTTAGTGTCCAGACAAATACTCAAAAAATGAACAAACGAACGAACGAAAAAGGAATTGTGAAATCAAGCTTTCCATCGAGTTTATCATTTTTTAATTCTTCTTAAGAAATATTTAACTAAAGTATATACGAGATTAGAATTTGTATTCTCTTTCATTTATATGTCATTACTGAAAAGAATAGAAATTAGAAGTGGGATGATGTTAGATAAAAATTATTCAACTCTCTCGTCAGTTTGTTTTACTGAAGATTTATTTTTTACTTGTTGGCGAAAAAGCCTTGAATAAAAAATACCCAATAAAAATAATCGAAGAGACAACATAGACGAAGGAACAAGAGGAAGAATGAGATTGGACAAAAATAATAAGAAAATGTAATAAGAGACACGTAGTGTTTATTATTTATCAAACGAATCTCAAAATCTAGGAAAGAAAAAAGAAGATTAAGATTAAAATAACGTTGATAAAGATGCAAGAATCGTTCAAAATGATTTCAGAAATTAATAACAGAAATAAATCAATAATATCAATGCATTTCTTTTCGAAATGCCGACGATGAGAGAAAAAGAAAGAAGAAAGAAAGAAAAAAGGAAAGAGAAAAAAGTGAGATTATTTATTACAATAAATAACGAGAGTAATAAGTGTGAATAAAATTAAAATATCTATAAATATAGGATTATATGGTAATAAGCAATTTCAAATGGATTTGTCAACGGCCTTCGGTTCGTTTTTTTTATCCTGTTCACGTTCGCGAAGAAATTCTAATCATTGGAGAACGTAGCGACGGACTAAATCTATTTCTAATCGTGCCTAAACAACCTTAACACACACACACACACACACACATACAAACGCAACGTCGATACACATTCTTCTTTGAACGTTCAGTGATGTACAAATAATCTACGATGATTTTTTATTTGAAACGTTCGCGTTAGATCTATTAAAATATTAATTACAACAGACGTTGTCTTGATTTGATTCAAAGATATTCGATATCTTTATTTTTATTTATCTATCAATCTTTTTCTTTCTCTCTATCATTTTTTTTCCTATTTTTCATTTTTCCCTTTCAAACATGGACCAGAAAGTTTAGTCTTTTTAATCGTCGATCCATCGATCCTTGTTTCTGTTATTGTTGTTGTTGTTATTGTTGTTGATGATGATGTTGTTGTTGCTGTTATTAAAATAACTTCAGAAATGACAATTATATTGCATAGATCGATAAAAATATTCGAATAAATAGAGAACGCGTTAGATTTCATTGGTTTATTTTATTTTTCTTTGATTTCTTGTTATTCTTCTTAGTTCAATTGTCTGTTTGTTATAATTTTGCGAGAGGATATTTTATGTTTTCCTTTTTGCGGAGATGACGTGGATAAAGCTCGTTAAGTCGCACGACGATCGGAGAAGAACTAGTCCGTAAGAAGATCAGATAATGACGGAGTCTCCAACAGCATCGACGAGCAAATGCCACGACGATAAATCTGATAAATCCGAGAAGGCAGTTTTTCTGGTAAATCGATTTTCAAATCTTCTCTTTGCGCCCACGTTTCTTTCCTTTTTACTTTAATCATTCGGTTCTCAATTTCTATCACTTTCTATCATTGATAATAAACGATTCAATCTTGATCGAAATCTTCTTTAACAATTAAAATATAACAAAATAAATCAATCTAAAATCATACACGAATTGTCTTAATAATCATGAAAAATCATTTTTCTAGATGATAAAGATTGAGATTGAGATTGAGAATGATTAATTGATTTGTAAGAAACGTGTTAAATGAAAAATTCGTCTCAACTAATGATCCGTTTGTTTTGTCTCAGCAAATTCAGGAAATAAACAGCCAAGTAGCGCAATTTCGAGATCTTCTGATAAACGTCGGTCAACCACGTGATTGTCCAGAATTACGAGAAAAAATTCGAAAATTACGAAGAACTTGCGTCGAAGCTTGCAAGGCAACTTCCCAACTTGTCCTACCTCAAGTACGAAGGTATTTCGATTTTAATATTTAACAAAATCAGGATGATTTAGAAAAATATCCCCAAAAAGTGTGTACAAGATCACATAAAAAAAACACACACTCGCACGTATGCAATCGTTAACATCATTTATAAATTTGTCACTCTTCGTGTATGAAAACAAATTGGATCTTCTTTATTTTTCTATCTTTTACAAAACAGATTTAATTCAATTCATTTTGGTATTATTTTAATCATATTTTGTTATAAATATTATAACGATATTTAGGATTAATTAATTACGAATAAAAAGAGATCTCAGATATTAATAAAAAATAAAAGGTTAAAAATAAAGAAGAAATTGTATTTCTCGTAGAATCGGATTTCAGTTTGCCTTAGATTAACGAGATTCCAATTAACTTGGTAAATAGATAGAAAAACGTAAGTTTTCTATCTCTTTCACTATTAACTTAATCGTTTATTCATTTTTTTATATCCCTGACGTAACCCTGATGATAGGCTGACGAAGATTTTCATACAAGTTTTTTTTGGTAAAAAGAATAAGAAACAATCCTAATGAATTTTATTTGTATCTTTCTATCTCTATCTCGTTCTTTCTGTTACTAATTCATTGCAGATTTATGAAGGTGCTCACGTCGATAAGTTTCTCATATAAATTATTCCTATATTATAGTGCTCGAGTATAGCAACACGCGATTCGATAGCTTCGATATATTTCAAAGAACATTTCAAAGAACATTTCAAAGAACATTTCAAAGAACATTTCAAGTACATTTCAAGTACATTTAATACTTCCTCGATTGTTCTCATAATCCTTTAATGTAATAAAATTATCGCAAATAAATATAATCAAATAATTCAAAAGAAAAATTAATTAATTTAATATATATATTTATATATAATTAATATAATGATAGTAATTTATATACTCGTATATAATTTTGAAAAGACTATAAATTACTATATAACAGAGAATTTTTTTTTGTACTTTTAAATGTTCATTTGCATTTAGAAAACGACACGAAGATGAATAATTATTCGTCATTCGCATAAATCGATTTAAATGAGATAGGAAATGACAATAGAGGTATCTTAAAAATACGAGAATCTTTTACAGTTACTATCAACGGTTGTTCCATTCCTTCATTCGTCTTCGGTGTCGTCGTCTTTGAAAAATTTACTTCCGGGGGTTTGCACGACCTAATGAAAATCTTAATTTTTCATGGCCTCCTTTTTTCATAGAACCCTCTTCTCTCTTTCTCTTTCATTGTTTTTTTTTTCCTTTCATTTCTTTCTATCTCATTGTCAGTACTCCATCATTTTCTTCTTCTTCCTCTTCCTGTTCGTGGAATAACAAAAGGGTACGTTTATCCATCGTTTCATTCCTTTTTCTGTTCCTAATTTTTTTCGAAACAATGAAATATGTAAATCTGCGTTCTCGATGATCTCTACTTTTTCTTTCTCTACATCAAATAATTTCTAATTAGTATATTTATTCTAATCAGATAAAATGTTAGAAATGTAGAAGACTAGTATTTGTATTCGTTAGATGTAATTCTTCCAAATTTTGATTCTCGTTAAAAATCTTTATAGGATTACAGTTACACTTCTAATTTTATATGCCAAGCTTATAATCTTTTAATCTTTAAGACAATCTGTTCTAAATAATTAGCAAAGAATAGTCATATCAAAATATTTTCATAATTTGCATTTATTCATTCATTTCTTTTTGTATATAATTATAATATTAAATCACAAGAGCAGATAGAACGAGAATTATATTTAACGAACAATTAGACACAATCAATAAAATAGTATTTCAATTCATTGACATGAGAGAGAATATTTAATTAATTTATATTACGCGAAACGTTAAGATTTGTTATTGAATAAAAAGACATCTCATTTACACCTTGGTACACGCATAGTTATTTGTATAAAGAAAATAAATTTTTAATTTTAATATTAAATGTACAAAAAATTTGTAGAAAATAAATACTCATCTTTCATTAGATTAAAATGTAATATTAGTTGGAGAGTTATAAGACACATAGTATATATTCCATTTATTAAAATTGTATAGTCAGAGAGAATAGGAGTATATTCAATCGAATAATTTCTGAGGTAACAATGACTATGACGTATTACATATTCAGTTAGTCTAATTGGATAGTCGTAAGACTTAGCGGATTCTCTTTGTCTTTCTACGTCCATCGCAAATACGATAACCATGTCATTATTCGATTTGTTTTTCCACTTAACTTAGAAAACAACAACAACTACGTTCAAGACAATCAAATAAATATAAAGTAGAAAGTAAAAAAGACATTGAGAAAGAAAAACACTAAGTAAATAAGCTTCGTTCTACTTTCTAATAAAATGCTAGAAAAAAAATGATCAAACTTTAGTTCAAAGTATTCCAAAATTAATCAAATAATATAAAATAGAAGAGAAAAAGATCCACGCGTGACCAAGAAACAAAATATTAAATGCACAAATGAAAATAATACGGTTTCTAATTAATTATTAATCAATATATCAAATATTTATTCATTTTGATCGTTTAATAAATAATTCATGCATCAAATTTTCAAATTATTATCTTTCTCTCTCTCTCTCTCTCTTTTATTTGTATTTTCTTATTTCAAGCATTTCAATCGGTACAAATTTACGATCCGATCATAAAAATAAAAAAATGAAAAGGAAAGAAAAAAAACTTTGAATCACCTTGAAAGTCCTGTGAATAATAATTAAAGATTTATAGTTAGAATTTGAGTGTGTCGGGTCCAGTAGTCCACATCTGGAAATATGTCATCCACAGTGGCGTCAACTGTCATACGCAATAGCAGTCGTAACCATTCGTATGCAGACATGATCGTGTTATAATGTGTAAATAACACTTCATAGATAGTAACAAATTATATGTATACCGTTAGGTAACGCATACTATATTTAGGAGAGAGAGAGATAGAGAGGAAGAGAGAGAAATGAAATTTCATAAAATAGATCCTTAATTAAGTTAGGAAACGATATTGCATTAATTAATTATTACGTAACTAAATCGTCATTACAAATTTAACGATCATCTCATTCATTATTAATCAGATTTATTTGTTCCTTGTATTCGTTCCTTATGGTCGCGACCAAAAATCCAATCGATAGTTACTAGAATAATAATTTAACATACATTTAACATGCATTTTATATGCAGTAAAACCTGTTTATGTGCAGTCCCTTTTTATGCGATTTTCTTTTTATACGTTAATGTATTCTAATTGTATTGAGACAGTTTTAATGTTTTATTTTAATGTACATATGACACTGCAAGGTGTGTGTCGCATTTAGACGTTCATTTGTTACGAATATTATTTTTTGTGCAATTTCTTTTATGCAGTCCCTATCTACCGCATAAAAACAGGTCTTACTGTATATATATATATATATTTATACATACACCTGAAGATATGCATCACTTTATACTCTGACGATAATCACGTTGCGTGCACTTCTATCGGTAAAAAAGATTTATTTTTTCTTTTTTCTAAGCCCCTGAAAGTGGGCTAACAACACAATACCTGCGTGTAAAGCGTGTTACCTACTGATAGGAACTCAAACAAGATTCTTCTTCTATCTATCAACCAGCAATTGCTATGCAATAGAGAAAGTAATATTGTTTTATCATAGTTTAGTTTTTTCATATCAGACACACGTATTCACTCACTCTCACTCATTCATTCATCGAATGAATGGTTTAAGAATGCACAAACATTTATTTATGTATATAAACATAGATAGAAGAAGAAGAAGATAGATAACGTTAAAAATTATAATCGTCGCGATTAAAAAATAATTCCAATT
Organism: Mischocyttarus mexicanus; assembly: GCA_023678845.1. NCBI lineage: Eukaryota > Metazoa > Arthropoda > Insecta > Hymenoptera > Vespidae > Mischocyttarus > Mischocyttarus mexicanus. The sequence goes on along the minus strand of JACGTP010000041.1, from coordinate 237,949 downwards.
AAAAAATAAACCCAGAGACATTGCGAATAAACTTTTGTTTGTGAAGAAAAAAAAAATAAATAAAGTTGATGTAAGATTTCTTTTATTTTTCATGCAATTTACGACTAACCGAATATTCGCTCATATTACGAACTCGAATGGATCTTATTTCCGAATAGAACGGGGGAATACGTGGAATATGTTCGCGTAGGGAATCCCGAAGGACGAATGGGAGGAGAGAAGGAAAAGAATACCCACGCGTTCGTGAATTTCTCTAAAAAAAGCAAAAATTGTTTCGCACAGGCTGGAGATGTTGACGTTAGATCGAGCGTCCTCGATTACGACCGATTTGCTGTAGAACTTATTCATGAATATAACCTATTGGTATGCTTGCGTATCATTTTCTATGTATATGTTCAAATATGTGTGTGTGTGTGCATGTGCATGTATAGTCGGTCCCACAGCTCACGTCAATTTTAGTAGTTTGTCCATGGACGAAAATGTCCAATATTGCTGATGGATCTTCAATCATTTTCCACATTATGTTTCACTAATCAAACTACATTTTCTTTCTCTAATATCATATGTCATTATTATGTTTTTTATTGTTCGTGCATGCTTTTTCAATCATCAATAATATTAATAATAATTATAAGAAAAACCATAGACGTATATATAATTTAATATTAACTAGCGTTATTGATTTATGCAAGTATAAATTACCATAGATTAAAATAATCATATTATGAATATTATTTAGAAAATAAATCCAAACTTTTAATCAAAAACATTTTCAAATCTAGAATTAATAAATAATGTGAAAAATAATATTGATAATTTGTATGCACTTAATAAAATGCATAATCGTTATTATTTGACAGCAGTGTTGCAGCTGCTGCTGCTGCTGCTGCTGCTGCTGCTACTGCAATGACGATGATGACGATTAGTATTATTATTACTATTTTAAGGTGAATTTTATTTGACAATAATAAAGCTAAGCACGCGAGCTAATGCGGAAGTATGCAAATATTATGCAAAGAGATCGCTTCTTTTATTTGCACATTATTTATTTATTTTTTTTTCTTCATCGAGATTAACCAGCTACAACTTTCATCCCCGGTATATGTTAATACGTATAATGTTCGAGGGTTGCATACTATACAGAAACCACCATTATGGAGGAAAGCTTAAAATTATCTAGATTATTATTACTGCACGCTCTTTTAAAATATTCTCTTACTTTCTTTCTCTGTTTCTTTTTTTTCTTCATATAATTAAGCGTTTTTACGATTTAATGGAAGTAAAATTTACGATTTTTCGCGTGACCGGTACAATAGGTTCGTGTTTCTTTCTTTTCTGGCCTATTTTTAAACACAACTTTGTTAGAAAAAGTATAGGCGCATGCATTGAAAATACATTTAACAATTTTTTATTTAAAAGCTCAAATTTCTTTTTAGATTTGAAAATAAACACATACATTTATTTATATTATATATATTATTTATGTACGATAAATTTAGTCCCTTGAACATTTGTCTTGAACAAATAACTCGAGATAAGTTACACAGAAATGTTCAACGCAAACTCTCGTAGAGAATTCATATATAGGTTCAACTTAGCTCGTCATTTTTCTCGTCGAATTTAGAACAAATATTAAATAACAATCTAGAGCATAGATATATACGTTTGATAATTCATATTCTCTGAAAATATTCCAATGTTTATATTTTATTTGTTAAAATATCAGAAAATACGAACTTTCCAAATTTCCAAAGATTTAACTCATCGTCATTTTTCTCATCGAATATTTTGAATATCGAAATGTCGAACATCTTATGTTAGAATATTTTCATTCCTATCTCGAGCATATAACCTAACCGAGCTTCTTCGATTTGAAAATAACTCATCCGTAACACGTCCGGGAAAGTAAATGTCAGAGAATTCGGGAATAGGAAAATACAGGAGGGAAAAGTTATGTGAACAGTCTGAACACTATTTTCAAAGTCCTTAAGGATAAAGCAATATGTTCGCGTTAATATACAGAGTAATTTCAAAACTTTCCAACTAAATCGAGTATTTAATACTAATTTCTAGATCGATTTAGAAAGTTTTTTCATTGTTTTTCAACTTGTAAACTAGTGTAAATTTTATTCCACAAAAGAGTATTTTATTATAACAAAAATAAAGTTGCATCTTGTTAAATAATTGTTAGATAAGAAAATTGTCCTCGCAAGAGAGTATTTACATCTCTACGTAAGATATAATAAAAATAAAATTATTCTTTTTTACAATAAAATTTTTTACGATATAGGCATTTATGAATAATCAGAAAACAGAGAAAATCATCGGGGTCATTTGGCCAAACGGAAGAAAATTCGAGTTAGCACGGAGTTAACTTCACGGTTCGTAACTTTGAACGTACCCTGAGTTCGACGTTGGTAACTCGTTTAAACGCATACGGTATTCTCTAATGTTAATATAAATGAGAGGAAACCGAGGAAATTTCAACTCTGCAATGTATGTGTAATTTTATGAATATATTTTACGTATAGATATGATTGTGTCAATAATCGTTTGTTTGAAATTCATTAGAATTTTATCCTTTATTTATTTAATATTATTTTCTAACATTTGTACATACGTGTATGACGTATAAAAAAATTAAAAAATAAAAACGTGTGATACGAGTATTTGTTAATTAAACTATTTCGATGAGATTAGGTATATACCCAAAAAAAAAAAAGACTATATCATACATAGGAATATTTTTAATTCATTTTATACTATTTTATGTTTTTTATTATATCCTTTAATCAAATTTTATTTTGACAGATAAAAAGAGATAAAAATTTAAAAAATGCATAAACCACGATCATTATAATGCATACGTTCACATACAAATTGATACGTGTGGTGCATGCATCTATTGTCTACTATTTTCTTTCTTCTTCCTCTTTCTCTCTCTCTCTCTCTCTCACTCACTGTGATCGAAGCACATCGAAGAGAAAAGTCCTTCATTTTTTTAACGGTGTCGAGTAGACCCTCTTTTTCCACGAGCGACACTCGACAAAGAATCGATCTATGTACGTCCTATTTCGACGTAATCGATTATTCCTCGGCCTACTACATGCATAAGAGGGATAATTGCGCGTAGACAGAGACAGGAGAAGAAAGAAGAAAAAATGTGTAAAGTATGCGTAAAGTATACGAATTGTGAACGACATTACAAAAATATAATTAAAAAGAGTTATTGAGGGAGATACACATAGAATTTTTCATCTTTTTGTTTTCATTTCAAATTAGTTGATTTATAGTCCAGTCTTCCAGGAAGGATGCAGTTTGATTGACATGACTTGTAGCTCCTGTTGTATACCAAATAAGATTAAAATCGAAGAGGACTACATCTTACTCTTTTTCTCATACAAATCGTTAACAATTAATCGTTAACAATTTGTTCTTTCTTATATCCTTTTGTTACTTCTTTTTCTTTTTTATTTTTTTTTTCTTCATTAAAAGGGACAATGAAAGAGTTCCTATTTCATCTTGCAAAGAATTTTTCAAACGATAGAAAAAGAGATATATGTCGATCCTTTTCCTGATTGAAAATTTAACAATGATCGTGAATAGGATATAGAAAAAGACAAAAAAATGTGATCAGTTGGTAAAAAATGAAATGAAGGAACAAATACAAATGGCTTTGAATGTACCACGTGATGAAGAAGTCTCGTTTAGAAATGAAAATTAATTAAATTCCACGACTTTATCTCTTGTTATCAGTTAAATAAATCCTACGTTGATATGTAAAAAGAAAAAAATTTAGTGAAAGTAGAGAGAGGATACTTTTAATCGTTACGATTGTGGAAAGTTAATTTTCTATCGAGAGAATATATTTTTATTTTATTTGAAATCTCAAGCACTGTGAGACAAAATAGAAAGAGAGAAAGCTTTTATCTTAACGATCTTACTCCTAGCTTATCGTTAGCGTGAGAGAAACGTTTAGGTATGAACTACTTAAATAGTATAAGCTACTTTTTTTCACGCGATCACTTGAAGGGTATTAGAAATTGTACGACATCAAACGACACATATAATTATTATTATTATTATTATTATCATCATTACTATTACTATTTTGTATGAATAATTAATAGTAAAAAGGAATACTTATATTAATAATAGAATAATAAATCACTGTAAAGTCATAATAGAAAGGAAAATGAACAAATCGAAGAACTTAGGTCTACGATGTGAAAAGAGAGACCTGCTGTAATTAGCTCAGGGCCAAGTCCTTAATTATTGCTCGAACGCTGCAAATTACGTTTTTCAAGTAATTAACCAACCCCGAGAAACATTTCTAAGAAAACTCGCTAAATATTTTTTACCCAAACAATATGGCAAGCTTTAATAGTCAACATTTAAAATGATCAAAATGATGAATTTTTATTTGATTTGATTTATTTCTTACTAAACTGTTTGAGTATAACCTTTCGATAAAGTTATTAATAATCTTGATAAACGTATACGTATGTAATTATGAATAATTAATAAATCGATAATAAAATTGCATTAATGCGAATAACCACGATACGATCTGACAAAATCTACACCGACGAGACTATTATCTCCCCTTCTGATAACATTGTCAATAATTGCAACGCTTGTAAGCTTTAACTAACACAATTGTTACAGTGCAATGGATGTCGGCATACCAGCGGATAGTCCAAATTTGGTTCTACTATTCTTCGTCACGCAATTGTTCCTACGTGAATTGTCAAAATGTAAAAATCTCGTACGAATCATACCGATGGATATGTCAGGATATTATGGCAAGTATTACACAATCACAAAATGTATTTTTTTATACAAATAAATAGAGAGAGAGAGAGAGAAAGAGATTAGATAGGAAGACATTAGCGAATGCAATGTCACTTGGAATCACTCAATCAGGTGTTATCGAATCGCAAAGCACAAAGCACAAAGCACAAAGGTAAACTTAAGCTATAGTAGGCGATACAGTTCCTTTGATCTAAACACTCTCACTTATTAGGGGTTGATTCGTTTTATTGACATACTACTTCAAATTAACGCATTAACAAACTACCCTCTTCTAACACAAGAAAATATATATTTGGCTGAAATATTAAAAGAATATATTACAAGATTAATGAATTGTTTTTTTGCTATTTTTATTCATCGTTTATCCATTATTTTCCAACGATCATTAAAAAAAATTCAACGAACAAGAAGATCTCCCTTCTTTCTATTTTTCTCAAATTCATTATTGGAATTCCAAGCACGAGTTGCGCGTAATTCAATCGTTTCCCCAATTATTTACAGCCGATAGATAGTACTTTATCTAATGATCGTAAAAGAGGCACAGAGAGAGGAAGTTTCTTCGATAAAAGTGGCATAGAAAATCCGATTGTCTTTGGTAAATTGAATGATACTAAAGGAAAAACTTGGAAGTATTCCTATCTAAATCTAATTCTAATTCTTATTTTACACGTGTTTATCAATTTAATCCAAATACAAACAAAATACAGTGATTTTATTTTGAAATTGTCAATACTTCTAAAGAATTCTACGATCTCTTATTGAAGGATTATTTTCTTTATTTATTCTACTATGGTATCTTTTGTTGGACATTTTTTTAGAAAGCAGAGCAGGACCATCTAATATTGGTAACGTGATCTCTCAGATCTTGCTTTGCAAACAAATCACGCCTGACTTCAACGAGGAAGAATTGTGCAGCATCAAAAAGGATTCCGCTGAAATAGGTACTCTGATCGCTGATTTACAGGAATTCATGCCCCAATCTGAAGCTGATACAGGTATATTATACGTTCTATTTCGATTAATCGGATTAGAGAGACTCTATTACGTAATATACACGATAAATAAAATACTAATACTTGAATAAATATTCCTCTATTGAAACGAGTACATATTCACGCTAAGTAAATCCTTCTATAAAAAAATAATAGTACAAGTCTAATTATAAATCTAAACAGAATAAATAATATTTATAATCAGGTATAAACTTTTTACCTAAATTTGAATAAATTGATTGAACAGGTAGTTTGTTATTTTGTTTTTCAGAGAAATGCGTGGCTCTACAAGAAGCAGGTAATCGTGTAAGCCGTAACAATGGCGGACGAAAAGTAAATCGATGGAATGCCAGCAACAGATCAAGACAATCCTCCTACTGTCGGGGTGGTTTCAAGTTCCTCTGTTGCACAGCCAGAACAAATTACATCTGAGATTTACAGAATGAATTGTTACAGTGAAAACGGGAAGGTTCCTCCTAACAGATGGAAAAAGCGATTAATTCTACTTAAATTCCATTTCATTTTCCATTTATATTTTTTTTTCTCATTTTTCATTTCCTACTGAATTCTTTATTATTTACATATTCATTTTTATTATTATAATTTTGTTAAAAGAAAAATTAATCTTTAGGTATGCCTAATCACAACGTTTTTACAGTTGATTTTTTTTTTATGTATTTCAATTTAATTTGTCTTTTTAATTATATTACATCTTCTACGTGTAGCACATTAGAGTTATGTGACAATTCGTACGACAGTTATTATATGCTTTTTAATCAAACAAGAACGACCAATAATAAGAAACGATCTCTTAAAGTAATCTCCGAATTTGAAAATAAATAAAATACGAGGACACGCTACCACCGAAGAACTTCTCTTATTTGATCGATTATTTTTTAAACAAATAAAGATGGCCTTTGATCAAAGAAATAAAACCAAAATAAAAGGGATCTCTTTAATCTCTGAATTGAATATATATGTAACTAATTGTAAAAGAACAAAAAAAAAATGTAGAAAGAAAAAAATAAAAAATAAGAAGATAAAGAAATGTTAACAACGTCGTGGAATTGCAAATGAAATAGAATCTTTTCATTTATTTAATAATGGTAATGATAATGTTAATAATAATAATAATAATCGATAATATTAAGATAGATCGAGATATTATATTATAACAACGCGTTCTATAGTTTATAATTATTAAAAATATTTAATGAAAAATATAAAAAAACATCGGGATAATAACGACGAAGGAAAAATAATTACAAATAAAGAAGACAAACTATAAAATTCAAATTATTAATGAACAAGTAAGTGGACCAATCGTCGATCTATTTATTCCGATATTTACTATGTATTATATATTTAACAACACACATACACATATATATATATTTATGATTCTATAATAAATATATGTAAAGCTTATTTAATAATACTTAATAGAGAAAAAGTAAAAAAATGGAAAAAGACGTAATATAGATTAGTACACGAATTGTTGATCTCATTTAATCGTGACACTATATATTCTGACAATTAGATAAACATAGCGATATATTTGTTATTCCAAAATAAATTATTTCATAATATATTTATCGTAATAACGTAGAAGAATTAAACCAAAATAAAATAAATAACAAGAATTAATGAGAAAAAAAGAGAACAAGTAATTACATTTTCTAGATTATAATATTATAGCAATAAGAAAAGATAAAAAAAGGAATAAAAGTAAAAAAGAAAGAACAATTTGATTCACATCATTGATATATTTCTGTCTTTTTATTAACTCTATTTCTATAATATTATTTAGGTTTCTTTTAATCTCCTCAAAGTGTTATCTTATATTCGTCAGTTTCCCTACAATAATAATAATAACTCGGAATACTCAATAATAATTGCATATTACGACTATAAATCGATCGCATTTTAATCGGATTAACTCCTAAACAGAAATAAAAATAATTCTAATCTTCGTATAAAGTGTACCTGATGATACAGCACCTCGATAATCACAAAATGACAATTTCCTCGATTTGTATGCATATATGCATCATTGTTGTATCTGTATATGTATATTTTGATTTTGTTATGTGCATATAAATACTTTTAATAAATAAATCCATTGAGATACATACATGCATTCATAAATGCATACATAAATCTCTGTAATTAATGTTGAATTATATAATAGGTTTAATCGTGTACAGTCCTTCGATAAAAAAAAAAAAAGGAATAAAAAGTAAACATTTAATGAACTACAAGTTGTTTCTTTAGACGTTGTTCGCGAATATGTGTTTTTTAAAGAGTTGTAAAAAACCAAAAGCCATTTACATTCATTCATCGTTAGTTCATTTCAATTAAATGATATTCTGCATATCGATATTCCATTTAATTATTGCAATATCTAATCAATTTTAGATCATTTCAAATCAATATTCTTAGACTCGTAATGTCAATCAATTTTATAACTAAATATATATGATTATTATTTTATATGCACATACTTATATAAAAATGCAATTATTTTCTTGTTTATTTCTATCTTTCTTTGGAATAAAAAATTAAACAAAATATTATTTTAATAAAAGATCGAATTTATATTTTTAAAAAACCATGTTACCGACCGCGTATTTGTACGATGTCGATAACTTACCATGGGATAAGTTCTACCTTATCGACTTAGTTATCAGCACATTGAGTAGTTTCATTGATCCTTTCATAGATGGCAGGTAAATCTTAAAAATGAAGAGGAATTTAAATTCAAATAAAATTTCACAAAACAAGTGTTACAATAAATCAAATCAATTTATTTAGTATATAAAGATATGAGACAGATATGCCCCTGTTAAATATAATTAATTCATCTCAATATTATGATCCGTCGAGGAGACCAAGTAACTTTTGTCGAAGATGGAAACTGAATAATTAGATGTAATCAATGATCAATAATCCAAACTCTAAAAGGAAAAAGGATTGCCGCTTTATAGAAGATATCTCGTAGAAAAAGATATAAACCATTATGAAATGAATTTAATTTCAACATTATACATCCTGTGACAAAAATGTAATGCATCCATTATTCTTTTTTTACTGCATGTTGTTATAGACTGTTGATGGTTGTAATAAACTGTGTTCTTATTCTTTTACAGAGCGATTACCTTATAATTATTTTAATAATAATAATAGTATAATATTAATATTATCATATATCGGAGAAATTCACACAACCGTCCGCAGTAGTAGTACGAAAATGGGCGAATGTTTGTTTCCTTGTTCATTTTCTTCTTATTTTCTTAATTTTTTTTTTCTTTGTTTTTCCTTTATCCTTTCTTATTCATTATTATAATTATTATTATTATTATAATTATTATTTATTATTATTATTATTATTATAATTATAATTATTATTATTTATTATTATTATTATTATTATCATTACTTTTTTTTTTCATTATTTTAATTCGCATTATGAATTTCGATTCTCGTTTTATGTATTTAAATAATATTTACGCTCTATATATTTCACTCGATGACTAAAATATCACACGTAGCAAAGCAGTACGTGTTTTAGCGTAAACATTTCTTCGCGACGCGTCAACACATTTAGGGGCGTCACTTTTAAAAAGTGAAAAAATCTGTAAAAACGTGAATCTTCGATTCTACGACGAATAGAGAACAGTAAATACCACTGTACCCTATTACTTGTTTTACTTTACTGTACTGTACTGTACTGTACTATTGATGTTGCTGCTGCTGCTGTTGCTGATTGTGATGGTGTTGACTTTTTTTTAATTTTTTTATTTATGCTTGATTTTTTATTTTTTTAAAGGAAAGGAGATTGTGTTTTTCTTATCGCTTGATGATTTCTTTCAATAATAGCAATTGTTTTGGATTCGCTGGATTAAACTTCTAATTCCTGTCGGTGGCTCGAAGTTTCTCCTCGACAGCTTCCTCCGAGGCCTCTGAAAGGTCTGTTGCCTGTATGTACTTTTGCACCCCTACTAATGATTTTTTCAAGGCATCAAATGAACTAGAATACAACATCTTCTTCTTAACTTTGGCCGTGTCAGGACACCACGACATCAAGAAAAGTTTTTGTTTTTTGGAAGCCTAGGAGAAGAAACATCATAATAGAAAAAAAAATAATAAAATAGAAAAAACAGAAATTGAAACAAACATTTTTTTCAGTCGTGTTATTACTCAGGAAGTTTTAATATTGGATAAAAAATGATTCAACAATGTCTCATCAAAAGTTAATGCGATAAATCTGATAAGGTAGTGACTATTCAAAGTAACTAATCTATCTTTTTCATTCTCTAATCATAATTACATATCATCAGATGCATACGTAGAGTGCTTGATTCTCACGCTATCAATGATATTATCTTTCATTTATTATTTTTATTTGACTATTTCTCTCCAAGTTCTTTCTCCTTTTAAGGTAACGAATCAGCATTTCTATTGTTGTAACTGAGATTAAATAACTAATTCTTTTTACTAAAATTTATGTGCTACTCATGTTAGACACGCGTTTAGACGATCAGATGAGTCATTGTTGCTTTTAGATTAAATTTTGCATTATATATGCAAGTAATTTATATATAAAAATGATAAAAAAAAGACTGATTGAACGAGATTATTTTGTCGTTCTCTTACTTCAGAAGTACCCTGGCACTGATGGGTATATTCAAAATCGAAAAGACCATAACGGCATTCTCCACTTCCACCCTTCTGCAAGTCTTCAAGGAAAGCATCATAGGCCGCATCACGGGGTCCAATTACTTCAACGTCAATCTGTTTTTCATCTTTGATGTAAAAGATCACATATCGGTGCTTTTTGTCCTTCTTTATTTCTTCGTACGTCGTCTTGCATACGTCTGCCACGGTTACTCCTGATGCCTGAAACAAATCAAAGGAAGTTATAAAAAATTCGCTCCATTATGTTCTTCAACAAATTAAATAATACATATATAAATGTAGTATAGTATGATTACCTATAACGAGGCATATTTCAGTATATTATTTTTCTTTATTTTATATATGGTCCTATAGAATGTACACATACATGTAAATCATATCTTTTCAATGCCAATGATAAATATAGTACATTTATAATCTTGTAACGTTAAACATATTGGCAGGAAGGAATCGACGAGTAGAAACTACAAGAGTCGCAGATTGCATAACTCAAACGGATAGAAGAAGAGAGAAGAAGAGAAAGAGATGGAACATTGATATAAATGAAGCGCACCTGTTGGTGTCGATAACCACCACTATTCTGATAATTGTATTACTAACAAATTAATATATAACAAAAGGAAAAGAAGAAGAATCTATCCAAGATATTAAGTGATTTGTAATATATCTACTTAATAAGCTGATCTTTTGAAGTACAAATATTTTACATTTGTTATAATAAATTAGAGAAGAAAAAAATGAAGAAAAATTTAAAAAAGCTAAAATCTTTCCTTAGAAATGTGGTCGAACGTTACAGGAATAAATACTTCCCACGCAAGAATCATCCAATTCTCTTTTAAAGTTTTCAAAGAGAGAAAGAGAGAGGACCAGTTTCTAAAGTTATACCCTTGCTTGCGATCTTTGCTTAAACACGTGCCACGAACAAGAAAATGACGAGAGAAAATAAATATAAACGACATTACGCGCATAAACATTTATATGATTCAACGTTGACATAAAAAAGAATCTTCTAATTATGCATATAAAAAGATAAATAATAAACAATAGTTTTTTTTCTTATCAGTTATCAATAAGGTAGTAGGATCATTAGAGATTTATCAACGATAAGTCGTACGAAATGAATATATTCATAGATTTAAAGTGAAAGGTACAAATTCATCTCGATTTTGATCAATAAGATATGATAAGGATAAGACGATGAGTATAAAAATCATTGATTTGGAAATAAGCTTTCTCAAATTATCGTAGAAACTATCGAGAAATGTTAATGAGATCCCATTAATTGCTTTCTCCTTTCAAACCATTAAGCCTATATACTCGCATTATTTCATTCAAATATTATCCAAAAATAGAATGTATTTTCAAATATGTATTGACGTTTCATCGACATTGAATATCCCTATCTTCCTTTCTCTCTCTCTCTCTCTCTCTCTCTCTCTCTCTCTCTTTAAACTGCTGCTAACGTGTGTCGTTTAATAGCTATGAGTCATCACACCACATACTAAAAAAGAGAGAGAGAGAGAGAGAGAGACAATAAGAGCTTGCATTGTTTCCCTGCCATATGCAAGCAACCAAGTCTGACAATGCAATGCAAAGATAAATTACTGTATTTCGGTTCTTTAAGGGGGGGCTAAACATTTTCGGAAAATCGATTTCTTTTTTTACATTGAGATACTTTCAAATCTAAAAAAGGTATAAATTTTGGCGGAATTTTTCATAAAAAATTACAGCTTTGACTTAAAACGACTACAAACAATTTAAAAATGAAAAAAAAACTTTAAAAAAATGTTGGAGGAAGGAAAAACTTGTGCTTTAATACAAAATTTTTGATTTCTGATAACTCTACGCTAAAATATCATTGAAACCGCAAATCATCTTTTTTAAAAAGCGTCCTCGCAATGCTCCGTCACCGGCTTTTGTTTTTCGATATTTTTTTACAAAAAAGTTACAGAATGTTGTTCGATTGACTTTCGTAAAAAGTTTTTTTTTCATCAGTTATACCCCCCCCCCTCGCTTCCTTTAATCAAGGAAACTAACTTATTGATCTTTCCTATAGGCATCAAGAGAAATAATTTTGACTAACGTTGTCTTTACCTACGCGCCCGCCTATTATTTTAAATAGATAAATAAATTTTATATCTATCAAATAATTTGAAATGAAATTAATAGTATTGTAGAAACTTGCTTCATTTGTTACAATGAATAATACCTTTTTTAGAAATTGAAAGAAATTAAAAAGAAAGTTTTGATAATAACTGGAAGAATAATAAACGTTTGGTAAAAAAAATAAATGAATAATGCATTAATAGTATACTTTCTGTTATAAATTACGTACTAAAGAAAAATATCAGTTCTCTGACAGAAAAAAAAATAAAAAGAAAGAAGAGTAGTATGAACGTTGACTATGGTGGTGTGGTGGTGGTGGTGGTAGTGGTAGTGGTGTTACCAACAGGATAATAAACGCACGTTCGAAGGGCATACAACGTATCAATCACCACCCAGGCATCCATTGCATAGAAATATACACGTACACATATCGTGCATGCCGGGATGCAGTACCTAGGTCGATATTTCGTGCTACGCTACGGTTAGGAGAATTCACTTGGCTCCCTCTAGGACGTACTGTAAACGCCCTTTACGCGCTCGATCCTCGTCTTCGTCGTCGTCGTCGTCATCGTCATTTCGCCTTTTCCCTTATCTACAGACTTACACACATACATACATACTTATGCATTACATATATACGATGAAAGTAAAATGGTTTGTAAGAGTGCATGCTGATGCAAGGTCAAACGAAAGATGATTCACCACGAGCAAGGGAGAGACACCGCGTCCATCGTTAGATCTATCTTTCTCTTCTAATCGCATACATACATGAAAAACACGTATACTAGATATAATACTGAATATTTCTTTTTTTTTTTTATTGTTCTCCTTTCTCCACCATCTTCCTTTCTATCCCCACGCCAAACCTCGAGGAACGCTACCGGCGTCGTTACGAATTCGACCGAAGATAGCCGATTATGGAATTAAGGACAATGTCACCAATCCGAATTTGTATTTATATCGATTTATATCGATTTATATCTATCTTGATCAAAAATATTTATAATATCGATACATTTCGTTTCATTCATTGATTGATTTCTTTATTTTTATTATATATATATATGTTGGTATTTATTTAAATAGAAAATTAATGATATTGAATAGACTATGTTCACGTTGATATGAAACGAAATCATATCGATGGTTTCCTCTATCAGTTATCTTCTGCTACTCGAGAATACACCAGGAATTTTTCTATGCTTTAACGTGCAAAATATAAATCGCTTTAAAAACGAACGTTGTTGAATTGATGACAGAGAGAGAGAGAGAGAGAGAAACGTCGACAGTTAAATAATGTTCGCAAATCGCGCCGTTTAAACGATCATTTCATGTGTCGTCCACTAAGCAGAGAAAAAAAAATAAGACAGATGAAAACGATGTAATAAAACGATCGATTTATCCATTCATCTTATTCTTTATTTCCTTCTTTCTCTTTTTAAACGAGTAACAATCGATCGTTCGACTAGAATATATTTGTTTTTACGAAACCACCTTTAAACACAATTTGACTAACGTAGTACTTATTTTCAAAACTATTTCTACATAGATGCATTTTAAAATTGTACGAGGAATTAATTATACTCTTTTATAAATCGTGATTTGTGTGTCGCGTAGTTTCATTAGAAAGATAATATAATGTCGTCGTCATTTATCCTAGAAACTATTTCAATTTCGTGAATTATTGCAACGAGATACCTTGACATCATCTTTCTAAAATTAATCGAAAAAAATAGAACGCATTATATATAGATTGTTTTCGTGGGAAATACTGTTAATGCATTTTCTAAAGTCTCATATAAAAAAAAAAAGAAATAAAAGTTTATAAATAAAAATATAAATATAATTAAAAGGTGATTAGATTTATTAAGCAAGAAATTAATCAACTTATCGGTCAGGCACGACGTCAGTGAACTTTGAGAATCACTGTCCGGCTAAAGACTTACCGAGTGAGTAAGAGAGAGAAAAAAAGAGAGAGAGATACGGTCGACCTCCTTAGACGAAATTTTTCCTTCTCTCTCTATACAGCTTTTCTAGTTCATTGTCACGTCATTCATAGCGAATAAAGTAAGAAAGCAGAGATACATATTTCGGTCATTGTTCCCAAAGAAATTTTTAAACCAACGACCAATACGCGCCCTTTTTTCTCCCCTCTACGCTACCCTCATTGTGACCAATCACATTGTAACCAGTTTCATTCTAGTCCCCGCGTTCTTTCGTTGTCGACATTAAAATATGATAATAGAATGATTTTAATTTATTCTCTCTTTTGGATAATTTCTATAAAAGATAAATAAATAAATAAATAAAAGAGAAGAGTAAGTCTTTTTCCGATTGCTTTTAAAAGTCACTCGTCGACGAATAAATTTCATCTTTGTTTCGTTCTAGCGCTTAGCGGGCGCATGCGCACTAGACCACAAAATACCGCGAGAGACAGCACACAGCAGGGCGACAGAGAAAAATAGATTTTGGCGGAGCAAGAATTTCTCGGAATAGGAATAAGATAATAATAGTAGAGTAGTGCCGGAGGTGTGCGTTACGATTCAAATTAAAACTTTCTTTCTTTCTTTTTCTTTTTCTAAATAATATCAAAATTCTAATTACAAATTAAAATAAATGCAACTTTCTTTTCGACATATTTAAATCTCCCGCAATTTTCTTTCTTTGATCCTGCTCTACATTATCGACCGTAACGGGATTTTTAAAACGCGACACACATTGACAAACTTCAAGACTTTCCACGAAAGAAAAAGAAACTTTAGCGATAACAAATACACATTGATAAGAACCTAAACTAAACAAAACTAAACTAACTAATCTAATCGAAGTAAAAAAGAAAAGAAGGTTTTATATACCTCGAAAAAAACATCGTTTTTAAACGTTAAATCGCATCGACTATTTCTATCAATTTTTTTTTATTCTCTCCTCATCGTCCCACCTTTGTTCCATCATTCTTTTCTTTCTCTTTTTCTTGAACAGCTCTATTCGCTGTATCTCGTACGCGTCTGAAAATATCCAGGCTACCGTAAGAGGAAGAGGAGGAGAAGGAGGAAGAGGAGGTGGAGCATCAGAGGAAGCGAAGAGAAAATGGTCGCGCGAAACGTTCGGCAATACTGAATACTTCTCTCTCTCTCTTCCCCTCCCAATTCCTCACTCTCACTACGCTCCCGCTCTCTCTCTTTATCTCTCTCTTTTTCTTTTTCTCTTTCTCTTTCTCTCTCCTACATCCCCATAGTACTCTCTTCACCATCTTACAAACTCGTCAGACATACACCGATCGCATTTCGATTCATTTTGAAGTTTGTATATCGTTAACCCCCGCTATGACATCCATCTTTTTTCTATGTTAAATTTCGCATCTGTTCTTTTTTATCGATCGAGTAAAAGAAAAACCGACAAGTCGTTATTAAAAATATTTATCAGGAAACATAATCGACTTGAAATAAAATAAACGATTATTCAGTCGATGATGACTCCTCGTATTCGATAATTCGTTGAATCGATTCCAGGGAACACTCAATGACAGCTCCTCTCTTCGGTTAAGGCTAACACGTAACAAAAATCAACCAAAGAGAGAAAGAAGGAAATAATATCACTATTGAAATGGCAATGAGCGCGAAACGCAAAATACAAATAACGAGATAGCAAACGTTAAGAGAAATTTCATGAAAATTGAATGGTAATGTAAAATTCTCAAGTATCGATTGTAAAAAAAGTATTGAAGAAATCCAACGAATTTGATTGGCCGATTTCAACAACGGATCGTTGAGAAAGATTCGTTCAACACTTACGAAGAATATCAATGATTATTATTATGAAACTAAGAAAATGAGAATTCTTTCTTCACAGAAAGAAGGAGAGAGAAAAAGAGAGAGAGTGAAAGAAGGATGGCGATAAAGAAAGAACAGAGAAAGAGGAAAACTCCCCGCCCGGACTACGACCGGCAGAAAAGCAGAGCCGAGCCTCTCCTAACCTCCCAATGTAGAATTCTCAAAAATACTTGCAACAAATCAATCGTATTCTTCAAGCAAAATAAAAGAAAATTGGAAAGAGAGAGAGTGAGATTCGAATAAGGAAAAAAATCGAGTGTACGGTTCTACTATGTCGCGGCATATCCGCCGGTTGCAGAAATGGCGACCGGCGGCGGCGCGTCCGCCGCGGCCATAACCACAAAAGCGAATCGGGGCCTACGAGATTCACGAAGAGAATAGGAATTTAAAAAGT
Organism: Mischocyttarus mexicanus; assembly: GCA_023678845.1. Taxonomy (NCBI): domain Eukaryota; kingdom Metazoa; phylum Arthropoda; class Insecta; order Hymenoptera; family Vespidae; genus Mischocyttarus; species Mischocyttarus mexicanus. The sequence goes on along the minus strand of JACGTP010000041.1, from coordinate 221,114 downwards.
TTTTATGAAAATACCGTTTAACTCTATCGACGTCAATTATGACAATTAAACATATGCCTTAAGAATCTTTTCTATAATTCTAATGATTAGTATTACTATGATTATTATTATAATGATATATTTGAAGGATAATATTTATATATATACCATTTTATCGTGATGTCTTGTAGAATTGCGTTAACGAAGGACTCGAAGAACTCGACCCGACTCGAAAGTAACACTCGCGGTGGCCTCGGCTCCGGGTAGAACTGGATAAGGCGCAGTGTGTCCAGTCGCCGGGGGTCGCGACATACGAAGGAACGAGAAGGGAGGAGGCTTTCCCTCCCGCCCCTCCACCAGACAAAGTCGAGCGAGCGAGAGGGAACGTTGCGCGTTCTTTTTCCTTCATTTTCTCTCTCTCCCTTCTACTCTCTATTTCTCTTTCCCTCTCCGGGAATCCTGTATTCCTACGCCTGCGCGCGCGCTCTCCAATTGGCCCGTTGCGTCTACTTCTCCTGCCTGCACTACTAAATTCTCTCTGTATGACTATCCCTCTCCCTTCGAACCCTTCCAATTTGACAAGAAAAATCGCGATCGACTATACGTCGTACGAATTGCAGCGCCGCCGCATCATTTGGAGAAAACTCGTTAAAGGTGTTAATCTACATAGAAATATCCATATACATATAAAAAGAATATTTTATAATTCGTTTAATGAAAACTCCCAAATAAATTTCTACCACAAGATTATCTTTTAATGACTTTTTTTTCTTTCAAATTTAAGACTCCGCTGCTTATTACATTTCTGGATCTCGCATGTATCGTTGAAAGAAATCGATCTGTGAACGAGGGTAAACGTATATGTATGTATGTATGTATGTATGTTATTTCAGGTAGCATCATACTCCTAATCTCCTCGTTATCTTCGTAGTAGTCATCTTCGTCATTGCATCTTCGTCATCCTCATCGTCATCGTCATCGTCGTCGTCGTCGCCGTCGTTGTTGTTCTCGTCTCGTCGAATCGATCGCGCAGCGCGGCCGATGACACGAAATTCATTGGAATTAGTCATCGGTAGGATGTACTACTCGTACTAGCCAATCCCTGCACGGGACGTGGGGAAATTACCTTATATGGGCAGTGCTGTGCAAACGACCCGTATGCACTACTCTATCGTATCTTCTCGACTGCGCAACTTTCCGTCATCTTTGCGGGAACATTTACGCGGGAGAACTTAAAAGCGTGAAATTCGAATTGTGTCTTTTCCCTTTCTACCAATCTTCTGCAATATAAAATGTATTAAGGTATGTTAAGTATTATTATTATTATTATTAATGTTTTGGCAAATAAAGAATGAACGGGGATTATTTATATACTAGTTTTCTTCTTTCAGATTATATTAATGTATAATACTAATGTCATTTTTATAAAGATTATTATCGATTAACGTTACTTAATATAATACGATTATAAAATCGAGTAGTATTTTACAATAAAAATAAAAATTATTAATTATGATAAAATAGTTATAACATATCTTAATATAGTATGAATTATATATATATCAAATATATCATTCTAAATAAAATAATAAACATATCGAGAAGATCTACAAATCTTTTTATAGTTTAAATCATACAAGGATAAACTTGCAACAGCAATTGCAAATATTTCTAATACTTTAATTACTTAAAGTTAGTTTTTACTTAGATGTAAAATTTTATGAACAAATAGATTATAGTTTCCTAATGGACATTCTTATTACTTGGATTTATTTTACATCATTTTGTAATATGTATATATATATATATATATATATATATATATATAGCATTACATCTTGGAGTATTCTTTTTTAACATAGTAGTCAAGATTTTTCAATCGCACCTTTGCTGCGATCTTTCTCTCTCTACAAATATTTATATATATAGATATATATTTATAGATATTTTCCAAATTATATTCGATGATACAAACATTTATTCGAATTTTATTGCTCCCTACAAAAATTATACAAGTAAAAAATCGCTTCTTCAGAAAGCGACGAGATGGAAGTGTTTCTAAAAATCTGTCTATATAATATTAATCCTTTAACTGTAGAAGTAAAATTATCATCATAATTTTTTATATGCTCTACTGCATACGGAGAAATAGCAAATATATTCAGAGTAAAACGTTTACATTTGTCCATACAATTAATTTTGATCTTGCTTATCTCTTCGCGTTAAATATTTTTGTCATTATCATAATAATGATAAGAGAGACAATAGAAAAAAGAAATATATAATTCAGTAACATTCACGTACTAGCAGTTAAAGAATTAATTACACAGCCATTGTTTATATATGCACATGTACAGTTACGTATGTTCTACGCATACACAAGAGCAAATACTTTTATAGATAAACAGATTTCTTTTTTTAATAATAATTGAAATAAAGTAAAAGTAATTTGAAAATATATATAAATAATTATAAAATTTCTGTTATCTGTTAGTTTCTTTTTCTTCAAGATATTTACAAATTTCATTAACAAAATAAATCGTAGCTGATTTAGTCGTATTTCAACGAGTTACAAAACTTGATATTAAAGATACTAGAATGTTGTTTTATTTAATAAAGATACCACGTTCATCTGAATATAGTTACATATTAAAAAAGATATTTATAACCATTAGATTTTCATATAAATTAATGTGATAAAAATAATTTCCTTTCATGATACAATTATGTTTTTTCTATTTCTTTTTCTTTTTTTTATAATTTATTCCGAATAACAATAATTTTCAGTTAATAATCTCGATTATCTTAAACATTTTATTCACTAAAACGTTACTATTGCTGTTTATAAAAGAAAAGAAAATTTTCTATATAAGATAATAAAGATAATATCTTAAATAAAAATATAAATTAAAACTTAATTAAAATTTCTTTAAAACATCATTTCATCAATTAAATTAACGTTAATAAACTTCCGTATAACATCAATATTACTACTGTACGAGAGAAGAAAATATATAAAGTATATATATATATACTTTATATACTAATGATACGCTATTAAACTTTAATAATTATTTATAACTATAGGTTTCGTATGTAGTATTTTGCTGTGGAATAATTACTAACTCTATTATGAATGATATAAAAATTTTGTGAGAGAGAAAGAGAGAGAGAGAGAGAGAGAGAGAAAATATATATGTAAATATGCAATATATCATATTAATAATTAGCGGAGAGAGTATACATTTCAGTACTTAGAAGAAAAATATTAGGACAGATATTGTCCTGTATTTCTTTATTATAAAATATCTTGCAATCACTTTTCTTTCCTTAAATGTTTTACTTAATTATTGAAATGAATAAGCATATGTGTATGTATATATATAAATATATGCACAAAATATATACAGCAGATGATCAATTCGAACCATGAATAAATTGGACGATTAATTTCGCGATAGATTTTTATCTTTGGATAATGAAAACAGATATTCGAATAATAAACGCCAGAAGAAGCGACGCTATGTGTGTGTGTAGGATTTGTAGAATCGTACAATAAATAATCAGTTCACAAATAGTTCAAGTAGCAAATATCTATCTCTTTGAATAGATTATATTTATTGACCGATCACTAACTGTATATTTAAATATATATATTTATATTACACATATTTATATACATATATATGTATTAAACTTCTAAATTTATGAACGTGTTAAACACACCATTTGGGTCCCACCGACCTTAAACTTTTTGTCTAGGCCATGTCAGTCACCAATAGAACAAAAGAGACTTGACAATTAACGCGTTAATGACATTTAAAGAAGAAAAAGTGGAATCAAGAATTTCTTCCAACGTCCAAGTGATAATAATACCATTTTCTTTCTTTAAGTACTTCTTCTTATAAGATTATTGCTAAAGAAAAATATTTTATCGTAATATCGACAATATCTCTTCATATTTGTTAAAAGATCTTTCTCTTAATAATAATAATAATAATAATAATAATAATAATAATAATAATAATAATATAATAATAAGCAAAAACAATCTCTCTCTATAATCATTTTAAAAAGATGATGATGATAATAAAAATGATTTTGATGAGCAGGTAGCAATACTATAATTTTGACCTTTGATCAATAGTGTTAAAAATAGCTAAGATTTATATATATATATATATATATATCGATTATTACAACGTAACATTGATAAATTAATTTTAGTATTATTCAGTCTAAAGTAAATAAACTGTTAGATAAGTCCACGTTTTTTCTTATAATCTTCTAAGTTCAAGGAACGACGAGGTCCCGTATCCTTAATATTACTTACGGGTTTCGGTAAAACGCTAACAGGATTATCTAAAAATAAAAAAAGAAATGAAATTCTCGGTATACCCCTCGGTTGTATGAATTAAATGAAAGAGTGAAATTTAATTGTCAACTTACTTGGGATTGGTACTTCTAAATCTATTGTAATATCAAAATCATGAGCATTGAATAAGTCTTCGGTGCTCTGTTTCTTTTTCACTTCTTGGCCATTTTCTTTTTCATTGATAGATGAAATAGTATCACCAATTTGTTCAGAACCAGACTTTTCATTCGTCGCAGTCGCTGCAGGTGCATCTTCTTCGTCTGGTTTGTAAACCATTCTTGGTTTTGTACTTCGTCTAGTGAACGGATCATCTACTTTTTTCCCCTTGTTAGCTTTAATTTCCTCCTAATAAATTCAATATATTATTTAATATAAATGTATGTATACGTAAAATCGTGAAATGATCGAAACGATTTTATGATAAAATAGATAAGAATGTATAATAATATTACCATTATAGCTTTCTCTGCTTCTTCAACGTTCTTTTTTCTATTACGATCATTGATGTAGGAGATGCTGGATATCGTTGCCGTTCTCATTTTGTCAAGTTCGGATGCACGTTCTTCTAATTCGCTTAATTCTTGATTAAGACGACTCGCAGTCTCATCATCTCCTCTACAATTGGCTGCATCTCTTTCCCGCATTAATTGCGCTTTTTTCATAGCATAATTATATGGAGTTTGTTTAAATCTTTCTTTTTCTCTAACTATTTTCTCAATATCTTCCTCTTTGAATTCGTATACTAAGGCCTCTTTAATATCTTTCAATTTTTGTTCCACTTCGTCGAATGTAGGCATCGATATGCCTTGCAAAGCACATGTATCTTTCCATTTAGAAAATTCCGATTCAGTAAATTCTTGATTGGATACAAATTCCAATCTAAATACACGCTCCTGAGCACCATGTCTTAATTTCAATCCCTTGTTCGTTCTTGTACCGCCCAATTGATAGATTTTACCGGTCTCGCAAACTCCGCTTATTTCTGCTACTCTGTAAACTGCTTTACCATTATTATTTCCAATGCCGATTCTAACGAAGCAACCTTGTACCACTCGATCGAAAAATGGAAGATGAACGAATCTTTCCATTTTATGACGAGATAATCTAATTTTGTTCAACTCGTCTTTAGTATTGACGTATAATAGTTTTTTCGGTTTTACTTTGTTACTGGTCACGGATCTAAAGTTTTAAACAAAAGGTTGATTAAAATAATGAAAATTCCTTTGAAAAATATTTTTCTTAGATATAGGAAGAAAAAAAAAATTAAACATAAGAATTACAAACTTTTTGTCCGTGTCAGAGTCAGAGTCCCTACTTTCACTGGAAGATGATCTTTGATGAGATTCCAGTTTATTTGGTTCCTCTTCTCCACTGTCTGAAGAACCGCTATCATCGGAATAAATATCTGAAGCTTTTAATTTAGTTTTATTAGCACCACCCTTATGGTCATCCTCCAATTCTTCTTCTTCTATATCTTTAGATTGTTGCTGTTGTTGTTCTATTCGTTGTTTCTCCTTCTCTTCCCTTTCTTTCTTTTCCTCCCGTCTTGCCTTAAGCAAAGACATAGCGTGAAACTTTTTATCTTGTTTCTCCTCTATCGTTTTCTTACGATCCTTGCTTCTCTCTTTAGGATCCGGCGCCCTGTCTATCTTTTTATCTTCCACTCCCTTTTCCTTCTTCTTAGATTCCTTTTGTTTTTTCAATTCCTGTTTCTTAGCCATTCTCAATTTTTTCTCTATTTCAAATCTGGTCTTCATGATTTCCCTTTGTTCTATTCTTTTAAAAATTTCTTGCTCCCTCTCTTTCTCCGTCATTTGTGCCAGTCTTGCTTGATCTTCTGCATCTCCCATTAATTTGTCATCATAACCATCATTAAATTCTTCTTGACTAGAATCGGAAATGCTTGCATCAGAATCCGAGACTTCGCCTAGTATTGATAATAAAGAGAACATTTTTATTATAATAACAAAAATCTCTTCTTACTTTATTTTATTTACATATATATTTTTGGGAAGAGATTCAAAAATGCAATGTGTGTTTGTATGTACCTTCTTCCGGCTCGGAAACCTTAGCAGATTCCTTTTCACTTCCACTTTCCTCACTGCTTGATTTAGTCATCTTTCGCTTACTCCTTTTAGTCGGAACTTTTTTCTTTTTTTATCTTCCCCGTCTTTACTCCCCAGTCGTCATCGGAATCAGACGTGTCAGAATCATGCCTAACATCTTTTTTAGCAATACTGTTGTCCTCGTTGGATTGAGAGTCGTCTTGTGTTTTACCTTTTTTTTTTCTTTGCCAGCGAAAGTAGATCCTGCATTTTACAAAAGTATTTATATGTATTATATATTTATAATTAAACAGACTTTATATATTTCATTTTAGAAATGAATGTCAACAATAAGTGTTGCCAATAAAGAAATACATATGTATAAGTAGAATAATGTATATAACAAATGTTATTTAAAATCATATAATCTATAAAAAACATTCAAATACAAAATGGCTGCTTGTATAATATTTAATCTTATTTCATTCATTTAAATAAGAAGCATTAATTTAGAATAAAACTATTAAAAGACAAATGACTAAAGTATATCGACAATTAGGTTAGAAGACACAGTTCGATTTATCGCATACTTTTTTTCGATAAAATAAATTATAAATATATATTAAAACCTGCCATTATGTTTAATTATAACAAGACGATTAATTCATACATCAATATAGATAAATAATAATGTTTTCTATTATTTCTAAGAGAAAAACAAAATATCGACAAACTAGTGTATATGTGAATAGAGTATAAGGTTAGATTATTTACGTTATCTAAATCCGATCCACTTTCAGATGCACTTCCACTACTTTCTGAATCTATTAACGCTTGATTCTTTCTTTTCGGCATCGTCAAATTAATATTCGCAGGAATATCGTCGAAAACTCGAATGCTATTAACAAAGAATAATGTAATATACAATAATAGAAGAAACAATTCCGGAAGAGACACCAACGCGGGAATGTAGACGCTAAACGATGCAACTGTGTTGATCGGTAGAGACAACTTTACAAATATATATATATATATATATATATGGTGTGTGCAACATTCAAAAAATAAAATTCATTGCATGTATAGGAAATGTTGAGCCATAACAGTAAATATTGCAGCTACGTGTTCTAGGGACTTTTTCTTTCAAATTTAAATTACATCTGTCTAAAATTCGAACCAATCAAAATCAAATCTATTATAGCTTCAATATAATAGGCTATTTACACGAAAGGAGCAAATATCATATACGTCATACTTTTGTTGTAGTTAGGGTTTGGTTTCCTTTTCTTTAATTTCTATTTCCTTTTTCAAGTTTTTAAGGAAACACAGTTAATAAGTATATAAGAAAATTTACAAATATAAATTTTCTTTATTCTATCATTGAAGAAAGCAGGTATAAGTTTACCTTTTTGAAATTGATTACTTTAAATATTACAACCAATATTACAAGTTGAAAACTTTTTGTTTTGACAGAATTAATTTAATTTGTATTTATTTATTTTTTTAGTATTTCTATATTATCAAATATTGCAAGAAGTATTTAATTAAGTTGATATTAGCTGTTATGGACATGGTGATAACAAATCTCCAACAGCAACGCATGATCACGGAGCAATTGCGTCGTGAAGCTGCAATAAAGCGTGTAATGGTCAGCAAAGCCATTGAAGATATTATGAAATACATTACCGAGCATGAACAAGAGGATTGCCTCTTGGTCGGTTTCTCATCGCAAAAGTCTAATCCCTTTCGTGAAAAAAGCTCATGCGCCATTCTGTAATATTTCATGTTTGTAATTGAAATATTCTTTTGCGCATTGAACTTTAATTTCATTTAAATTATTCATCAGTGGCTTCCAAATGATAACATCATATATTTATTATTATGAATAATGAGAAATTTATAAACAAATCTATAGTATATTTTATTAAATGGTTATTGTACAAAATGATAATTTTACAGTACCAACGTGCCTTATATTTTATAGTATGCATATAGATTTTTAGAAACAATGCTATACACTTATCTGTTAACGTTCAAAGTTTTTATACAATATTTCGCATATCAATATTTCCATAAAAGTAAAAATGAAGAAGAAAGTATACAATTATTGCTATTACTAGCTATCCTTCAAGATAAAACAATATTTTGTAATAAAATTCTATAAATGTAACGAGTACACGCATAACTTCAAAATATATATACGATGTATGAGGTTCTAATGACAATAAATCATTAATAAGAAGCATTTATTTTTGTCCTTTATAAATTACAATAAATAAGGCATTGTGAACTTGCTATGAAGGGTTTTCAAGTTCGTCTAAAAACGTTTTACATTTAGATTTTAATATTTTGATTGCTTCTGTAAATAATACGGCTGATGGTAACGCACCAACAGATTCAATAGTAACTGTAAAAAATATAAAATAAAATATAGATAAACAGGAAAGGTAATTTTTGTCATTAATTTAAAATAGATAAAATAACTCACAGATAAAATGATCAGGTACTCGACTTAGCTGTACGGTATTTTTCAGTTCATCGTAACGGAAGACATTGCGAGAACAGCTATCGTAGCGAGCATTTTTGACAAAAGCTTCCCTTGAATCAGGGTTACCTTTTTTATGTTCAACAATTTCTATAACACCAGGACTGAAACACTTTTTCAAAAGTGGAGCCAAATCTCCTCTGACGGGTTGTAATATTTTAATGTCCGGTAATAATCTATATGAAGCAGTAGCTGCACGAAATAAAAATATATATAAGTTACATACATAACTCGAACATAATGAAATAATATAAGAAATTGACGAGAAAAAGATACGTGCCTACTGGAGAGAACTTGGCATGATCTTTTCCGATACCTTTGACTGCATGCATAAATGTATGAATCTCTTGCCCTGGTCTCATTTTACTAATTAAAATATCTGGTTCTACGACACCCAATTGTTCAGTACCTCTTGGATATAATTCTGCTTGACGTCCAATTGATACCCATTTGATATCCCTACTGTAAACTATAAAACAAAAATATGAAATTTCTTTTTCTCTGATATTACTAAATATATTGCAATTCTATAATAGATATAATTCAAGTGTTACCATTATTAGACTTATATATGTCCGATGGCAGTTTAGAATCTTTTGGTGGTTGCTGATTCCAAGTGCAGCTCACTTTAATTTCATATCTTAATGTATCCTGATCGCTAACTTCATTTTCATCTTTCTCGTTAGTAGATGGATAATCGAATAATCTAGGATCAGCTTTTAGAGGTATAAGCCCAAGCCTACATATTTATATTCAATTAATTTTTATTTTTATTCGCAATCGAATTATGCATATAAGTAATATAAATTACCTGTGGGCCAATACTTCATCTTGAATTAAACTTGTATTATTTAATATAAAAACCTTTTCTATAGCCATAGACGGTACTTCACTTAAAAGTATTCTACGTATAGAATTGACAAACGACGAATGGCAACTGATTAAATCAAATTCCAATTCTCTTTCGTTTTGAGATTCTTTTACAATAACTATTTTAAAATTCTGCAAATATATAATAATGAAATTATAATTGTACATTGAAATTTACTGGTAAAAACTTGTATATATAAATGTATAGATTACTTTTATAAAATCCTGTATATTCCATTTAGCGTTAGAATATTCAATTACCTGTAAAATATAAATTATAATATATACGTGATAACAATTAATAACAATAATATAATTTATATTTTAATTATCTTACGTTTGGTATTCCATCCTCATGCATTAAGACTCGTGAATTTCTTGTACTTTCCATATTTATTTGTACAATATTAATAAAGAATTATAATAAAATGAATAGAATTCTCCACGAAGAACCACGTTATGCACTATAGTATGCACTACGGTATGCACACTGTATACAAATGGTCGACACGTGCTTAAAAATGTAACTACGCATGCGCATAAAAGTCAATTTTTGAATTGGTATCGATTAGTAAAGTTAACAGTGGTCAATTTATCGAAGTTACAACTTCGAGTTATTGTACTTAAAAGAAGCGAACGATTGGCGCGTTTCTTTTATAATGGCACTTGTCGGTCAATTTTCATACTGCCACCCAGCGAAAAAAAAAATACAACTACGAGCTTTTTATTTATAATAAAAGTATTGAAAAAATATTGAAAAAATATATCTTTAAAAGGTTATCTTTTTAAATGAAACTATAATATATATTTTTATTAACGTTCTTAACATTATCGATTGTATTAGGTTATGTCTTTTATCATAAATAAAATCGATGACAAATCTTTTCCTTTCTTGGTTAAACCGGAATTCACGGCAATTAACATTCATGCATTTTATTCTAACATAAGAAGGTAAAATAATGTATTTAATTGCATAAAAGATATAAGAAAATAGATATAAAGGAAATTGATCGTAAACTTGCGTGTAGAATAAGGTTAGGCAAGTACGTGTTAATTTAGCCAGTTGTTAGTGCTTAGCCTATTATTAATAAAAATAAAATATATAATCCTCTTCATTTTCCGTTGACAGTTTTAACAATTAACAGAACCAGAATTTCTCTATGATGACATGTTAAAAACATTATCAACATATGGACCTTTAAAAAAGGTATCAAAATAATGTTTATATATTTGCAGTCTTTATGGATACGTTTACATATTGGTAAGTTAATATCCATAATATTTTATACATCCAGGATATAATATCTATTTATTCTTTATTTTATATTACACACAGTACTTGTAGAAAACAAATTTAGATAATATGGGGTTAGGCAATTTTCGATGGAAGATATTGCTGATCATTTCTGCATTTTTACTATTATGGCAATCTTCTAAACTATGGTTATTCTTAGCGCAAGATAATGCTATAGAAGGTAATATACTATTTTTTATTACTTATTGATTATGTTTAGCATAAAGTTAGGTCTTTCTGAACTATTATTTTTGAAACTTACATAGGAGAGTCTTGGGGACAAAAATCAATTACGATGAAGCAGGAAGATGCGAAGGAAATAGTTCGTATAGGTGTATATTACGAAACACTTTGTCCTGATTCTCGAAGCTTTTTTATAAAGCATTTATTGCCTACGTATATGAAACTGAAAGAAAGTGTTAAAGTCACATTGATACCATATGGAAAAGCTTTGGTATGAAAAACAATTAAATCTTTTTCAATCGTATAAAATAAAACTTTCCTATATTCTAGACGACGCAAAATGATCATACTTATGAATTTAAATGTCAACATGGACCAATCGAATGTCAAGGGAATATGGTACATGCTTGTGCCATTGATCTTCTCAAAGATCAATCGCTTCTATTGAATTACTTGTCTTGCATGATTAAAAACAATATCGAACCAATAAAAATAATGGAAAGTTGCGCGCAGAAAATGAATGTGGATTTTAATGCCATTTCCAAATGTTATTCGGGAGCTAAAGGAAAAGAACTTTTGGCTAAATACGGAGAATTAACAAGTGCACTTAGGCCACAAATTTCTTTCATACCTACGATCACTCTTAATGATGTAAGTGTAATTTTAATTATTTATTTTATTATTCTTTTTATTTCCTATATTATTTCAATGCGATATCATTTTTCTAGAGTCTTAAGGATCAACCTAAAATCTTGAAAAACTTATTCCAAGAAGTATGTTCAATATTTCAAATCAAACCTAAAGGTTGTCTATGATTACATCTATGATTCAACATTTATTCTATAATCTATGAGCTTCTTTATTTCAATCTAATTCATTCGAAACACATCTTTACGAAATGTATTTTTGGAAATACTTATTTATGCCTTTTCCATTACTTTATGTATGAAACGTATGTAGATACATACGTATGTATGTATGTATATTTTGGAGTATATATTTTTCTCTATATCAGTTGTTATAAATCTCTCTCTCTCTTTTTTTTTATTCTAATAACGTTTTCCTTATTATACTGTTGCAAAATTGCTAGAATAACGCAACAAGATAACATGAGTAACAACATAAAACAGGAATTACAAACATATGCACAATTTTTTTTACATTGGAACAATTTATTAACTCAACATTAACATTTTATACAAATTGTGCTGCTTTCTTATTTACGATAAGAAGTGTTAAGAAACATCCATGATTAATTTTTACTATCTGAAAGATTAAACGCTGATTGCAACCATTTTCGAACATGATGCATTGAAAATAGAGGTAAGTACTTCTGCCGTATTATTATTTATATTTATAATCATCTTCAATAACCAATATAAAAGGCGAGCAAATTCTAGTCTTACAATTAAATTAATATCTTTGGACTTAAGATCGAGGTGAAACAATAATGATCGAATAACATCATATTATTCTCAAAATAATTAATCGAATAGTTATATATATATATTTAAATTTCTTCCTTTCTTTTATTTTTTGGCAACAGAGAAACGCACTAATTATTATTTTAAAGAGAAATCTCTTAAAAAGTAAAAAACAAACTGTAAAAAAAAAGTTAGTAATTGGAATTGACGATTTAAAGAAAAAAAAAAACAAAAAATCTTCCATCGACTAGATGAGATATTGGGCCAAAAAATGAAGCACGATCTCAAATAGAACCTAAAGATAACAAACTTGTTGTGTATTTTTTATATCAAGCAATGTACGTTTTCTATATTATTGGTTTGTTGTTTTTATCATCTTTCTTTCATTCTTTCTCAGGAAATAGGGATGAAATTGAAAAATGAATCTTATGAAGTAAAAATATATATCAACACATATCGCTTAGACTAATTTTTTTACCGAGAGACAGCTTTTTAATGTTCACAAATGACATCACACGTATGAAGCAATTACCAATTGCGTAAATGCATATTCATCATCATCATCGCTATCATCATTAATCATCATTATCAATATCATCATTATCATCACCATCAACATCACCACCTTCATTATCATCGTCGTCATCATCATAATCATTATTATAATCATAATCATAATCATCATCAACATCGCCACCATCATTATCATCATCATCATCATAATCATTATTATCAATGTCCTGCGCTGCGATCTATAATATCTAATTTTTACGAGGAAGAGGAAGATTTTACAAGCGAGAGATTTTATTTTATTTCTTTTAAATTACACGCAGAGAGATATGTATGTATGTAAAATACGTCTTCTTAGAGTTTTTACGAAGTTTGTTTTAAAGAAAAACGCGTTTCATTTAAACTTTTTAATTAATTGATTACTATTTAATATTTCTTAGCAAAGTAATCCGAGTGCCATTAATAAAATGTTAAAAAAAGATGAGAGAGCTGAAATGAGAGGTCTATTGGTAATTAAAAAAAGGACAAGTAATAAATATTTGTGACCTAAAAATGAGGATACATTTATTTTGTCTTTTTATAATCAATGCAATCTAGGTCACCGGAAATACAAGTAGTAGTTCACTCTTTCGATTTTTTTTTTCCTTTTTTTTTTCTTTACTTATCTCATTCTGTTTCATCACTTTGATATTAAATAATAGTAATAATAATAATAATTATAATAATAATTGCAATAATAATAATAATTATAATAATAATAATAATTATAATAATATAATAATAATAATAATAATAGTAAAGGACAGTGGAGGAATTATTATTTTTTTCTTTCTTTCTTTCTTCTCTTCATTTTGTCCCAAATTAATTTTTATGTATATATAATATATATTACATATATATTATGTCTCGGAACAACCCCCGGATAAACACACGTATTTTTTCTTAGATGTGACTTTCTGTTAATTTTTATTTTTTATTTTTACCTTTACTTTTTTTTTATTTATCATTTATTATATATTTAATTTAATTTAATTTATTTTACGCGTCGTGTTACCGTGCGTTGTTCTCCACTCTCAAGTTATTCTTTTTTGTTTGTTTGTAAGTAACATTATCGTGTACGGATCGCACATAATTTACACCAATATTTCCCTGTTTCTGGTTATGTGATCTTTCTTTTTCTTTCTTTCTTTCCCTCTCTCTCTCTCTCTCTCTCTCTCTATTCTAACAAGACTGACGACATAACGCACCCATGGGCGAAAGAAGCAATACACACCCCCTCCCCGATAAATCTTTGTATGTAGCTCGACTTCCCTTTAAAACACCCTATCATCATCATCATCATCATCATCATCATAATCATCATCCCCTGTTTATCCATTTAAACTTTTTTATTCAACGAAAGTGGTGTCGACGTGAGATGGTTGTTGCTCTTGTTATTTTATTATATAATTTTTATTTATATTATTAATTTATTCGCGTACGAATGTTAATGAGGTTTCCTCGATGGAAAGTAAGATAAAAACAGGAGATTAATACGGAACTGGAGATAAAACACCACACTATGTTATTTAAATGTTGTATATGTGTTGTTGGTATTGTTTTCTTGTAATCGTTTTGTAATAATTCTTTTTTTTTTTTTTTAACATTTTTCTTCTTTTCTATATAAGTATGTTATGTGTGTGTATATGCATGGAAATTGTTTATATACTTTGCAATCTTTTTCTTATTTTATCAAACGTTCACAATTTCTTTCTCTCTCTTTCTCTTTCTCTTTCTTTCCTTATACGTGTGTGTGTGTATGGTGTGTTAAGTGTTATAATATGTACGTGCACGCGCGCAACTTGTAAATGCGTTACGAACGAATGCGAAACGAGACGCAACGTTAAAAGCGTAAGGAAGAGAAGAAGCTTATTTATTCATCATAGGAACGCAGAGATCTCGATCTGGAGCTTTCTAAAATAACTAATCCGCGATACAATTAATTTTTTCCTCTTTACTTCTTCATCATCATTTTTTTTTTCTTTTTCTTGTATAATTATAATTATTATAATAATTATTATTATTATTAATATTAATATATTTCTTATTATTATGAATTTAATTTTTTTTCCCCTTATTAACACGAGTACTCGCGTGTAGAGACGAAGACAATTAATCAATTTTAAAGGAGACAAGGTGCCAAAATGTATGTATGTATGTATGTATGTACGTATGCATTATTATTATTATTATTATTATTAATATTATTATTATTATTATTTGAGATCTATAAGTAGTGCTGCGCTTGCCCATCGATTTTGTTCTTCCACTGTCTATGTATAATATTTTCAATATTTTTCTTATACAAATTATCATTATAATCTATTTGGAGTGATGCGCAAGCTTAAAGTGTTTTTTTTTTTCGTAGTACGCGAAGTGCTTACTATCATCATCAGCGGATATTCTTTCTTTCGTTTTTTTTCATTAATTTTAAAATTTTTTTTAAAGACAATCGACAAGAATCAGATTTCTTCGCTATCTTTTTTGTTTGATACTTTCCTTTCTTTCCTTTTTTCTTTCTAAAAATTGAGATCCAGACCGAAGTCTCCTTAATTTTAAATTTAAAAGATATAGTTAATACTATTTTCATACATGTTCGCGGTAGAATTTTGATCCGCACACTGCTCTCTCTCTCTCTCTCTTTCTCTGTGTGTTAGGATATTTTATTATATCCATAATTCTTTCTCTTTGTCACTATACACACTTCGTTTGAAATAAAAAGAAAAATCGATAGATGTACGTACACGCAGTGTTTAAATAAAAATTGCGATACAATATATATATAACACGCTATAAACATGGCGTTTCTTTCTTATTTCTTTTTTTTCTTTCCTTTCCTTTCCATTTCTTTCTCTTTTTTTATTCCGGATTAATAATTTTTCTTTCGAGCGTATTTTATCTCTCGTTTAAATTAATTTTTACCTACAAATTTTCTTTAATACTATATCCCCAAAAACGTGTATTTATTATTATTATTATAATAATTGTTTTTTTTTCCTCCATTGATGTGAGAGTGAAAATGAAGATGAATAGTAACAGGTAAAAGGCAGAAAAGGAAAATATATATACGTGTGACACAGATACAGTAATAATAATATTAATAATAATAATGTTAATAATAATAATAATAATAATAATAATATAATAATAATAATAATAGTAATAATAATAATAATAACAATAATATTAATATTAATAATAATAATAATAATAATAATAATAATAAAGATTTACAATGTAAAGAGCGAGGAGGAAGAGATGAGAAGAGATAGATAGAACGAGTGTGGAAAAAACGGATATAAGATGAAAAGGAAATGCACTTCTCTTCTTTCTTTCTCTCCTTCTCTCTTTCATAAGTTTCTTTCTTTTATAATATAAGAGAAGATACGCGCATAACTATGCATCTTACGTTTAAATGTGGTGGGCGTGTATGTGTGTTTTTTGTGTAATGTCACTTTTTAAATATTTTTGTTTTATATGCTTTTCTTCGTATTTTTCTCTTCTTATTGTTGTTGTTCTTGTTGGGTGTTAAACGGAAATAAAATGATTGTGCGGGTGTATTCGTGTATAGTGTATGCGTGTATTATATGCTTATGTTTTTTTTTTTTCATTTAATTTTCTTTAAGTGTATCTATGTAAGTGTAAATGTGTGTGTGTTATGTATTTTGTAAATATTATATGCTCGACAGAGAATGATTTTTAGCAGTATAGCTTTTTTTAATTAAACAGTTAATTTGCCCTGTATTTTTTTTTTACTTATCGACAACGAGAGATGATTAACGCGTATCGGGCGTTGACCTTCTGCGCGGATTCTTTATATATATATATATTATATATATTATATATATTATATTTATATATATAGACTTCACATCCGGATACAAGGTTTTGTTGTTTTTTGTTCACTTTCTGGTTGGTTCGCATTTTGTGTGTTTTACATATATATTTTATATTCTGCATCTTGATTTATTAATTATTATTAATTTTTTTAATTTTCTTTCTTTTTTTTATTTAGTACGTCAACACCACTTCAAGTCGCAAGTTCTTCCATTATACAGGTTGCATTCACTTTGATGTCATCATTGTGACGAATTCTAGATAAAGAAATAAAAAAATGAATAATCATCGGTATAGTTTCAAAATTAAAAGGATTCTGATGTATACTCGCACACACGCATACATAAAGGAAAGAGGATACAGTAAACTAATATACAAAGTGGGCCGAAAGTTTATAGATAATTTAAACAATTATTGAGATGAATAATGAAATTGTTGTTCTTACAACTTTTGGCGCACTTTGTAAATGATAATCTCATATCTTTGAATTGGAAAAAAGAATTATCTGTCAATATTTGTTATATATAAAATATTGTTTTATCAGAATGGAATAACAGATAGATAAAGGATACAAACCTTCGTAATTAACTTGGCCATCGCCGTCAATGTCGGCCTCTCGTATCATTTCGTCGACCTCTTCGTCGGTAAGCTTTTCTCCAAGATTTGTCATAACGTGTCTAAGTTCTGCCGCAGATATGAAGCCATTACCATCTTTATCAAACACTCTGAAAGCCTCTCTTATTTCCTCTTCGCTGTCAGTATCCTTCATTTTACGTGCCATCATGGTCAAAAATTCCGGAAAGTCGATGGTACCATTACCTGAAATCCATTGTCGTATGTGTGAATAAAATACGATATAATAATGTAGATAGAAGAAAGGAAAAGAAAAAGCAGAGATGTTAAATTGAGTATATTATTATAAAAATATAACGTGTGCTTTTAGTGGTAGATCATTAGTTCGTTTAAATAAAACACATCTAAACTTTGTGTATATATGGTGTACATATATATAACTGTGTATATACCTAGATAATTATGAACTAAAGAGAGGTGTACTTAGGTCGCATGAATCGATAAAACACGCGCACGCATACGACACATAATATTCCAGAAAAAGAAAATTAATAATTGAAAGGAACAAAATATAATAATGTGTTACTTTTTTTTGATAAATTTTATGTATGCTTGATTCTTTTATCAGGGACAATCTAATTGAGAATATATATGTTATTTAGATAATTTTGTATTAAAAAAAGGAAATGTAAGAAGATCATTTGATTGATTTTTTTACCATCTGCATCTACTTCGTTTATCATATCCTGAAGCTCAGCTTCCGTGGGATTTTGACCAAGGGATCGCATAACGGTGCCCAATTCTTTGGTAGTTATAGTACCATCGCCATCTTTGTCGAATAGCGAAAATGCCTCCTTGAATTCTGCGATCTGTTCTTCCGTCAGTTGATCGGCCTTTATAAACAGTAAAGAATTACATTAGATCGGTAGATGTTACAATTGTGTCATAAATATTTTTAATATAAAAATATAATAAAAATAAATATGAAAAATAATGTAATAATCATAGATTTAACGAAGAACAATTAGATGGTATTAGTTGTTATCATTCGTGCTGGTTAGCGGAAAGATAAGAGATACAATGACGAAGAGAAGAATTTTTTTAATATCGCAGATGCAGAAAAAAAAATGAACTCTTTAATCTTATCAATTGAGAATTTCTATGCGTGTGTATCTTTCATAAAATTTATATCAAATAACTTTTAATTTTCTTAATTTTTTTTTACATTTCTATCGTTCGATTTCGACGTATCGACGACGAATCGATGCGATAAGTATACTCGATTAGTTTAGATTAATCGCGATTAATCGATAAACAAGATATTCTTTAGATTATAACAAGATTTTCTTACACATTTCTCTAGGTTGTTTTATTATCTTCCCTTAGAGAGAGTGCCTAAGGTCCGTTAAAATAGTATATTTTCTCCTTGAATCTTTTTATCGATATACGATATATCATACACACATGCGCGCGCGCATATTATTATCTATTAGCGTCGTCTTATCTTAAAAGGGAAATTAATTAATTTATGAAAAATCAAGAAAATGCATTCACTTGCAATTACATATTTGCATGTATATAGAAATCATAGCTCATGCTATCATCATCATCATCATCATCATCATTATAATTTTTTAATTAATACAAAAATCGATCGTAGAGTTTAAACTTAAGACGAATGTGTTCTTCTTTTTCTTTCATCTTTTGTATTATTATAATAATAATAATTATTATTATTATTAATATCACATTGCGTACCACTCACGAGATATCTCATTTTTATACGTTTTTCGACTGAATCGGCGACTTAAATGTGCGGTCCGTGAGAACGCATTGAACACGCAACATGCCATACGCAATGTGATATTCTTCTTATTATTATTACCGTTATTATCGATAGAAATAAGAAAAGTAGTAAAGTTTTTAATAAATAAAAGAATGAATTTTGTTACAGATTCACAGTGCCCCAGGCAAATTTGAATTTAGGATACTTTATGTACAGTGTCAAAGTTTTCTTGTTTATATTTCATTGGTTGCCTTACGCCTGCGTCACCGCACTTGCAATCTAGGGTCCCCAGATATAGGACCGAATATCATTTCCGACCTTTTTATACTACAAAAATGAGTTTATAGAATATTGATTTGAAAACTTTGAGACACCCTGTTGATGGCGAGCCCAGGCAATTGCTCTTTTGGCCCGTAGGATAATACGCCATTCGATAATGCGAATATCTTTTTACTGTAGCGTGTGATGAAAAAAAGATTAGAAAATTCGTACGAGCTAATAGGATAGAAAAACATACAAAAATCCTAAAGAAAGTGTTAGAAATTATAAAAGTGTTTGAGAGAGAGAGAGAGAGAGAGAGAGAGAAAGAATTGGCGTCATACTGAGACCGCAAAAATCAATAGCAAGGTATATCGTAGAAAAGTTGACTGAGGAATGCCACGCCACATTACAATACTCTTTTTGCCACGAAAACCGTAAAACACGTATTACATATACAAAGTGTACACAGAGTGTCAGGGAAGTGATCTATACATTATATTCATAACACGAGTAAATGGTGTTATACATTTTCTTAGAAAAGACATATATATACATCCATGATATGTATCATCGCGATGACCGTAGTGATTTGAAGAAAAAAAAATCATAGAAGCCTTGTCATCGTTTCAGAGTTATTTCTATCGAATTACGTTCTTGCATTCCTATTTCAACGAATATATTCTTATTATTAATTTGACGACAGATTTCAAGTAATAAAGTATAAAAATACGAATACATACAACGATCGAAATCAGTCAAGATTAAGATCTTGAAGTTAGCTACATAAATTATTTAACATCTTAAATTTGACCCACGTTATTGGTTACCAGTTCTGAATCTATTTTATTTATTTATTATAATTCATTATGCATAACGATTAAAAATAGAAGTGAAGATAAAGTAATTAAAATAGAACTTGGAGATTTTAATTATAATTGTCAATAATTTTTGTACGTATTGTGTGTCACCGATAAAAAAAAATATAAAAAAATAAAATAGGAATGAGAAAGAGCAAAGAGGGAGGAAGAGAACCTACAGCAATACCAACTATACCATAGAAAAAAGCCCCTATAGACGGGGAGGAGGAGACTGGTCAGAAACCAAGAGATGAGATGATACTTGCAAGTTGTTTTTTGTTAACAAACAGGAGAGAAGATAAGGGAGAAGGAAATAGCGATTTAAAGACGATTAACCGAATGGCGTTGATGATATCGAGTCTCGCAAAAGTGGAACAACTTGAAACTAAAACAAGTCGTGCGTATGCGATATGTTCGTCATCGATCTGACCGTTGTACACGTTACTCGAGAAGTTAACAAGGTTTCTCAAGCACGTAAGGGCGTTATTTCGTCAGCTGCGACACGATGCTTTTACCCTCTTTCTCAACTACCCTTTCTTAAGAAAATTAGTTATACGTCTATGCAAGCGTATATACTTGATTCATTCGTTTAGTCTTTGGTAGTAATTATCGAGAATAGCTTCATACCTTTTACAAAATAAAATATAAAAGAAAATTGATGCTTTTAATGGACGTGTCGCCACCACTCAAGTATAAAAAATCAGTTGTATATTCTAGCAGGAGGTAGCAGAGTGAAAGTAAGAGAGTTTGAGAGAGAGAGAGAGAGAGAGAGAGAAAAAGAACGGATCGATGTACCACGCAAAGAGAAAAAGAAAGAGAAAAAGAAAAAGAAAGAGAGGATATCCGACACGATTCCCGGTATGATCCCGGCTCGAGCCGGCTGCTAGTAGTCTGGTGTTGCTGCTGCTGCCACCGTTGCGGGTTCTATAGTTGCCGTTACTCGATGATAGAAAAGGAGCTATGACGATGACAACGGCATCGGCAATGACCAGGAATATAATACTGGTCATTAACGAAAAAGGTCAACTAATGAGATACGAAAAGAGATATGCACGCTTTTGGTTACATACTCTGTAAAAGGGGATTAGAACTTGGAGGATGCAGATTGTTCATTGGCACGTGCACGCTCGCTGGCGCGTCAACTTTAAAAGAGATGGATGAATAGGTTGATAGATAGAAAGAGAAAGAGAGAAATAGAAAAAGTGAGATGAAAAATAGATGAACAGATAGATGAAAGAGAGAAAAAGTACAGCGATAGAAGAATACGCCGTAGTCGTAGAAACTACGTCCGGGTCGACAAGAGAGCTTTAGCTTCCCGTTCCGCCGTTCGTTCGTTGAATTAATAAGATATCGCGAAATAGAAATAAAAGAGAAACAATATGAAAAATGGTGACTTACCATTTTGTTACTCCTTTTCGCTTCTCTCAGGCTCCTTCGAGAAAGTTACAGAGCTTTAGCCGTATGGAGACACTAGACACAGGGAGAGAGAGCGAGCGGTATTATTCACAATATCGTCCTCGTAACGGCGAATATACGGCGTATATATTATAATTGCGCAGAGGGAATTGAAGAAGCAAGCGAGAATAAAAGGATAAGAAGAGAATTATATTTGTGTGTATTGGTACGTGCGCGAGCGGGCGCGGCGTAAAGAGAGAGATAAAAAGAGAAAGAGAGAGAGACAGACAGAGGCAGAGAGAGCAAAAATATACCGGACAGAGAAATAGAGATAGAGCAACGACGACGACAACAACGACGGCGACGACGACGACGACGACAACGACGACGACGACAACGACGACGACGACGGCGACGGACACAGCGATACGACACCAGTGGCCGACGAGAAACGCACTCAGGACAGCAATGGAGTCCACCGTTCTCTATCGGTGTGCGAGGGCTCTGCCGCAAGTCTCAGCCGAGCGGGTATCACTACGCCAACCAACCCCCACTACTCGCCCCTACGAGCGCCAACCAATCGGGCCTGCCAAGAGTCCACCAGGCGGGGTGAGGTGTAGTATACGCGCCACTGGGGAGCGCGCCGTTTGCTACGCGCGCGAGAACTAGCACCGGTAAGGACTTCCTACGTGCGAAAAGAACGTCGTACGTGCGTCCCTTCGACGCGCTTCGAGAAGGAAACGTACGCAAGCTCCACGTCGAGCCCCGCAACGAGGCTTCCTCCCTTGGACTTGCGAAGACGTTTCGCATGCGGGGTGGGTGCGGTCCCGTGTTTACAGGACAAGTCCGGGCGAACTAAACGGCCCTGTGATTGGCCAGCGCGCACCTGCAATGCGTCAGGCAGCCGCGCGCGGTTTACCGCCGCCGCCGCCGTCACCGACGCCGACGCCGCAGTTGCCGTCATCCTCATCATCATCATCCTCATCATCATCATTATCATCATCATCATCATCATCATTATCATCATCATCATTATCATCGTCATCATCATCATCATCATCATCATCATCGTCATTATCATCATTATTATCATTATCATCATCATCACCATCATCATCATCATCATCATCATCATACCTGTTCTTTTCTTCCCTTTCTGACTCTGGACCGCCCAAAGCTAATTTTCTTTACCTTTATGTTATGTACATATACGTAAGAACCCTCCTTTTCCCTTGCATTCTCCTACGATAATCGGATTTCTATTATCATCCCTTCTCACAGCCTATATTTAAGAGATCCGCGCGTTCGTTCCTCCTCTTATCTATCTCCTCGACTTTTCTTCGATACAATCGAGATATAACTCTTTGATTTCCAAGACCTATTGCGTTTATATTAGCCGATACGACCTTTTGAGAAAAAGGTTTCCTACCGAACACCCTTAAGTTAAGCTCTCTCTTTCTTACTTCGACCTTTAAACTTATTTCGTTTTTAAAAAAGCATAGGATTTCAAGTCGATCAGTAGGTGAAACGTCTATTGCAAAAGTAGATCCCCAAATGAAAATTATTAGGTGTAGTAATATAGTAGTGTTTTTTTCGTTGTTTCGTCGTCAAGTAAAATAAGACTTGACAAGAGGTCTAGATACTTCTATATCGATTACTTGCTCCGCACACGCAAAACTAACCGTCCTCTATCACCTCTTTCTTCTCCCTATCTTTCCTTAGATCTTCTAATTTTTATCCAACGATATAGTATAACAAAAACTAATCGATGTTTTGACGGATGTCATCTATGCGGCGTTGAATGAAAAAGTAAAGGGAGCATCGTCGTAACATCTGCAATGCTATCATCCCGCCCTTCTCTCTCCCTCCTTTGGCTCCTCCTGTATTTCTCGGTGCGCTATCCCTCCCTTAGCTTCTCCTTCAAAGTGCCTTTCCGTCTTTTACAATTGTATATTATTAGATTTTCTCCAATATGCAAGCTCCAATTTGTCGGTTGCGTTGAAATATAAAACATCTATAAATAAAAAAATAAAGAAATAAATATACGAAAGAGAAATGATTCTCAATGAGGTTATAAAGTCCTAAAAAGAATTTCAGTGAAAATTCTATCCGGAATGAGGTAAGGGATCGTTCGTTAGCGGGAAAGTGTCTTTCGCGCACGCGGGGAATAAAACGCGAGAGATGCTATTATCTACCCCTAAGTGCTTCGGCATAATTTACACCCAAGGCGTGTATTTTCGAAACTCGAGACGGTACGCAGTATCCTGCATATAAGCCCCGTCGTAGTACGCAAGCAAGTAGGGAGGAAGGAAGGAAGGAAGAAAAGGGTGGAAGGAAGGCAGATATAAATTGAAAAAGGAGATTGGCCTGTACCAGAGAAAGACAGAGAGAATGATAAGAGTCAAGGGGCGATTATTATATTTAAAGAGACACATACAGTGAGTGTCCTTTCAAATCTTACACTATTACACTAAATGAATTAAACAATTACGAAAATAATCTACAGAAAGCGGCCGTACTTTCAAATCGTACACATTGATATAATTGTAAAAACAGGGGAAATATACCATATCTAACGGATTATCCTTTGTTTTATTATTATTTACATGTTTTTTAGTGTTAGAATCAATTTATTATATATTAAAGTAAGAATAATAGAAGACGATGAGTCAATCTAACGATGGATTTCGAAGAGGACTGCATAATGGACTTATACTCTGTTCTTTCATATTACAATATATATTTCCCTTTCGATTATTTAATAATCATTTAAGATATATCTTACACTCTACTAATATTTATGATTGTTTTAACTAAAATACATTTGTTTTAAAAAAAGGGAATTTTGATTCTCGGAATACGAATTATCATTTCGATATATTTCGATAACTGGAAAAATAAGCATTAGATCTTAATGACGGTGTTCAACAATTTCAAGTTTCAAATGTTATAAAATATCGAATTAAAATGATTTTATAATTAACTTATGTTGCATTCAATTGATATTCTGATACTAGAAAGTATTAAACGTATATAACAGTGAAAATAAAAGATGACCGGCTATTGAAGATGAAAAACTCGAATATTACCTCTGTTTTTACTATTTTTTAGTGATGACTGTTAATAATCCTTTCACGTTAAATTCATGAAATATGTAATAAAGGTATACTGTATATGATGTATTTATTTCTAAATCGTGTGTGTTTTGAAGGAAAAATCCTAGTAAGCATGACGGTTTAATGCATAAAACGTTTTTGACTCTTCTTTCCCAACTGAACGATTAATCGTCCGCAATTCAGGTTTCTATTCGTAGCTACTAATACCGTACTTGACCTAAAACTTTTGCAAAAATCTATCTCGCCCTTAGAGAGAGAGAAAGAGAGAGAGAGAGAGAGAGCTTCTAGGTTTCTTTCAGTTTGCGTGCAGTGCGACAACCTTTTAAACATGATCGATAAATTCTCCCTTTCCCTCCCACCCTTTTTTTCCTTGTAATATACATATGTATTGTATGTATTCTATAACCTTTCACAGTGTATTTATTTACGTCCCTTCTTAATAACGATCATTCTATGTTTATTTATCGAGTCGACGTACTCGACTTGGACCAAAATCGCCCTACTGTTTTGGATCGATCGACCTGGGGGTGGAGAGGAGTCTTAAAAAAAAAAAACTGTGTCACACACGTCAGAAACCATAGGGGGGGAAGAAAAAAGAAAATAAAGAGAGAACACAGCAATCGACGAACGATGATACTTACCTTTTCTCTCACGAGGACTGGTAACGAGATCAGAAAATTGGACGTGGCACATATGAGAGTCGCCGCCGTGTCTTGATATGGCTTTCTTTGGCATTTCATTATCGGGGTAAGAATAAAGAAAGAGCGAAGAGTGTCGAAGGAAACGTTAAAGTAAAGAGAAGGGGTTTGGTTCCTCGTATTTTACGCATAGTCGTAAGCTCTGCAGCAGACTATATATGTGTAGTATCTACATGTATATAAAGACATAGCTCTATCTAATTGGACGGACACGAGTGAGTTTTCTATTATATATATATACATACATACGTAACACATTATACCATAATATAAAGAACAAAAATCAATGAATGATTTTTCGCAATGAAAAAATAAATAAAATGTGTATACGTGTGTGTGTATTAAATATCCATTCTTGTGGTTGCGGCTTTGGGCTTTGTAAGAAAAGTTTTGGAAAAGTTTCACTGCCTATCTCTTCCCCTGCATTGAGCTTGCGCAGGAATAGACGCGCAATGCGGCACGCGATAGAGTAGGATAGTCGCTTCGGATTCATAATCGCTTTAGAAAGGAACAGAAAGAGTCGGATTCATAATCGCTTTAGAAAGAAACGGAATGAGTGCACCGGAGAGTGAAGGGTATGCGAAAAGAAGGGAGAGCTTGTGGAGAGAGATGATACTAACCGTGACCGAATAGCGGGGCAAGTGCACGTGAATGGGACAGAGGGAATAATAAAATGCCAAATTGACCGGTTAATTAATTTACTCTATGCATCTACCGATGCAATCAACTTTTTTCATTATTACTATTTTATCAATGAATGATTTTTTTCTATTCCTCAATAATCGTTTAACGCCAGACTAGAGAAGCATTGTGTGTTACCTTTTGATCAACTATATATTTTTCTTCTTTTTCCTATACTATACTATTTTTAGAAATATATACGTCTACTATATGTATACACGTACCACGTTATCTTCGCTGCTGCTCTTCTTTTTTGCTAAGGAAATATTTGACATTTATGAGTGTATGTATATTTATGTATCCATCTGTTTAAAAAACAAATCTTTTTTTCTTTTTCAGGGTATGTCAAGAATCTTAAAAAACAATAGTATTTAAAAAAGATAACATTATTATTCTGTATATCATTTTTCAACTTTTCTTTCTTTCATCTTTTTTTTGTCCAATTGCTATTGTATTACGTACACTTACGCAATTGTTACCTTACCGAGACGGACGATCTATTACTCAAATTTCCATTATAAAAATTGCAAATGCATTTTATATGCTGTCCAATATAGAAGAGAGATATATTAATCGTGCTTGTGTTAAAAGAACACTAACAATAAGCTAAGCCAGAAAGAAAAAAAAGAGATAAATAAGGAGGAGACTATGACGGCAATGATGCGTCGTACGAAAAAAAGAAAAAGGAGAAAAAGAAGAAAAAGACACACCTGCTTCTCGTCCTTTTCTATCGATCATATCCATGTAAAAGCATGCATACGTATGCACGCGTGCGCGCGTGTTTTGTATTCCTAAGAAACGAAGAAATTCAATTGAAAAAATCTGGATGTACATATTTTCAGACTGTTCGTCATAAAAAATACTTTCCTTTATCCTTTTAATCTCGAAATATATAATCTATTTGGTAATTTAGATAATGTACGAAATATGCGGAGATGACGTTCATCTTGCGAAACTGTCACGCTAAGATACTCCCCAAACGCTGGATAGTGGTGGGCGGGAAGAAAAGAGGGATGATCCGATCCAATCGATAAGGGATTGCTTCGCTGCATTATCGACGCAACAAATTTTCCCGAAGCGTGCGATTGATGAAAAATAAAAGGGCGCCCGAGTAAGAATGATCCTTTTAAACGTAATTCATTTTTAAATCTTTCTTTCCGTATAAAAAATTAATCAAATTAATTCATTTCAATTTAATGCATATCGAGTATTATCTAGTTCTTTCCGATATATATTCATGTTATTTCATTCATAATTAATTATTGTTATGTCTAATACCACCTGTACGTGTTTGTGTATAGCAAATTTTTATATTTATTTATTTATTTAATTAAACGTACGTTGAAATAGGAAGAAAGATATAAATTATCGGCATAGATACAGTAGTGCACTCTTTATCGGAAATACGCACCTTCCGTACTAAACTATCGCATTGGAGACCTTGGCCTATATTCTCTCCTAGTAGCTTACTTTTAGTATTAAAGTGCACATAGAAGAAGCGATTTATAGACGACGTGTAAGTATTGTCTGTCTCCTCCTCTTCTGGCATTTTATTTTATGCCTTCTTGCATACTCGTACCTAAAGATTTCATTAGATAGAAAAAAATAATTGCATTCTTTTGCAATTGTTTTATTATAAATATCTAAACATTGTTTTTCATCGACATTTAACATTTTATTCACCATATATACATGTGTGTGGTATGTCTGTATATATATTTTTGCTGCTTAGTTCATGTACCTTGCGGTAGTACTCTGTCTGCCTGCCTGCTGCACCCTGGGTTTGACGCATCATTGAATAAATTGAGTATAGACCCTATTTGGGACATTATCGTTGATTCGACTCAACGTAGATGCATCTTGAATGTTGACCTATATAGACTCCGTGTTGTTAACACGAAGCTGTAAGGCTTCATGGACTCCCTAGATATTTTTTTTTACATTACCAAAATGAGTTTATATAATATTGATTTAGGTACTTTTAGCCCCTAACAATTATTCTTGTTCATAGGATAAATCGTCACTGTAACTCTTGCTGTTTTTTTATATTCAAATAAATATTATACCGATTAGATTGTTTGATAATAAAAAAAGAAAATAGTAAAGATTAATTCTGAAATTGAAAGAGATTGTGTGACTTATTAAATAAGATACTAAATTAAATATATTCGTGTAGGAATATGTTTTTTAAAAATGAGATCAGAGGATTTAAATATTAATAACAATGAAGTAGTAATAATGGTACATTAATATTACATCAAGAGATAGATAGGTAGGTAGGTAGATATATATATATCTACCTACCTATCTATACAGAGTTTTTAAACCTAACATTTTGACATTTACATACATATTTTATGATTTTCATTTATACTTTTTAACGTAAATATAAACAAAGTAAAAAAAAAAAAAGAAAAAAAATTACAAAGCAAATATAGCGATCTTTCCTCTTCCAGCTGAAATAAAGATTTTTAACTTAAATACAATAGCGTGATCACAATGTACACACACTCGTTTTTCGTCTCTCTCTTTTTCTGCATTCACATATTGAATCTACGACAATAATGCGAGTACAACACTAGCAATTTTATGATACCTGTTTTATCTTCAATTATTTCCAAGTTTGAGAAACTTAAAAAAAAATGATCGCAGTCTATCATTCGACTATACAAGATTATATAAGAAAAATATAACTTGTATTATTCTATCAGTCACTTGCACAATTTAAATGAAAATGATGATCAAGCAAAGGTGTTACTGTAAACATGCTTGGACTTTCTCGATCCATTCTTGCGCAGTCGCTGCATCACCGGCACAAAAGTTGTATGTCCTTCGATTTGTACGGAGCTAAAAATATGAATAAATATTTGATTTGATCGTGTTATACGTAAGAAAAATTTCGTTTATGCATCTCTTACATCAAAGAATGATTTGTCATCTGTTTTCTTTGGTGGTCCTGGCATCGGCGCAGCTGGAGTTACAGACACAACTTCTGCTAAATCTGTAATATTCAATAGAGACGTTTGTACAAATCGGTATAAAACTATTATTATGATAATTGTAATAAACTTGTTAGTTGTGCCAAATGTAACATACCTATATACCCTTTACAATGGGAATCTTCCATTGCATCGTAATACCTTAATTGATGCTTAATAGAATCCAACACAAACCATCTTTGCTTCCAACCCTTTAGCAGAGCACCTCGTTTGTAAAGATATCCTTCGTGAGTCCTATTTTCCGCAACGTTACTGGAGAATTGATCGTAATATTGTTGCGATGATGTTTGTATCGTGGTTACGCCTAGAAATATAAACGCGTATTTATATATTAATAATATTTTATATTTACACGAATTATTATAATTCCAGTTAATGATCTTACTCGAATTAACACTTCCATTATCTCCCCCACTTCGCGTAAGAGTATGAGTCTGTAAATTATCAGTTACTGCTTTGTATTTTGTGCAATTTTTTGGCACCGCATCTGCACACTTGTCGTGACAAACGTGACCACAATCGACGCATCGCAAACCAGCCTTTACGGGTCCCCATAAAACACCAGAGCATGCGTCGCAATGAGTCGGTGTAGCTGAATCTAATCTGTCAAACCTTAATAAGAATAAAAGAAATATTTTATTGTCAAATATTTTAATTGGTTCCATAAAATTTCAATGTGCGAGTTTTCGGTAAAATTCACCTGTGCGGGTGCGCGTAAACAGAACCTTCGTTACCAGCTGTATTTCCGCCAGCTAATTTTCCTCTTAATAAAAGTTCGAAAGTAGAACGTTTATGTATTAATCTACCATGATATCTTACAAGTGCTGTACTAAATGACGCGTGTCGCTAAAAAAAATGAGAACAAAATATTCATTGAAATTATTCATTGAAATTTCACATGTATATATTTATATTGCATATCATTTTTTTTCTTCTTTTTATAGTGATACGTACAGCCAAAGAATCTGTATTAGGTAATTCAAGTTTATCCCAAAGAACTTTCCATTTTTGGGGTAAATGTCCCAATTCGGTTTCTAATTTATGAATTTCTTCCAAAAGATGAGCAAATTGATCAGGTACCATGACACTAACTCCATCATATCTTAAACGTAGATAGAACAAACAAAATATCTTACAAATACGTGCGAGAATGTCAAGTTAATTTTGATTGAAATACTTACCCTTGCGTGACTACTTTTCTATTACTCTTGACAATACCATCGGCAGCCTCAGCTTCTTCTTCTTGTTGAGAATCTTGTTGCAAAACTTCCAAATCATAAGCTGGCCCATGGGCCAATTCTTCTTCTAAATAATATTGCCAAATATCGAGATTGGGTAAATGTGAAACTGGTCTCAGAACGTAATGTTCGGTATTTGGTGAATACATAAAATTATAAAACAAAGGACACCTTGCATTTTGTCTTTCGATATAGTCAAATATACTCTGACCTAAGTTACAACCAGTATTCGTTCCAACTAATCTACCACCAGGATAAATAGTTTCATCGTCGCTACCGGTGTCTACACCTTTGTGATGGCTCGTCAAAGAACCTCTCTTATCTTCTACCGCGGCGATACCACACTCAACTCTATCAAATTCACAATCTAACAAAAATGTACGGAATCGGCAAGACACAGAATGATATGCTAAAAATCTGAGATAATAATCATTAAATTCAAATGCCAACGGGAACTGCTTTTGTATTTGATGTATTATATCGAGAAATTGAAGAAATGTAGGCGTGAAATTTGTTGTTTGTGAATTTGCAGCTAGATTACTCCTATGGCCAAATCTATGACCAAAACCAAGCCATTCTTTTTCTATTAAAGTTCGAAAACCTTCAATAGTTCTATAATGTGGATCGAGACAAACTTGAGCAACTGAACAAACGGTCGCTGTCGTATCCCACCCATCTTCTAAACAAACAGCTACAGATGATCCTTGCACGTCCATCAGATCTATTACAGCTCCGGATAATTGCATTAAATTTTGTAATTGTTGTAGCCATTCTGAACTTTCAATTAATCTAAAAAAAAAAGAAATATTTTCTATATCGATTTCTTAGGAGAGTTACTTAGATTAATTAACCAATTACTTACTTGTAAAAACTTTGATCAGGTTCAACATTTGGAGAACTTGGAACGCATGCTCGCATAAGTTTTTTAAATGCAGCTTTAGTATGCCTAACGTCAAAATATTCTACTGGTATAAAATCAGTTTTAGGAGTTGATTCCGCTTTAACACCCTTCATGTGAGATTTTTCTCCAAGAATATAAAGGGCTGCTCGTTGAAAAGTATGAACACATTCTGTTCCACTATCTGAGTCAGCAGAATGCCTCACCGTACCGCGTTGGTGAACAGAAGTTAACGAAGCTTGAGAATTATGCCTTTTATCTTTGAGTGAACCCCATCGTCCAAAATTTTTGGCTCCTTTACCGCCTGATGATCTTAAGTTATTAAGTTAAAGATAAGTGTTATTAAGATTATTTTTATCATAAATAATATGTAATAATACTTTTATAAAAAAGAACATACCCTAATGTACCTATGGCTTTATTAAAAGCATTTCGTCTAGTTTGTTCGGGAGTGGCATTACGATCTTCTGCAGCTAATAATAATGAATCTATGCTGAGAGAGGAATCGGACATGCCCCATGCTGAACCTTGACGTAATACAGATAACGGAGTAGCGGCTACTAGAGCCATAAGATATTTTTCTTGCTCCAAGGAAGACGTTGTTTCAGATGAAGTTGCTATAATCATATCATTTATTTATAAAATGGATGCCATTTGTGATTTACTCTATTTCAATTATACCTTTTAAATTAGCGGTAGATGTTGGATGAGCCTTCAACATGCCCATGACACCTTTACCGTGATAACCAGCACCCCTGACAAGAAGTGCTTTAGTTCTTGGATGCCTCCAAGTAATAACTGGAATTCTACTATGTCGATAAAGTCGACAAAACCTTCGGATATTTTCATCCGACACAAATGTAGGAACTATAAGAAGAGCTGGATAACTTCTGCAAATCATATACGCGCAATTCACAGAAGATAATCGGAAAGGCTCGTTTCGTCGATTGCTATAAGGTCCATTGGCATATAAACCCAATCGACACCAATCTCTAACGTAACTACGTTCAGAAAGACGTTCCAGGGTCTTTGCATCGGTTGGAGGCTGACTTACAATTCCTGGTATTTCATAGTCATCGACTGTAGATATTAAATATTGAACGCATCTTAACTATGTAGTCATTTAATGAACATAATATTATTCCTAAAGTAATGTAACCTTATAACTTACTGCTGAGATCATCGTCATGACTTAAGTCATTGTTATCTGTGACCGGCAAGCTCATTCGACCAGGCAATGTCATGTATTTATTGTTGGTCATTAAATTCATATTCGGTAAAACATATTTTTGCCTTTTGGACGATTGTTTTGGCTTAAAACCAGCCTTCCTTGCTGTCTTCAAGAGAGTCTTCTTGGCAAAACCTCTGTGAAATGCATTTAAATATAAAAGAAAAGTAATGAATAACAACTGATTTTTATTATGTTAAACTCACTTCAATGTAGCATTTTTTTCTTTTCCTTTATGGTGGGCAGTCTGTGTAACGAATGCTTGACCATTAAAAGCGAAATGATGAAATATATGCGGCGGGTATCGTGCTTTGTGAACTAATTTCCTTAACGTTTCTATATTTTCCGGTGTAACTTCTTCGTCGAATGCCAATTTGATCAATTGAAACGTACATGAACGTAATTGCAGTCCTTCTTGAAGGCATTGATCTAAATGCGCCAAGTGCTGTACGGCAACACGCTTTTCCTTGGTTAACGATGTAACAGGAAAAGCTCTAACTACTAGCTGTTCGCAAGCTATTGAAATATTAATGAAAAGTTACTTTAAATATTTCTTAATAAAAATCAAATAATTGAAGAGAATAATTAATAATTACCAAATGGATCGCACGGTATTCCCTTGAATACGATTCTATAATTAGTAAGAAAAATAGCTCCTTCTGCTGGCAACAATGGTGGTATTTTGGGAAGGCCTGCTGAACTTTCTTCTCTACCATCTGGTAGAAGATATACGCGCAAACCATCCATAATAACTTCCTCGCCGGGTAACATATTAGGTGTTAAGATCTTAGGCTGGAAAAGAAATAATATTTGATATTTTATAAATTTTTGT
Source organism: Mischocyttarus mexicanus (assembly GCA_023678845.1). Taxonomy (NCBI): domain Eukaryota; kingdom Metazoa; phylum Arthropoda; class Insecta; order Hymenoptera; family Vespidae; genus Mischocyttarus; species Mischocyttarus mexicanus. The sequence goes on along the minus strand of JACGTP010000041.1, from coordinate 187,451 downwards.
TCATCCCCTAATTAATTGTTAAATGAATTGAAGAATTAATCTACATGATACATCTGTATTGTATATATTATACTACCTTCTGTATTGGCGGTAATCTTTTGCTTTCTCTATGCACAGCTTCAAGAGTTTCAATATGCATATGAATAACACCAGGAACCATTTGATGAAGACTCCTAACGTGTTCGGCGCTAACACCTCCTTCGGTGCAAACACGATCTACGAATCGTGAAACCATGCGTATAACAGCACTACCAGTTTCTCCGGGATCAGTTTCTTCAAATCCGGATTCCGCATCACCGCTATCGCTTGCAACACTTATCCCCCAGAAAGAATTTAATATCTAGAGATATTTGTTGATGATAATATACATCTACAAAAATACATACCTGTTTGTAATACTGTTACTAGCTCTTTCGTCATCGTAAACGTTATCCTGACGATGAGTTTTTGCACCGACATCTAAAGGAACTAATAAATATACCATTCTGTTGGCATAATGAATGGCCTGGCTATACATAGTACTTTCTTCGCTCGCTGTAAGTTCTTTTTGCTTATCCGGATCAATGGTCGGCCAAATTCTCATTTGTTCGGCAGCGATTTCTAAAGCTGAAGGTTCATGTGTTTGATATATAGAGTAACGATCGCGAAATGGAAATTCCTTATTTTCTCGTGGACTGATAGGATTCAAAATGCTATCATTTGCAAGTCTTGGCGGAGAATTATCGCCTGGTAGATATAAACGTTTTATATCTTTCTGTACATCCAGATAGAAAGCATCTTCCCAAAATTGTTGATTTTGCCATACAGGATGTTCTTGGATACAAGTGTATGCGAATTGTATGACACCCGTACAAAGTTTTCTACAAAATGCAGTTGCAAGAGGAAGAAGAGCAGCAGCCACGCCGTGTTCATCCATCGAGGAATCATCTTGTAATGCGCAATTCATCAATCGCACTACCAAATCAAATTGTTGATGTTCTAGCATAGCTTTATTACCACCAACGTGTTGAGATAATTCCATACAGAGAGCTAATCGAGCAGCCTTGCTTTTTAATGCTCTTAAAACTGCTGGGAAAGTTTTACGTGCGTCTGATATCTTATTTTCGAATATACAATTTATACAATTACGCAGCACCTCTAATCTGCGTGCTGAATTGCTCACCAAGTGTCTAGTGTCGTGAACAAATGAAATGTGTGGCCCTATAGGTACAATACGTGGTTGAATTGGCCTTAGTGATGTTAATCTAAATTATATAAAAAAAAACAAATTTTTATTGACGATTTATAAATTATATACTAATTAAATATTGTATACACACCTAACATTTAAATTATTTTTGGCAAGACCTTCGTCTATAATTGCTTGTACTTGCTCTGGATTAACGCGAGGTAAAAGAGGTTGATGAATTCTAGCAAATGCTCCTTCCGGCGGCTTCAAGATTTTTTGTACGTATGGCTGAGGATTAGGATTTTCATTCGTATACAATTGTTGCGCAAGTTCTTGAATATGCGTTAAAATAAGTCCTAGAATATAAAAGCAGTCTTATGAATAAATTAAAAGTAGAAGAAATAAATATATCACAAATAGAATTGAAGAATACTGACTATGATCTTGTGCTTCTTGTTTTAATTGGTCGCTCAAACTACTGTACAATTCATCCCATACATCGCAAGGCCTCCACGGTGGGCCTCTTTCTGCGATAAAAGATGTAAAAAACATGCAATCTAAAACTCTTGTTGTGAAGTCACAATCTGTTAAACCACGTTCTCCCAAGAAAGCAGCCTTAAAATATAAACATAAATGAAATTATAGTAGGCAAGAATAAAGTATTGAAAAACAAAAATAATGCACTGATAATGACTACCTTGTGAAATGTAATAACTGGTTTAGGATGAATTCGTATTAATGTAAGACAACTACGATAACCCTGTAGCAATTGAGCAAAAGCTCTCATAAATACTGCTCTTAATTCTTTATCTAACATCGGAGGATGTGGGGCTCTTGTAGCGAGAGGAGGAAATGCGTAATCTGCGCAAGCAAGTTCTGGCTGTAATACGAGAGACAGCGCATCTTGTGTTTGCGAAAGAAGTGGTTCTGGGAGTAAAGAAAGTGATACTCCATCGGGAACCATAATAGATCCGCCATCTAAGTCAGCTACTATCACATCCATCTGCATTTAAACAAAATTATATTCGTACAAGTAAGTAAATATTATTATCAAATTAAATGATAAGCTAATCTTACAAGTTCTGCAACTTCATGCTTGAGTGAACTGTGTACACCCATAATAAATGGCGTAGGTGTACTGAGTACTTCGACTAGAGCCGCAGGTAGAAGAGGAATGTAAACGTGTGTATATCTGAATGGATACATCAATGCAGTTAGAGCACGACATCCTTCCGTTAATCTAGAATAGCTTGCAGAATGAAAGAGTATCTTATGCTCTGTCATAACTGCACAAAATAACACTAGTACGTTGCGGATGCCTAGATAAACAAGTTGTTTGAAATATTTGAAATAAAAAACATTTTGTTGCGTCTGTAAATATGGAAGAATGATTTCAATTCTTCTTACATACCTAATTGTTGAAACAAAAGATTTACGCTAGTATGAGTTATTGGAAGTGAAGGACTAATCGGTGGTTGAAGAGCTTGACGATCGCTAGCTCCAATACTGAACCGTACTTGTGGTCCTCCTGCTGGCGGTACTTGTATACATCCTAATATGTTTCCTACTAATGTTTCTAATGGTATTCCGAGATTTTCTACATATACTGTGTAAATAATGCCAAGACAGTTCTAAGAAAGAAAAGAAAAAAAGATTTTTTTATTATTATTAAATCTCATCATTTCTTTATTTCGTTTTTCTTTTATTCCAATCAATTCCATTGATTGAACATACCCTAAATGTCTCAATATAATCTAGTCTGGAGACCAGCACCAGACATTTAGGAGCATACATGATGCTATGATGTGCAATGGAGGGCATTGATCTAACCAAAGAACGGCTATCATTGTCAACAGGTTCTTCCTCTTCATCTACAGGCTTGCTTGGCATTATAGAGACTGTCTCGTTAAAACACATACAAGCGCAGTAATGACGATTGGCATCGATATCCGTTAATATAGATACAAAGAAGCGTGGTTCTTGTCTTTCTGTAGACAGAGCCCATCCTTGAGGTTGACAAAACTATAAAATACAACAAAATATCGATAATCGTAGGACTCTAGGTAAATCCAAATAAAAAATAATCTTACCCATTCTATACCCTCGATAAATGGTGTATCGGACCAATCTTTTTCTGGAAATCTTTGCAGAATAATTCCACTACTAATACCAGCTCCTATAATGTTATGATATCATTATCCTATTTTTTGTTGAGTATGAAAGAAACAAATGTAACGATAACTTACTTTCTTTTTCATGATCATAGCCCACTACAACAAAGTAGTCGGCTAAGCGAGACATTTCTGTATATTCGTGGGATTGAATGAGGGTGATAGGGCCCAACATCCCACGTAGTTTTTGATGCACGTGATTTCATGGACTATAATATCCTTTTCAATAACAATCAATATATCTTAACAACAAGTAACAACTTATTTTCATTTGAAAATATATCAAAACAAAATCTTTCACAAACATGACACGAACCCTTCGCTATTCGCCGTGTTTCATTTCAATGTTTATTACCAAACATTGTTCCCCCTTTGATATGCTTTATATTATATTTTATTTTAATTTTTAAAAAGTTATATATACTAAAAGAAGAAAAAAAAAGAAAACGATTCACGTATTCGAGTTGTCGAAGCAAAGTTCAACGTTCATCGAATTTTTCCAAAAACGCGCGAAACTTACTGACTAAGGACAATTTCTTATATATCCTTCGAAGAAATTAATATTTTATTCAATGTTACACGCACAATACATTTTATTCGCTTTATAAATCACGATATGATGCCACACCCCGATGTATTAATCCATAACCTTCCAAACTCAAGCGCCACATTGAGTGTTTGTTGAACCGCGTATGAATGTTGAACGCACCAAAATCATATATGTATACAATGAAGAAGGAACCTTCTTTCTGTCAAATCTCTACTCTTCATTTCTTTTTTCTTTTTAATGCTCTACCTTCTTTTCTTCTCTCATATCTTTCATCTTCTTCTTAAAGCAATCTAATTTTTTATTGGTCGATTTAAACTCATTTACAGTGTATCAACCAATAAGCATCGAGAGTGTGAAAAAGTTTATATTTTCAAATTAATTATTCGCCTACTATTTATATTATATTTATATTCTATTATTATTCATCGGTATAGATTTTGTATTCATTAATTATCTGTAAAGTATGATTATATCAACTTTTAATTTAATTTTCATGAAAACTTGTCTTGTCATTTTATTCGCTTTTTTTATGTATTTAATTATTTAATGTGTGTGAGTTTATCTTTAAAATATATATATATTACGTTTTGTATATATATGGTACCGCTTTTCTTAACACTCGAATATACGTAATTATAATAGCCGATTTTAATAATAATTCTTTTGAATAAAACAAAGGCATTATTATATGCATATGTAAATAGTGTTTTGAAAATTATCCACATTGGCGTATCTTATCGGCGGCTCATTCAGAAAATAAAATCCATGCCATAATCAGTTACTTTACGCACCTCTAACATAAATAGGTATTTTTTATCCTTAGATCTAATTTGTTGAAAATATTTTAAAAGTAAGCCTTCAAATAATGTGCATATACAAAAATATATTGAAACGATATTAACATAAAAGACAGATTTTTGATAAAATATTTAACAGGTATAAAAAGTGTCAAATATTTTTTCAACAAAAAGTAAGAAACTATTGTATTAATTTTCGATGAAATTATGTTTTATTTTATCTTTTTACAGTATTTTGTAAAAAAAAAGAATGGATATTTTGAAATCATTCTCTATTAATAGCATAGATTCCAAATATAGCTTTGCAATTTGTGTTATTACTGGTTATTGTTTCTATAAATTTGTAATATGTCGAACAACGTGGATTAGTAAACCTGTATTGAAAAACGATTGTCCAACTGTTGTAAGTATATTATTTGATTATTTATTCATTCACATGAAAGATATTTAATGTATAAGCTTATTGATAAATTTCATTCAATTTTGAAGCTATGTAATGATATCAAATTGTTTTATTGTTTAGCCATATCCAGGGTTTACTGTTAATCAAGATTGTAAATTAGTATTAGTTGTAAGAAATGACTTAAAAATGGGCAAAGGGAAGGTTGCCTCTCAATGTGCGCATGCAGCTGTAGCGGCGTATAAAAGTATTGTAAAATATCCTATCATTCTAAAAGCTTGGGAAAATTGTGGTCAAGTGAAAATCGCTGTCAAGGTATTCTTTTATAATTTTACTATTTGATTGGAATTTTAATCATTTGAGTGCCAAACTTTGAAAGAATTTTGTAGTGCACTGGTCAAGCATGATGTGTCGAACATAAAGCCTGAAGAGCCTGATCTTACTCTGCTTGGAACTCAAATGGTTAATGTTTCACACAGAAAGCAAAAAAAAAAAGCAATTTTCTATACATTTGTACAACAATACGCATCTATCTTATTAACATATTGTTGACCAGCAGTATTTCTCAGAATTTATTTCATGTCATCAGTTAAAATTACTAATCTGTGTGAAACAAAGACGTACTGATTACAAGTTAACTTGTAACCAGTCAATAATGTGTTAATTTTATTCGTATAATACGTCTTTTAGTTTTCTAAAGCAAGAAAGTAATATAACTTTTATCAGATGATATACTTCAAGATAATAAAAATTAGTAAAATAAAATAAGTAATGCATTATATAGTAAGATATAATATAATATAACGTAACAATACTTTTTCCCTTTATTATATTTTCTCTTTTGGCACGAATACATGTCATAATAATATAACCTAATTTGCTAACCGAAAACATAAATAGACACATTGTGTACTAATTTTAATGCAATAATTATAAAATGATAGTTAATGAAAAAAAAAATAATGCTTAGGTGAATAGTGAAGATGAACTAAGAGCAATAGCTAAAGCATCCAAAGAAATTGGTCTAATAACAAATGTTATACACGACGCGGGACTCACGCAAATAGCTCCAGGAAGTAGAACTGTATGCGCAGTGGGCCCTGGGCCAGTGAAGTTGATTGACTTAGTAACTGGGCACTTGAAACTTTATTAGAATTCTTTTAAGAAAAAAAAAGAAAGGTTTCTTTTAATTAATAAAATGAATTCGTATTAATATCTATATATTTTTCTTCTACCTTTGGAAGGCTTAATCGTAAATGTTCTAAATAAATTTCTATAACAAAATTTATTTACGTTAAATACTGAAAAGTAATTGTAAAGCATGAAATAGCTTTCAACCTTTTCGATGAAAATACACAATCATTGATCTAAATAAATTTTACAAAAAAGATGCACTCGATCGAGTGAAATAATTTTAATTAAAAGAACAAAATTAAACATACATACGCATAAAATATAAATTACTGGGAAATACAATACTGTATATTTAAAGTATGAAACGTGATTAATGAAGAATAATTAAAAGAATAAATTGGTTTTTTTTTAGAATAAAACGAAAAGTATTGCATGTTAATTATAATGAATCTTAGTAATAACTTTGTATCTTCATATATTCTTAAGGATAATATAGTACATCGTTGTTTTTCTTTTCTTTTTTTGTTCGCATGCAACTACCAAAACAAAAATCGGGTATATCCTAATCGATATGCTTATTTTGGATTTTTCTTCAACTTTTTTGATATTACTTTAATAAAAACTTGATAATGTATCTCTGATTATAATTAATGTTCCATTCTTTGGTTACCCAGTACTATTATCCAGGATTACTCTCTCTCACATAGTACTCATAAATATAATATATAAATAAAAAAAAAAAATATATATATATAGTGAAAAAAAATATATAAGTTATACTGGAGGTGGCGGTGCCTTTCTATGAATTTTGTTGGAGCTGGTGGCACTGCATTGCGATTCGGCAATCGATCTACCATCAGCCTCATCCCTCCGACATAATTCCGTATCATTTTGTATCCAATTTTGCGTTTGACTGTGATTATTATTCGTCCTAGAAGTTTGAATTTCTTCCCTTTCAGGCACAGAACTAACTTCTTCCAACAATTTTGACAAAGATGGAGCCAGACCTAATCCCAAGTTTCGTTCGTGATATACTTCGGAAATAGTAGGTGTTAATTCGCGTGTTAAACTTGTTAGAGATGTAGCTATATTTCTTAAGTTTTGCGGATGCGTTTCTGTCGCCTGTGTCGAGTCCGTTTGAGAACAAATGTCTTCGTTGGATGTAGGATGTCGAGGTTTACGCTGAGTGTTGGATCCAACTTCTGTTCTAACGCTTAATCTTTCTAATACGGTCGTTGGTAAAGGTGGCAATGGTTGTCGTCTTAAAACGGTAGCATGGCCGTTATCCCAATCAGTTACGGAACTACTTGAACTTGATCCCGGTCTTACATTTTGATCGGGATATAAATTTCTAATACGCGTTTGATGATTCAAATTAAGTGCCACCGGAGGACTAGGTGTAAAAGCCACATCCGATTCACCTGTATAGTTAAGTAAGTGAAATTAGTTGAAAACGTAATGTAAGAATAATTTGAAATCATTTGAAAATTATTAATAATATACCTCCGCCGCTTTGACATTGCTGACGAGATATGGTAATTGGAATATTTGGTGGTTCCATAGTTTTTCCATCTGGTTCTCCACGATGTCGTACGTAACTCGCAAACGCTCCTCCTAATCTAGGCCGTTCTATAACATTTTTTTCAGTATGCGTAACCGATGCTAAGCTTTCCATTGAACTGCTAGAATCTATGCTAAGACTCTTTGGAGCCTCTTGTGTATCTGATATCAAGAAAATTTTGTTAGGTTTGTAACGTTAAATATCGACAAATATACAGATCATCGATATAAGATAAAATGATTACCAAATAAAGCAAGAAGTGCTTGCAAAGCAAATTGCACAGCTCTACGCGAAGCTTGTTTTCCTGTTCTTAATGTAACTTCAGATTGGCCAACTTCCATAAGATCGAATCCTAAACTTGCAAACAATTCATGAGATCCGGGTGCTCTCCAAACTTGTACCGGTAAAGAAATTTCTTGTCCTTCTGTAGCACAACTGGCTCTTCTCATAGCAGCTATAACATCTTCTGCTGCTTCTGGAGCCTAAGTGTCGTACAATTATTGCATAATTATTAATATTATGTTAAATAGAATTAAATATTACGTTTTTATTAAGAAATTCTTCATTTACCTGTAAAAGCCTTGCTAGCGCGTGCAACGAGGATGGTCCTAATCCTAGAAGAGCTTGCAAGCTAGCACTACATCTCGTTAATCTTTCTTCGGGATCACTCTGTGGGAAAAATACGGAAGATGGTATACCATTTCCAGCTGGTTCAAATCTGAATCCAACGGACATTAACAGTTCTCGCCAACCAGCAGCCGTTCCAACTTTATTCTCGATACTACGTTGGGTCGTATACATGGCATTCTTTTGACCGCGATGTATTCTTTGCAATGATTTTTCTACCAAATGAAGAGTTACGCGTAAAGCGTCTCGACTCTGTTCGGGTCCTCCGCGTAATAATTCAGCTAGAGCTTGACCCATAAGAGCAACCTTATTCGATAATCTTGCATCTCCTCCTATAAGCAACCATCCTGCCCAATTAGCTGGATGAGCGAAATGTCGCGTATGTTGTACGGTTTGCATCGCTTCGGCTAAAGCTCTCGATGCTCTGGCACCTTGTAACATGGCACTATAAAATGCGCGCAATAAAATGCTACCAGCTGTAGGAGGAACTGCCCACATGCCTATTAATACACATTGTGCTCCAGCATTCAATAATGCTTTTGTCAGATTTTCTATCCCGTTCGACGAAGGTGTCGTATTTTTGTTACCATTCCAACAATGTCCACTGGATATTACCACTAATCTAGCAGATATTCTTAATTTTAAAATATCTGAAGAGCTCAACAAGTATGCTGGTTTTTCCGATCCTTCTTCACACTGATCCAAAGTAAGCGCTAAACTTGTAGAATTCCAAAATACCGGTACAGTTAAATGTACGCATTCCGCATCAGGTAGAGATCTTAAAATTGCTGATCTTGTAGCTTCCATTCCTAAAAATATCAACGACATTTAAATATAAAAATATTTTGACATTAAATAAACTTTAATATATTTTTTATACAACGTATTCACCTATAAGAGCACGTGCTTCTAAAAGTTCAGCAACGATTTCGGACTCCGTTTCGGTAGAAGCTGCACTTTCCGGCCATCCGTATTCCTCTCTAACATCCTCCGGAAGTGTAGGATTTCCTGCAACTAGAGCGGCCACGGTAGCACCACCCTCGGGCATAGGGGTCTTAGATCTTTTTTTAAGAGCTGCTAGCGATGGTACAACCAATAAAGAAAATCTTTCGCACAAATAATCTTCTCCTGGATTAGATTGTAAAGCTGGAAATGGTGCTAGATATAAAGATTTCTCGACCACCATAATGAGTTCTTTTCTAACAGGAGGCAATAAATCTTCGAACGGTGCCAAAAGTAAATCATAAAGTAACTGAATCGGTAATGGCGATTGCCAAGTGGGTCCTTTGACTCCTCGTCCCCAACGTGCACTTCCCGCTCGCGAACTAACCGAGCCAACGCTGAATAGACTGCTTAAACTATAAGAACTTGCATTTAGATGATGTCCTCTAGTTGGTATTTTTGTCGACTCTTCTGCGAATTCATTAGGTTCGTCTAAAAGTGCTTCGCGAGCTTGCAACACTTTTTGTTCCAATGTCATACCATCGTCCAATGTTGTCGAATGAAACCTTAAAAGTCCTCGGCCCGGTGCTAAACACCATGCGTGCAGCTGATTGCCTACTTCACTGAAATTTAAAAATATATAAATTTAATCATATTTTCTATTTTTTACGTTGTCAATGTTAATTTTCATTGATTTTCTTACCTATAATACAATATCATTCCTCTTTGCCTATCTATGATCTCCGAATAATGAGCCGTATCATCTAAAGAATTGCTTTTAGATCGCCTAGATCTCTCGGCCCAATTTAACGCTTCCTCGGCTCTATTTAAACTAATCAATACTTTTTGTAACATTCTATAAGTTTCAGTTAATAACTCGCTTTTGCTAGGTTGTCCGCAAATCAAGGACGAAGATGATCCGTCTAATGATTCCAAAAGATTAGCAGCTTTTTCCAAATGCTCTACAGAAGTTGCTGTTTCTCCAGCTTCCCAATGGACAAGGCCGAGTCTATATTTTAATCTTGCTGCTTCTTCTCTCCTTCCTAAACCTTCGGATAATGATAATCCTGATTGCAAGTAGCTTAAAGCCCTTGACAAGTCGCCGCACAAATGATGTAATCTTCCTAAGCTGGAAAATGCTGCTGCTCGGGCTAATTGATCTCCAGCAGCAGCTGCTAAGCTCAATGATTGTTCTTGTAATCTTATAGCTTCCTCGTATTGACCGAGCGCTTCCTGAGTCATAGCCAAATTCGCGCAAGCCCTGGCTTGTAATCCAGCAGCATTTAAACCCTCGGCAATAGAAAGTTCCAACTGATGATGTCTCAATGCCGAATTAGGATCATCCATTAATAAATGAACAGCACCTAATCCACTAGCAGCTTCAGCTTCAGCAGCTTTATCGCCAAGACCTCTGGCAAGAGCAAGTTGATGCGATAGACAACTGACAGCTTGTTCGTGATTTCCTAATGCTGCATGTACTCTTCCTGTTAAATAAATTATTGATTTAAAAATATAATCGTCACGCATAAGGATTTTATAAGGATGAAATATTATTTAAGAAACCTAGATCGCCATAAGCTGCTCCTCTTGCTTCTGGACTATCAACTTCGTGCGCAGTAACTAGTCGTTTTTCAAAACAAACTAACGCTTCTTGTAAATTTCCTGAGGCCTCGCGAGCTCTTCCTAAACCTCTATATGCTCTTTCTTGATCTCTTATACTTTTTAATTTTATAGACGCGGCCAATTGTTGCTCGTGACATTTAACAGCTTCTTCTGGATCTCCCAAGGCTTCATAACAATCGCCTAAGTTTCCCAATGCTCTAGCCTTGTCAAGTAAAGATGTACTCGTGGTTAATGGTTCCAAAGTTGCTAATTGTTGTTCAAAGTATCCAATCGCATCTTCGTAATGTGCCATATTAAGCCTAGCTATTCCCAGATTTCCTGTATCACGATGGAAAAAAAAAATGTTAAATCAAATCATTAAATTCTTTTGCTTGTTTGTAATTATACCTACCTAATGCTTGTGCTTCAACGCCAGAATCAGCCAGTTCCTTAGCTCTTTCTAATTGTTCTTGATAACATTTAACAGCATGGGTGTATTGACCTAATGCCATATGTACGGCACCTAAATTACCATGAGCTCTACATTCTCCTCGTAAATCACCAGCTTCTTGTCTCAACGTAAGTTCTTGCGTATGAAATCCAAGAGCTTTATCAAGATTTTTGGTTGCTCTATGAGCAATTCCTAAAGCTCCGTAAGCAGCTGCTTCTAAACTACGATCAGCGGCTTGTCGCGCCAAGTTTAATTGACGTTGATGCATTTTAATAGCTTCTTCCGCTTCACCCAGGCGCAAAAGACAATCCCCGATATTTCCCAAAGCCCGAAATTTACCGGCCAAGTGCTTGGTCATATGGGCTATGGCTACATTTAAGTAGACAAACATTCAGTTTATCCTATAATATAGCATGGTGAAATGATCTTAAAACATAATACAATAGTTTATTCTTACCAAGGTAATATTTCTGACACTCCAAGGCAGTATCCAAATTTTCTAAAGCTAAATGCGCTAATCCTAAATTACAATATGCTCTTCCCATTCCAGATTTATCTTGCAAATCTTTGGCTAATGCCAAGTCTTGATCGTAATATCTAACCGCTTCTCTATGGTTTCCTAAACAATAATGGGCATATCCTAAAAAATGGCATGCTTTAGCTTCTCCTTCAACATCATGTAATTCCTGGGACAACATAAGATAATGTTCGTAATATGGAACTGCCTCTTCGAATCTTCCTCGTGACGATAAACAATTGGCAAGATTAAGAAGTGCGCACGCTTCGCCAGCTGTATCTTTCAATTCACGAGCTATCGCCAGGTGTGCTCGATAATGTCTCAGTGCAGCTTCGTGGCCTTGTACGGCCTGATATGCTACTGCTAAATTTCCGTGAGTGCTTGCTTCCGAACTACGATCATTGACCTAGGACAAATTTAAATGGATTATGTAAATATATACTTTGTCATGAAAAACAAAATGAGATGTGTGCCGATGCATTTGAAAATATTACCTCTTTACTTATGGTCAACTCTTGCTTATGATACTTAATAGCCTGTTCATAATATCCCAAAGCATTGTAAGCATTCCCAATATTTCCATAGGCCCTGCCCATACCAGCTCTATCACCCAAAGCTCGGGCAATACCCAAATGCGCTTGGTGTAACTTAAGCGCAGCATCATGCTCACCAAGTAACTGATAAACTATTCCTAGATTGCTGCATGCCCGACCTTCTGCTACTTTGTCTTTTGTTGCTAGCGCGACATCGAGTTGTCTCTGATGCCAAAGCTTGGCTTGAGCAAGGTCGCCTATACATTAGAATACATTTGAAAGAGATTACATAATAAAGTTCACTTCTCCATTGCTTTCCTCATTATTTTTCGTTCGGAAAATTATTTCACCTGCACATCTTGCAGCATGACCCAGTCCTGCATAAGCTCTTGTTTCTATTGCTCTATCCCCAAGTTCCTGAGCTATTCTCAATACACTTTCGTGATAAGCCATTGCTTGACTAAAATTTCTGCAATAGTGATGCGATGATCCCAAGTTACTGAATGCCTTTGCCTCTTCCACGCGATCTCCCAAGCGTCTTGCTATTCGTAAATGTTGCGTATGACAGTCTACGGCGCTTTCAAATTCTCCCATAGCTAGATAAACTGCTCCAACGTTGCCAATTTCACGAGCTTCTTGAAGACGATCACCCATTTGTTTGACTAATTGGACGCATTGTTTATGAGAAGCTAGTGCATTTGGAAGGTCACCAATGGCTGTATAAACATGGCCTAGACTTGTCAAGGCAGATGCAGCTGCTTGAGTATCTTTACATTTCATGGCCAAAACTAATTGGTATCGATGCGCCGTTAAAGCTTCCTTATAACTGCCTTTACTAAAATAAGCAGATCCTAAGTTTCCATGTGCTCTACATTCCCCTTGCGTATCTCCCAAAGATCTGGCAACGCCTAAAAATAATTTTTATCAAATGCAAAAAATTCCTTTATCTTTAACTATCTATAAACTTTTTTTTCATTACCACACACACATACCCAAATCTTGTTGCATATAATTGATCGCTTTGTCCAAAGAATTTAATGCCCAATATGCACTAGACAGGGCAGAGAAAACAGAACCTCTTAATTTTAAACTGCACGAACCAATTGTGAGTGCAGCTTCTAACACGCCAGCAGCTGCTTTGTATTGTCCAGCACCAAGAAGTTCTTGACCAACGACGGATATTACAACGAAAGAAGATTCATCTAATTTCATTGCTTGCAATTGTTGAAACGTTGGTTCTAACGTAGGTCTTAAAGGAGATTTCAAAGAAGCTTCTACCAAACCAGACAGTAATTGACAATTGGAGGGATCATGAGCTAATCCGGTACTAAATGCTACAAGAGCTTCTCCGTGTCTACCCAAACATTGTAAAGCAACACCTTGACGATAATATGCCTGAAAAATTAACAATACAAATATATTATTGATTCTATTTACGTAATAAGAAATAAATAAATTAATTAATTAAACCTTTGGCCATTGTGGACTAAGTTCTGTGGCCCTTACAGCATCCTGAAGGGCAAGGGCAAATAAACCCATTTTTAATCGTGCTGCAGATCTGTTGGAATATAATACATGACTAAGTGGATCCAAGGCCAAGGCTTCTGTATATAAAGTAGCAGCAAGTGTGTAATCTCCATTTTGACATGCTGCATTGCTACGTCGTACAGTCTCTAGGAATAATGATCTGGATCCAGCGGCCAAGGCCGACGTACCTTCGGGCTCCACCTAAAATGTATTAAAATAAGGTAAAATATAAATAGTAAAATATAAATAATTACAAATAATATATACTTGATATTTATTATTTTCCAATGAAGAGTACTTAAACTTGTTAAATATATGGTGTATTTAAAAATGTTCATTAATAAGAGAGATTCAAATAATGAAGATCTGACAAAAATAGAATAAAACTAAAGTGTAAAGTATTAGTTGTAGAAAAAATGTAATAATAGAAAAAAAATTGCACGGTTACCTCAGAGATATCCCTATGAGACATTGCTTAAGACGAGCCGGGAACATCCTCCTGCATGGGCATTATCTGCCGCAAACGAGCTCCATTAGATAAGGCTTCGGGCTTTAATACATACGTAAGGCCTTTTCTAGTCTTTCTCCCAACTTTTCTTTCTTATCTCCTTTTACACTAAACTTGGAATCTCAATAATATTATTTATTATTTCAAATTTGATTTAATCCTGGTCCCGGTATTTATATTTCACTATTTGGTCTAGGCACCTGAAGTCTTCTTTTCTCTAGACTCAATAAATTGATCCGATTAATAAAAAAGGAGAGAGGAAGGCGTCTTAGGGGGGCACCCACTGCATTCCTTAGGCACAGCCATCTTGGAATGTGGGGGGTTTCTCCCTAGGACCCCTCTTTTTTACTCGTACATGCGTACACCTTACTTACACTTTACTAACCTATCTGCCACAGGTATACACAGATATACATAAGGCCCCACCTGTAAGAAGAACGCGTAGAAAATTGGAATTTTACCACAGGATGTGCATCTTTAAATATATACTCATTAAACATTCAATTTCTTTCTTAGTAATCTTTCTTGTGATTTTTAATTATTTCAATTCCAATAATTTGCAAGTATGACTCGAGTCATATTATATACCCAGTGAACACATTTACGTAAAAACGATGTCAATTTGACGTCATGAAAAATAATCTTGAACGTAAGAAATTGGTTCTGAAACTAGTCATTTTTAGGTCCCTATTTCGCACTTTTTAACGAATAATTCTTACATAAATATGACATATATGACGTCCATTTGATATCCACTTGACATAAATATAAAGTTAAATCGATGTCATATACATGTCACATTAATTACAAAGTTTGACTGAAAAATGACTTTCTTTTTCTAGCATTGTATAGGGAATTTTTGAATACTAGGGATTTTACATACAACCAATGATTTTACACTTATGAAATTGTATGGCTTATTTATGACATAAATAATCTGTAAAAATTAGTCTTGTGTTTACTGGGATATAGTATAATACAATACTGAATTCATTTTATCATTATATAATAAATTGTTACAATATTGTATAACAAATTTTAAAATAATATTAAGGCGTTAGTAATAAAAACAGGAGGTTTTTAGTCGGTAGGCAGTCCGTACTGGGACCGATTTATCCAGGATAATTTCCTGGATAAGACGGAATCCTGGACGGATTGAATCAGACACTACCCAAGAAAATCGGGCCTGGGGTGACTAAGTTATATCAAAATCTTCTCTGAACCTTACGCTATCTGCCCATACTTTTGTTTTTAATCTAGCTCAACTTTTCGCTGAGAAAACGCTGACGCAACCTTTTGAAATTTTTCACTGAAAAGAACCTTAACTATTTTTTACTTCACCTTGACGCAACCCATACTGATCCTTACCTTAACCATGACTAAGTTACATCAAAATCTTCTTTAAACCTTGGGCTATCTACCCATACCTTTGTTTTTAATCTAGCTCAACTTTTCGCTGAGAAAACGCTGACGCAACCTTTTGAAATTTTTCACTGAAAAGAACCTTAACTATTTTTTACTTCACCTTGACGCAACCCATACTGATCCTTACCTTAACCATGACTAAGTTATATTAAAAACTTCTTTAAACCTTTGGCTATCTGCCCATACTTTTGTTTTTAATCTAGCTCAAGTTCTCGCTGAGAAAACGCTGACGCAACCTTTTGAAATTTTTCACTGAAAAGAAC